>CAMZMU010000091.1:14196939-14522029 GCA_947311845.1 Poa pratensis
TAAGCAGCCAGCTGGTTCCTGATACTACGAAGTTTATTAGTAGCGCTGGAGCGTCTTTGATCATCTAGTCAAAACGAGCTTATACCAGGCTGATTAAATTAAGTAGATTATCTGATCTTTCTTAATCGAGGTTGGGACTACCTAATCGTTGTCAACTTGTCATATTTGATAGTATTTGGACTCTGCCATGTGATGTTTGGACTCTGCCATGTGATGCTTGGACTACTACTTCTCGAGAACAGTGATGTATTTTGTATGTTCTGTTTTGATGACCGCGTGGGGGAGTGAAGTTTGGGGTTTGGGGTTCGTTTTGGGCTGACTATCTTTACGGGCCCAAATAGCAATTTAAAGGCCCTCCGACTCACAGACTCAGAGCTTGTCACTTGGACGCGCCAATGGGCTTAAATGGTAATAATGATCCCAGGTCGTTTGCTACTCTGGTTTCTGCAAAGAATGGTAGAGCATTTTTACGATTTTTTTTTTGGGAAAGGGAATATCACTGGCCTCTGCATCAATCAATGTAGTATACGGATTTTCTTTTTTTAATTATTTCATAGTCCATAAACAGAGTTATAGCTCAAGGACCACATAATGTCGCGACATGATCAACCATCTAAAGGAACATCATGGCGAAGCAAAGCTCTAGCAACCGATTCTCCTAGCAAGTGTACACTCTAGCTTCTGCAAAATATCTGACATATGAGTAGTTTTAGGAACTACTCACTCCGTCCGCGAAAGATTGTGATTTTAGAGATTTACACATAGATCAAAAAAAAAGCTCAAACTTTTCTCCATGGCCTAATTAATACAGAAAAGTAGCAGCTCATGCGTGTATGCAGTCATTGAGAGAAGGCAATTAAATGATTGTTTCCCACGTGCAGTAATTAAGTTAGTAACCCAAGGGACTCAACTCAAGTGAGTATGTAGCCAATAGCTAGATCACAAATTGCTCCATGAGTCAATTAAAAACTAATGGATTAGAGAAAATGTGCATTGAGAGTGTAGATGTACACTCTTTTGTGGAAAAATACTAAACCTCAAACTCCACTCTTTCAAGGACGAAGGGAGTAGTAGAGATCTTTGTGAAAAGTATCTACACCGATCTAATACTGTTGACACACAGGATCTGGCCACTCGGGCACTTACCCAACCAGTAAACATAGCCATTAACTAGCTAAACAACCAACACAAATCCCAAATAGTCGTAACAATCACCACAACCATCACAATTCACAAAGATCCACAACCAAGACACGCAACGAAACTCAAGAGTCCAAAAAATGATTTAATATCTCCATATATCAAAGTGCGTCCAAATCTTGCTCTCTCGAGGGATTCCTAGCAGCTCGCTCATTTTAGTTTATTTTTGTCCGCTCACAGTGTTTTGGCTTGCCACTTGGGTTTGGGGCCGCCGTTAGGGCTACGGGAAATCCCTGTGGATGCTCACAACGACGACGCCTATGGGCAATGTCACCTCCTTGGAGGAGTCGTCAAGGCCATATTCGTTTTTTGTCCCCTCACGAACACGGGGGAAAACTCTAGATCCAGTTAGATCAGGTAGCGATGGTCCCCATAACATTGTTTTCTCTTTGGAGGCGTTGTCCAGGTCGCTCGTGGAGGCCCAAGATGACAACTGGATTCAGTGGTGGCCGCTTCCTAGAGTGTGGGCTTTTATGGGGCAATGTATACAATGTTGACGTGACCTGGACGTTTTCTCCCTCAGGTCTTGTTGGATCTTGTTGTCGTCGTTAACTCCTTCAATGCTCTATGGGTGGGCGGTACGTTGACGCATTTTACTAATGTTTGGGCCGTGCTTCCGAGATGTGTTCTACTATTTGTGACACAGTGCTGAGTCTCTGCGTCCCGTCCACTGACCATTCATAGTAGAAAGTTGGAGGGGCGAGTCTTGTCATATGCTCGTGTGGTGCGATGTAAGCCGTTAAGACGTGGCATGTATGGTTTTTAGGTCGTTTTACTCAAAATTGGGATCAAATCTTTTCTCGTTAATGAATTTAGCACCACTTTTGCTAACAAATCCAAAAAAGAAGTTCCTAGACATGATCCTGCCGAACAGTTACACAACTTCCATAGGTTTACAAGACAAAGTTTGTGGCGTGGAACGAGCTTAGTCCTACCTTACCTATATCCATTAATTTGATGAACGGTACTCTTTTAAATGGGATTTGCATAAAGTATTGCATATTGTCTTGTTCGATTAATTTCTGTGGTGCAAATTTGATCATACTTTCAAAACTTAAAATACCGCTACATCGTGAGAATCATTTATTTCTCGTGGGTACTATTGGGTTGTTACCAACCTGGCACATGTATTACGATGACGTGGACGTTTCCAATCTCATGACCTTCATATTTTGTACTACCTCCGTTTATTGAAGTAAGCCGTATGTTTTTAGCAAAAAAATTGACACATTCTAATTTTGACCAATCTTATAGACAAAAAATATGAATATTTATAAAATTAGATATTTCTCCAATGCGTGGAGAACCGTGACCTTTTAGAAATGTCTACACGATAGAAGGATACAACGCGTGATAATTTTCCCAAAATGGGCTGCAGCATGTCTACGGATTGACCTCAATCACCATAGGCTATTTATGTTTTTCATCTGTTTTTGTATTTCGTCTTTTTATATTTTTTTTGTTGCGAACATGTTTTGGTTGTTTGCATCTTGAGGTCGTGTATAATGCTTGAATTTTTTAATAACAAAGTGTCCTTTATAATAGAAAATGTGACCAAAGTCAGCAGTACATAGAGCACTAGAGCAGTAGAGCCTGAAACTCATGGTGTGAACATTTGTCAGTCACATCCAAGGTGATCCGGGTAATCAAGAAAAACCGCGGCAGTGCACAATTCGTATTCCAAGTTTCTGCATGGTGACAGGTTTGGGTGGACATCCGGGTAGCTTGGCCATACCCATCCGGTAGCAGGGAGCCAGGGAGTGATTATCGGTCCATGGCACGTCATCAGTGACCAAAGTCCAAAATAGGCTTCACTGATCGAGTCACAAGTCCAAATGGGACCCGCATGATCGAGATTCTGTGCAGCACGTGTTCCTGTCGTTATAAAAAAATGGTAACTTAATATGTTTCTGACAAATATGCAGAATGCATATGCTACTTGCCAAATTTATGATAGAAAAACAATGATTCATGCCAATTTTGCAAATTTCCTTTTTTTTTTCATCGTAGCGAAGAATAATGTATCCCGCTCCGATTTATATTACTTGTAGACTAGATATATCTGATTCAACGAGAAATATAGATCGGAAGTAGCATTTAATTTTGTTTATAGACGTAGTTTGTCCAACATATATATCAATTTCTAAATTTCGTAAGAAGTGCGCGAGTGACTCCCGCTTCACGGTCTTCTTCCTGCTCCCGCTTCATCGGCTTCTTTCTCGACTGTTGCGGTAGATTCTCCTGCTCATGCTCCGTCGCCTTCTATCTCGGCTGCTGCTTTGGCGTCTGCGGCTTGCAAGGTCGCGAGAGGCCGAAGATCTTTGGCTACATGGTCGAGAATGGCGATGAGGGAAGCAGCAGGCAAGGTGTGAAAATGGAGGGAAGATTGAATTTTTTGGCGATCGAGGCGGCAATGTAGAAGGAAAGGAAGAATTAGACTCTCGATATGTGTGTACGACGAGGGATCCCACCTGTCAGAGGGCATGTTCGGCACCCCGAACAGATCCCCATGTTTGAAGGGTGGCCCCATATAAATGGGAGTGCCGTTGTAGCTGTTTTTTGGTCCGGACCCTAATGGGTTTGGGGGGGGGGGGGGGGGGCATTTAGTGGGTGCTGATGGAGATTCTCTAGGGTGTGTTCGGTTTTAGAACGCAATGGAACGGAATGGAACGATTCGGAATGGAACGGTTCCATCCTCGTGTTCGGTTGGAGAATTGAAATCGGAATGGAACGGTTCTATTTCGTGTTCGGTTGGAGAATTGAAATCGGAATGGAACGGTATTATTTGTTAAACATTCAATTAATTAGGACTTAAACTTGATTTTTTTATCTCAAAACCGCAGTTGACAGAGAAAATTAATTAAAAAGTTTTTTTTTTCCAAATCGATGTGGAGAGTCAGATTGGGGCCGGCTCTGCCCCGGCGCGGCCGCGCCTTGCTCCGCCCCGGCCGGCCGCTGCTCGCCTTGCTCCGTCCCTGCTCGATTGGCCGCCGGCGCTGCTCCGGGCGCGGCCAGCCGCTGCTCGCCTTGCTCCGTTCCTGCTCGTTTCCGTCCCTGCTCGCCTGGCCGCAGCCGCGTCCGCTCGCTAGATGGGAGAGACGAGAGAGAGGCCTGTGAGAGCGAGCGTCTGATTTTTTCGTTAGCGAGCGGTTCCACGCCATCCGGCTGATTTGGCCGGACGGGTGCATTCCGCATCTACGGCGAATATTCGCTTCCGTGGAACGAGTCGATTCCATTCCATCCCGGAACCGAACGCGAGAATCCTTCCTAGGAATGGAACCGTGCCATTCCGTTCCACTCAATTCTGGAACCGAACACACCCTTAGAGATGCTCTTGGTACATGCAGGATCAGGGAGGCTAAACAAGAGCTTCCTTATTTGTTAGATAAGAAAAATTCAATTTTTTGATGCTTGTATGAAACGAAAGAGTCAGCAGTTACCTTTCCACTTTTAGACCGTGTAATTTTAGCTCCTCTTGAGTTTTTTTCATATCTATGAGGCCCTGTCCAAACTTCAGTTAGTGGTCATCAATATTATGCCAATATCGTTATGTATATAGTTATTTCACTTAACTTTATTTTCTCAAACCGAGTTATAGGATGGATAACCATACTATCAAGATGGGCTCTCAGTTGAGTAGCTTGATCATATCGCTCGTACAGAGCTCAAAAGTTTGCATACTTGGCCTCATATTTCTTGGTTCTTATTTTGCTTTTCTCTGTGTGGGGGGTTTTAGCGCTTGTCGTGGTCTTCACGAAAAATGGATTACGTATGAAAACCTTTTTTGCGTTTTTTATGTTGGAAATATTACCGGTCTAAATTTAAGAAAAGTTTCACACCTCTCCATGTTGGAGAGTGCTTGTCCTTATCTTTCCAACAAAATTAGTCTCGTCCTACTCGTAGTTCGCATGCGAAACTTTTGGTGTTTTCAGTTTAGTCTAGCGGCATTGGAAACAACCAGACACTCTAGAGTTGCAAGACCGGAGACTCCGACTTGTTATTTCTGGACTTGGCCAAGAGGTGCGCCAAGTGGTGTTGCTCTCTGGTGCCTTGTTCGGAGTATGGCGGAGTCTGTCGGAAGACTTTGGAAGTCTTCGGCCAGGACGCAGTTTTTGGTCCCTCGTGGACCGGAGATTCCTTACTAGATCGGAGACTCCAGTGCAATTTTCCCACAACGGCAAGATTTTGGGGGACCTTTAAAAGGTCTCCTTCCCCAAAGGGACTAGATCTGATGAGTTCATGTTTCCCTCATTTGTTGACCTTTCGTGAGCTTTGCTATCTCTCTATTCTTTATGATATTGCCTCTAATTGGGGGGAGAATATAGAGGACATCTAGATATACTATTCCACCGATTCATCTTCCTCTTAGTGAGGGGATTTTTTTATCTAGATCTTGGAGATTCATTTGTTGAGTACATCCTTATTCTTCCTCTATTGTTTCTCCATAGCATTAGTTGTTTTGGTGAGATTTGATAGTGAAGGACTTGACTATTTCTTGTGTTCTTGCCATTGCATCGATTGCATTGGTTTGACTTCTCCACGGTGACTCATAGAAGTGAAAGTTGAGAAGCTTATTACTCTTGGGTGCTTGGGTGCCCTAGACAGTCGTTGTTGTTTTAGAGCTTTGAGAGATTCGACATATTGTTGAGAGCCTCCGATTAAGTTGTGGAAATTGTCCCTAACTTGTACAGGTTTGGTGACTGCCCTCAAAGGTCCCATAGTGGTATGTGACACTTCGAATTGGTGGGGCCACGAAAATATTATAGTATGCTATTGATAGCTATTTGGGGATCCTTGTGACTCCACGACGATCCAACGAAACTAGCGTACATTGGAAATGAATTTGGGATAAATAGTATTCTCGGTTATATCTATACCTGAGATCCTAGCTTATGCAATTATCATTGTGAGATAGCCTCCATGATTGAACGAATAGATCTTTCATGCAACCTATCCACCTCATCTATTTTCAGCCACACAATTGTCCACGTCACTAATTTCTAGTCATCAAATATACAACAATCTCATGTCACTTAAATTTTGTCTGTCTACTGTACTATTGTGTCCAATTGAATCTTGCATATTTCTGTAGACAGTACAAACTTTTTTAAAGAACCTACAGCAACATGTAGGGATTTGTATAAAGAACTATATCCTTTCTTGTTCAATTGATTTATGTGGTGCGAATTTGATCAGGTTAGCTTCAAAGATTAAAATGCTGCTACATCGTGAGAATCATTTATCTATTGGGTTGTTGCTTGGACCTGATGGTCCAGACGCCAGACTCATGACACACATACACTTTCGCCAACCAGGCACATGTATTAAGATGACGTGGACGTTTCTGAACTCATCATCATGACCTTCATATTCTGTAGATAACTTTCCTGGTATATTCTTTATTATTAAATGGGAGTTTGTACGTCCTCCCATTTTCTGTCAGACCAACGCTCCTTCGATCGATGGATCGTAGCCATCGCTAACATGGGCCGGCCCTTTACGGGCCAATTCTTTCCGTACATGACGATTAGGAGCGAAATCATATTGACATAGGCAGTACGAAACTATCGAAGATTCCTTTCCCATAATAATCCACGCAATCCACGCAATCAAACCAATTGTATCATTACTCGCCAAAATCTTTACTATTTCCTTTCTCGCATACTGGCCCCCTGGGCTCGCGGCATAGACCAACCTTTCGCCGTCGGCCGTGCTGGTGCTCTGCACGAGCTTCGGTAGCCACCCAGTCCACGGCCTGGGTTACACGCCATACAAACGAAGCCGGTTGGCGCGCAGGCTCGAGGACACAGGTTGCCAGCGCATCCTGCTTCGAGCCCAGGCAGCGAATTTCACCGTCGGCCGTGCCGTGCCGTGCGCTAGCTCCGGTGTCCACCAAGTCCACGGCCCGGTTGCCAGCGCGTCCTGCTTCGAGCCCAGGCAACGAATTTCGCCGTCGGCCGTGCCGTGCCGTGCGCTAGCTCCGGTGTCCACCAAGTCCACGGCCCGGTTGTCGTGCCGGCTCGACAACACAGGTTGCCATCGCGTCCTGTCACAGTGAGTAAAATGCAAAATCAGTCAAGAGCGCGTGAAAATCTGAGGCGAACCCATATTCAAAAGCAGTAAGAAACAACAGATATGGATGCCTAACTTACGGTTGTACTTCCTCATTTTCACTTCAAACAAGTGTTTGTGCAACTAACAATACAAACAACATGTGTTTTTTCACTTCACACCGGTGGTTTTTTATATCAGTAATGCTGGCATTTATCCCCAATTTTTCCTGCAAAACATGGAAAGATTTTCACTTCAGTAACCATGAAATTTATCTCGAATTTTGAAATCAGAAAATGGAAGATCCTGATTCTATAACAGATCCTCATGTTTTAATACAGATAGGATATGGCATCATCAAGGCCTACTGCTGGACGGTCTCCATTCCAAGACCTAACGAACTGCAGTAATTCAGGTATCTGTTACCTTCTGTACTTCTTCTATCTTATAGAGTCTATCTAAATATTGGTACTCGCAGGACAAATAGCAGATCCAAAAGAATTGAAAAGACAAAGGGAAAGGGAGAGGTATGCAAGGAAGAAAATTGCAGGAGGTAATCTCAATGGCAAACAGGGTACATCTAACACACCGGTTGCCATATCACCCCATATGGTGCACCTCAAAGAAATATAATGAATTCTTCATGCCAGGAATTTACGCTCCAGAAAATGGCACATTGTAGTCAGCTATCACACAACTGCAATGCACACCAACAACTACACAAGGTGATGTTTACTATCAGAAAGAGCATCTTCATTTGTGTATTACTACTGACTGTTATTCAAAATGGTAATGTAGGCACACCACAAATTGTGATGTCGTCGACTACATGTCATACACCAGTCTCATTTCGTTCAAACAGGAGTGCCTCTTCTGACAAGGAAAATTTTACTCCTGATGAGTATTGTAGTATTGGCTCTACGCAGGGATGTGGGTTACAAACACCTGTTCAAGCCGGTAATTTCTTGGGTAATGACGAACACTTGCTGCTCGCATCTCATTTTTACCACCATAGGAGCAATTTACTCACCATATCATCAGATGGCTATTAATTATTAGACTGACTTTTATGATATTTATTGAAGCTCCAAGACCTTACCAGCCATTTTCCATGGAAGGATTTCACACTCCAGAAAATGCCACTTTGCAGTCAGCTATCACACAACTCTCATACACCCCAACTACAGAAGGTGATGTTTACTACCAGAAATAGCATCTTCATTTGTGTATTACTAATTGCTGTATAAAAATGATGATGTAGGCTCACTTTAGTGTTATTTCTGTAGCTATGAGACCGTACCAACCATTTTGCATGTCAAACCCCACAACAGAAGAACCACCAACGAGAGCCATAGCCAATGTTGATAAGAATGAAGTTAGACGGCAACGTGACAGGGAACGCAGAAATAATTTAACTGCCGAGCAGAGGGAGGCGATAAACGCACGGAGACGAGCAGCAAGGCAGAAAACAAAGGAAGATCGGCTAAAAAACTTAACAAACAAGGAAATGGATGATATACACGCGCGTGAAAATCAAGAGAGACGGGAAAGAGATAGAAAACGTCGATATGGGGTGACACAGGAGCAGAGAGAACAAAGGTCCAAGGAACGAAGATCACGTGATTTGACTAGGCGCAAGACCCTGTGCGCTGCATCCATCGCGCTGCCATGTCCGATAGTTAACACACCCACATCACCTGCCGCTTCACCTCACGGCTCACCCTCGGCGTGCAGTCCTAACTGCAGCATAAAACGACGGTACTTATGTCATTACTTTACTCCAGTTGGTTTCTACAAACTCATCAGGACAATTGCTTAAGGGCATCCTAATAATGATGCAGGCGAGTACCTTACCAGGACCTTGGGCGATACCATTGAGCAGCTAACAGATGTCAACCAGAAGCAGAGGCCAAAGACCAGAGCTCAGCGAAGGTCTCGAGAGCGAGCTCATAAAGAATTGTTGGCAGCAGAAGAGAGGCGGGATAATAGTGCTAGCCGAAGAGCAGCTAGGCAAAGCATACCACACGGGGAGAGGCATGCACAACAAAAACGTTGTAATGCTCGCTTCGCGGAGCATGCCACAACTTCTTCGCATCCCACCGCTGCTTCAGCTAGCACGCAAGATTACACCATTGGGACTGACGGTAACACTCATGTCTTTAACCTCTTCTTATGTACGTACTTCATTATTAATGGTCACTTACAAACTCATGCAAGGCGAAGGTGAAATGGAGGCGATGCTGTCCAGGCTTATGGAGGATAATCCACACCCTGCAGACCTCATGGATGATGACTATTTCTTACAATCCGATGAAGGTATTACTGCACCCTCGATGCACCATGTTTTGAGGATACAGAACATGTACATCCTGATAAATTAATCTATAAGTGCAAATAATTTTGAGCATGAATCGTTTCAAGTAAGCAGGCAAAAACAAACAGAGCAAAGCTACAGGCTAGCAAGTGCACTGGTTAAACAGTGTAGATAAAATACACTGTAGGTACTAGCACCACATCACGTAAGCTGATGGTTTGCTGCGACCTAGCTCTTTTGGTGGAACGTGAAGACATGCTACTGAAGGTTTCTTCCCAGAAATAGCACTAATCACTGTAAAACAGCAGCTAAACTTCAGAATTGACAGTACGGTTCAGTTTAGCTAAAGCGTGGTTGCCTTCAGTTTTAACTATGCCAGCAAAAAGACATTTTAGTAAAAGCAAACACTACAGCAATACTCAACTACAGTCTGATTCTATAACTTCCAGAGATTCACAAATAATAGCTCAGACATGAATCGACACAGAAAGCAATAGCTAGCAAGTACTGAACTTTTAAATAACAACCACTCACAAAGCTATGCAACTGTTGCTAAACCAGGCGAGGGAGGTGCGGGCGAGCGCCACTGGGCCAGGCAGGAGGAGGAACATCTCCTCCGGGTTCTTGTCCGCGAGGGCCTTGAGCGAGATTTGGTTATCGGCGCCGGCGAGTGTTGGTTGGCGGCGCCGGCGACGCCATGGCGAGAGGGCGGTCGAGCGCAGACAGGGGTGGAGAGGAGGATGGGGATGGTTGGGGCTTGGTGGTGCTGCGGGCCTGCGGCTCTCCGCTGTGAGCGAGCGGCCGTGGAAGAAGATTGAGTGAGGAGTGAGGAATTGGGGATGGGGGACAAAGGTCAATGGAGAGGCAGAGAATGATTTTTTTTTTTTCCTGCTGCTTGTCGAGTCGACCATGCTGTACAGTTTCCTTTTGGTTACAGCCAACTTCCGCATCCAACTTCCGCATCCTAATCCTAAGTATATAAAAGTTGGAATATTTCGCGACTTGTGGGAGGCCCTGTCACTGTAGCAGCTATAGTCTGCTACAGTGTTCTACAGTACTGCGATCCCGTCCGTCCATCGACGATCGCGCGGCTCTCCCGTCGTGCCCGTGACGGCCTTGCAAAAAAGCCCCTCCCAAAATTCGAAAACAACCCGCAGTCCACGCTCCTGGACAGCGTTGTCCTCATCCTTAATTTCGGAAAAGTTGAGGGTCCGTTTTGCAAAACGTCCACAGACCTCGCCCTTTCCCCTTCCTCTCCCACGACGCCGCGGGTCGCCGCCGCCACTCGCCGCCTCGCGCCGCCGCAACGCGCGTCCCCGGGCAAATCGCCGGCCACGGCGGGCTCGGCCGTCGCCGCCTCTGCCTCCTCCCCAGCGCAGCGTGCCGGGACGCGTTCGTGTCGCCGGATTTCACGCCGCCGCGGCCGCTGCCCTCCACCGCGATTCCACAACCTAACCCTAGATCGCATATTGCTCCCATTTCCCCACCCGAGCAGACAGGGGCGGCCACCGCGCCGCCGCCACTTCGACGTCGACGACGCTGGCACCACTTCGACGTCGTCGCGTCTGCGACAGCTGCTTCTATTGCAAAAAAGGAGGTCAACGCTCCCCTACGCCGTGCGCGTCGACCCAGCCACCGGCAAAGCGACCACGCGCTTGGCCGCGAGCAGAGGCGCGCCCGAGGGCGCGACGGGGCCAGCCGGCGGCGAGCAAGGGCGCGGCCTGGGGCGCGGGTGTGGCAGGGGCGCAGCCTGGGGCGCGGCGTGGCCCGACGGGGCCGGCCGACCAGTGGTGAGCAAGGGCGCGGACTGGGCGCGACCTGGGGCACGACGAGTCCGGCCGACCGGCGGCGAGCAAGGGCGTGGCCTACGGCGCGGGTGTCCTCCTGGTGAGCACCAGCACCTCTCCGCTGTCTCAGTTCATATCCCTCTATCAGTTTTCCTCTCTTTTGCGTCCTCTATTTCAATGGGGCGGATCTTGCAAATGGACAGAGCGGCGGCGCAGTCGCGAGCAAGACGAGGTCTCAGCTGGGTCAACACACGAGAAGTTGGCAGTCAACATCAAACGCATCAAGGATCAGATACGTTGGCTGGCTGCTCCCTCCACTTCACTTTCTTTCCCTGCCTCTTTTCTCTCTCATACAGTGATGGTTGCAGCGAGGAAGGAGAAGTCGTCATCAACCACGGGCGATGAGGGCGAGGCGGCCCGGAGACGGGCGCGACATCAGCTGAGAGCTCGGTCTCCGCCATCGTATTTTCGTTTTCTTTCACATGCTTTTCCTTTTCAGTTCATATTTGTGTGTAATTTTGGGATTCCGCCCGTGAGCGATTTGTACTTTACAGGTGCTTCATAAGTGAGTTGCTGCCCAAGCTAATAGGATATTCCAAGAACTCCTTGATGTTGCCTATTTTTATCATTAGGTAAGTCTTATCTGTATTACCGTTTTATCAAATCTTCAGTTATCCAGTGCAAGAACTTCCCTTCGACAAACTCTTTATTGTGCAGGTGAAACATTGTCGTGGTTTTCTGATGCAATTGGGGATTTTTCATGAGTATACAAAGAAAGAACAGGAACCGGAGCAATTGGATTGGTTAGTCCTCTTTTATCTTCGTACATATTTCCTCTTTTCGAGATTGTCAATTTCGTTCAAGTTTCTAGATTACAGGGAGTTTGATCATCTGATTACAATTTGAGTGCACGCAATAAATTAGCAAATTTATCTTACGTTCTTGGCAGATGCTTATGATGATAATTTGTTTTCTTCGATAATCAATGACAGGTTTGGCATCGTTCGTTGAGGGTCTGATGACCACTGTTCATGCCATTGCCGTTAAGTAGAGCAAACGACATGGTGCCATGCCTGCGATGCTGTGCCAAAAGGATGACCTGAAAAATGTAAGTCATATCATACTGCTTCTAGGCCAGGAAACGTCTTTGTACTTCATGCTTTTCTGCTCTAGAACTCTGGGAAGCATGCTGCCGCTGTTAGCTGTCGCAATGTAAATAGTATTATGTGTTTGGGTGGATGGTTGGATTTATCTTTCCAGTTCTGTGCATGTTTCTTCATATGCGGTTCAGTAAGGGAATCATGTCTAATACTGATAGTGCCACAATTGCTGCTCCAACTTTCGGCTTCATAATTGTGCAGCTAGGGGAGCTGATCTCAACTAGAATCCAGGTAACCAAAGTACTATGTTTCTCCTGATTGGCCTCTCTTTCTGTCGATTTAATCCCGACAATCATGTTTGTTTTGTGTGCATATTCTATTTAGTTAAGCGTACCATAGGCTAGGTTTTATGATTTCTAAATTGATGTGTGCATTGCATTGCATATGCGAGGAGGAGGTGTCTCTTACTCGAGAGGCGTAACCACTGCTATCCAGACTCTTAGCCAGAGTTGTCTCTCATCTCTCTTGAGAGTCGTATGCACTCTTAGATGGAGTGGTGTTGCGTCTTACTTGGGAGTCGTGTGGCGTCCTAGGCGGAGTCATAGACGGGGTCGTGTCACGGCTCAGTTGGGAGTCATCTGCAGTTCGGAGTGGTGTGCCGTCCTAGCTGGAGTCGTGTCGCGTCTCACTTGGGAGTCATGTGCCGTCTTAGGCGCAGTCGTAGCCGGGCTGTCCCGCGTCTCACTTGGGAGTTGGGGGTTGCGTGCCGTCCGGATCGTGTGCCGTCCTAGACAGGTCTTAGCTGGAGTCTGCTTTACCTTTAGTAACAAGGATGTGGATTTTGTTAACACAATGTCATATGTGCACCTTTCTATTTACTCCACTGTCCACCATTTGTAAGTATACTGAGGACAGACATATAATAGAGAATTCAAAATAGAGTCTTGGGTTCAGCCAGAAGAAAACATGATCATTCAGTTTTGACGTAAGGTAACACTGTGTAGTGAATCACTGGTCAGAATTCAGAGCTCCTTACGCAGAACAACCAGCAGGTCGAGCTGTTAACTGGATGGACAGAAGCTAGCTAGGAAGTATTACAGATAGCAACATTTGAGCCCGAATTTACCTTCAAAGTATGCAGTTCATAAACATCTAAGCTCAGAAATTTGGCGTACCAAAAAAAATACTTGATATGTTGATCATTTGTAATAATGTTCACCTTTTTCTAATTTGAAATCTATATACATCTTAAGTTACAGGCAAGAAGCCATGTAAGTACAAAAAATGCATAAACACAAATGGAGTTCAGACTCATTTTAGTTATAAGCATCCTTTTGAATCTTAGTGATTGATAGCCAAGCGTGATTAATATTCACGCTTTCTCGGGGTGGGAATATCTCTTCTGATGCCGCCTGGAGGTTTAGGAAAATCCCAGTGTTGCGCCTATATTTCTGTCAGGTTTTGTACTTTCCTTTAGATTCAGGTGTGCAGGTGTGCGACGAAAAGTTCTCCGCCATGGTACATGCGGCAACTTCTCTTGCATTATAGATTCTTCAGCATAGGCAATAGCGTTCTGCTATCGGGACAATTATCAGAGTTTAGAAGATTGACATGCTCACCTTTGTAATAGACAACCAGGTTCCTGTGAGGATAGCTGCAAGTAGAAGATTGGACCATCTGCTGTTTCACTGGGATACTGGGTCCGGGATGGCTAGCTTCTTCACTTTAAGAAGCAGGTAAATATTGCAGATATCCACTTCAAGAGAGACTTAAACAACGTTGCCCACAACTCTGCTTAATAGGTTCTTAGGTGTAGCCTAAACCAGCATACCTTAGTTGTATAAACCTATCCCATGGCTCAGTTTCATGTCATACAATTTACTCTTTGATTTTTCTGTATCCTAGGACTATCTATGCCCAGGCAGCCGCAATGGTGCATCTCGGACTACCTATTGTACCTGTTGTATTTGGATACGCTTCCGTGATACTATATGTATACTCATGTGTATTTATTCTACCATAGCATGGATAACATTGTGCTTCCATGCCTGCGCCACCTATTAGCTGTGTGATGTAGCTGGTTATCATGATGCCAACTGTAAGGCTTCTTGGCTTTTGTAAGGCTGTAGCTATCTACCCAAAAGACCTCATGAATGTAAAATTTATGTGTGTGCAAGGGATGTGTTATAAGAATTCAGAAATCGTACTATTTCTACTATATTGTTCTAGAATTTATATTGTTTTAGTCGTTTGTTTTCACTAAGGGCGCGGCGTGCCGCCGCGCCGAAATTTAACTAGTACACTAGAAACCGTGCAAAAATATTCCTTTTCTCGGAGGCGAGTACACATCCCAGATAGCTCTTCGAACCAAGAATTGATAAACTAGATTGCTAATTTAGACACCCCTCATAAAAAAGCTAATTTAGACATATTGGTTTCCCTTTGATTTTTCTCTGCTTAGAGATGATCCCGTTATAAATTTTTATTTTCAATATATATGTTTTTAAATATATTTAGATAATAGGCACCGACATGTTTTATCAAATTATATCTTTTATCGACATACACCGCAATCGAAAGGGAGTGTCAGTTATATCCAGTGGATGCCTTATCCTTACACATAAATTTTCGCATGTATTATGTTGGCAAAACATTATGAAAAAATAGAATCCGTAGCAACGCACGGGCATCCACCTAGTCACTGTAAAACAGCAGCTAAACTTCAGAATTGACAGTACGGTTCAGTTTAGCTAAAGCGTGGTTGCCTTCAGTTTTAACTATGCCAGCAAAAAGACATTTTAGTAAAAGCAAACACTACAGCAATACTCAACTACAGTCTGATTCTATAACTTCCAGAGATTCACAAATAATAGCTCAGACATGAATCGACACAGAAAGCAATAGCTAGCAAGTACTGAACTTTTAAATAACAACCACTCACAAAGCTATGCAACTGTTGCTAAACCAGGCGAGGGAGGTGCGGGCGAGCGCCACTGGGCCAGGCAGGAGGAGGAACATCTCCTCCGGGTTCTTGTCCGCGAGGGCCTTGAGCGAGATTTGGTTATCGGCGCCGGCGAGTGTTGGTTGGCGGCGCCGGCGACGCCATGGCGAGAGGGCGGTCGAGCGCAGACAGGGGTGGAGAGGAGGATGGGGATGGTTGGGGCTTGGTGGTGCTGCGGGCCTGCGGCTCTCCGCTGTGAGCGAGCGGCCGTGGAAGAAGATTGAGTGAGGAGTGAGGAATTGGGGATGGGGGACAAAGGTCAATGGAGAGGCAGAGAATGATTTTTTTTTTTTTCCTGCTGCTTGTCGAGTCGACCATGCTGTACAGTTTCCTTTTGGTTACAGCCAACTTCCGCATACACTAGAAACCGTGCAAAAATATTCCTTTTCTCGGAGGCGAGTACACATCCCAGATAGCTCTTCGAACCAAGAATTGATAAACTAGATTGCTAATTTAGACACCCCTCATAAAAAAGCTAATTTAGACATATTGGTCTCCCTTTGATTTTTCTCTGCTTAGAGATGATCCCGTTATAAATTTTTATTTTAAATATATATGTTTTTAAATATATTTAGATAATAGGCAACGACATGTTTTATCAAATTATATCTTTTATCGACATACACCGCAATCGAAAGGGAGTGTCAGTTATATCCAGTGGATGCCTTATCCTTACACATAAATTTTCGCATGTATTATATTGGCAAAACATTATGAAAAAATAGAATCCGTAGCAACGCACGGGCGTCCACCTAGTGTAGATTAACAAGTGAGTGTCTGTCAATTACTCTCTTCGTTCAAAAAAGAATGTCACTAAATAGATATATCTATTACTAAAATATATCTAGATATAATGATATATTCATTTTACCGACGTTCTTTTTCACACGGAGGGAGTAGGTTTTAAATGGATCCACCTCCTTTAGATTATCAAATATGACATTTTCTATAGTAAATCTGATGTCCACCTGTACGATTGATCTAAACTTGATACCAGTGTCTTGAAATTTGTTACGTAACTCTGCACCTATGGCTTCAGCTATTTCTGAATGTCTGATACACGGTATAGCGTGTTTCATCATTTTTGGTTCGCTAGCTCATCTCCACCACTTTCACCTTCTCTTTTGGAACGGCGCCTTCTGCTTCTTCGTCCGTCATGCCGAAAAGCTTCCCTATGTCCTCCAGCGGCTGCCCGCGCGTCTCCGGAATGAATGTACAGAAGAATATGAGCCCGAGCGCGGTGATGCCTGCGTACAGGAAGAAGCTGCCGCCGATGGTGATGGCCTTGGATAAGGAGAGGAAGGACATGGAGACGGCGGCGCTGGTGACGCGGTTGCACGACGCGCCGACCGCGAAGCCCAGCGCGCGCACCCGCAGCGGGAAGACCTCGGAGGTGTACACGCTCGCCATGGGGCCAAGACCGATGGAGAAGAACGACACGTAGGCTAAGATGCACGCGATGCACAGGCCGATGGCCCACGGGATCTTCGTGTCCGGGTGTTGGCCAACGACGGTGAGGCCCGTCCCGAGTCCGATGAGACAGACGAGCATGCCGGCGGTGCTTGCCAGCAGCAGCGGCCGCCGGCCGGCGCGGTCGAGTTGGAACGTGGCCACGAGGATGAAGAGCGTCTTGATGACCCCGACGGCGCATGTGGCGCCGAGCAGGTGGTTGTCGCCCGTGATGCCCGCGCTTTGGAACACCCGTGGGCCGTAGAGCACGACCGAGTCAGAGCCCGTCGCCTGATGGATGAAATGGATGCCGAGCGCCGCGACCAAAATTCGTCGCATGGCTGGGGTCGGCGAGAAGATGAGCTCCTTCCACACCCGCTTCTCTTCGCTGCCGTCTTTCTTGGGCACGACGACCACGTCGTCGTCAACGTCCTTGGGGATTCCGGCGGCAGCCTTGATTTGGTCAAGGCGCTCCACGGCCTCCTCCGGCGTGTCGGAGGTGTTGTTGAGCACGACTCTGGCATCCGCGAGGCGGCCTTTCATGACGAGCCACCGGGGCGACTCCGGCATGCCGAACACCATGAGCGCGAGCAGGGATGACGGGACCGCGCCGATGCCGAGCATGACACGCCATCCGAGGTGGAGCGGCAGACCCGAGAAGGCGTAGTTGGAGACGTAGCCGAGGAGGATGCCCAAGTTGATAAACACCTCCGTGAAAGACGTGAGCAAGCCGCGCGCCGACGCAGGGGCCACCTCGGCCGTGTACACCGGCGCGACCATGATCGCGTATCCCACGCCGATGCCGGTCACGAAGCGGCCGACCATGAGCATGGCGTAGTTGACCGCGAAGCCCATGAGCAAGGAGCCGGCGAAGAAGGTGGCGGCCGCGATGACGACGGTGAAGCGGCGGCCGATCCAGTCGGATGTCCTGGCTCCGGCGAAGGATCCTATAAGCGCGTACACGCTCAGGATGCCCATCATGATCTCCACCTGCACGTCCGTGATTTGCAGGTCCTTCTTGATGTACAGCGACGCCCCGCTCATCACCCCAACGTCTGGACGGACCGGACAGCATACGTGATCCAACCCAAATAATGCATAGCGAAAGAAGAAAGAAGATGATAATTTGATACGAGAACTGAGAAACATATGTACCATAGCCGAGGACGATGGTGGCCATGGAAGCGAAGGCGGCGCAGGTGCAGGCGTACTTGAAATTGCTCTTCTTCCTGGGCTCGACTGCCCCCGGGTCCGGGAGCGCATCAGAAGCCATCTTCGATCGACCCCTCCTTTGCTCTCTGCTACGACAAAGTATATTTTGTCCTCTGCCTAGTTCGATTCGAACTGACAGATGAACCGACTGATAGCCTAGCGATAAATGAAGTGGTGCCCAAAACGCCAAAACACCTACTTGTAGTATTGTACAGTACTGTATATCTTTCCCTATTGTATATTTTATAGATGCCGAGACTAGTCAGGTCATATGTGTGTGCCATGGGCATGGGTTAAGAGGCGCGCAAAAATGTCACGTGCTAAAATAGTTTTATAGCGCCACTTTAGCAATTTTAGCGCGTTGCGGCTGAAATCAGTTTTCCATATGCACAAAAATACAGCGCGCAGAGTTTACCAGACGCGCTAAAATAAAGCACCACATACATCTATCTATCGATATATAAAAGCTCTGCTCTTCAGTGTTCTGTGGAGGTGGCCACGTCGCCCGTGTACTGTAGATGTGCACTTCTACATGAACGATATGAACAGTAAACCGATAAACAGTAAACATGGTGAACAGTACATGATGGTGAACAGTGCTGTGTTCCCAACAAATATTTTTCCCCAGAAAATATTCCACAATACGAAAATATTGTTTTCCCAAGAATATTCAACAATATTCAGAAAAGTTTCAGATATTTCATCTATATTTCTCTGCTTCTCTTTTTCCGGTCAAGTTTTGCTGGGTTGGTTCGGTTCAAATTGCATAGACAGATACATTAATCAAAGCCACTTCAACGGGCGCGACACTTCAACGGGCGCGGCGGTCTTCTGTACATAGTTTCGTACTTTTAACTTCAATTTATTTATGTTGTGTCGCCACACGGACACGCCGCGCAAATTTTCCTAGTAAGATTCAGTGGAACCGTGGAACACAAACGATTCAGTCAAACACGTGTCGTTGACTACCTCCAGTGCTGGTCTCCTGGTGAATTGTTAGCCCAGCGTTCAGGGAGAGCGCAAGTGGATCTCATCATCACTCATCAGTTCAGCCGCTCCGATCCGATCGAAGTCTAACCCACGCAAACACATGTATGGACCATGACTACGGAGCAGAGACTCCTTTTTGTGGGACAAATTATTAAAATATATAAGTTCGAACCGAGCACTCTTGGTCGCGATATCGTGCATGTCTGGTTGTTGTAAAAAAAATCACTATTGTCTTCGTTTTGGTCAAAGACTGTAACCGTTGAAATTCTGCATAAACCACCGGAAATAAAATGGGAAATAGAACAAGATGCGCGGTAGTGTCCTTCTCTTTATTATTCAGCTCTTGTAGACACTAAGCTCGGGAAAATTATAAGAACAAAGACAAAATGAAGTTGGGGGATAGAATAGTAGGGGAGTTAACTTCCCAGGAGAACGTGTCATGTGACACCGACGAATTGGTGCACCGAGTGCACCCATTTTTTTTAACCACCAAAAATGTTTTAAAAAAATCCAGAAAAAAGTTTGGACATTGATTATACTCATATATGACATGTCACATAATTTCAAATCAAAATTCATATCACATATCAAGAAACAAAATAGATAAATCTGACAATGAATAACACCGAAATGCAAGTTGGGCTTTAAATTTGGCCCATTGTCACTATTGATAATCTGGGTATTAGTCGAAACTAAGCAAAGTGCTCTAGATCGATATGGCTTTTGTAGGTTTCTATGGATTGAGCTTCAATGGATATGAAAGAACCCTCAGTCTTCGAAAGGTGTTGGGTCCTCCTTTTATAGCCGTAGAAAGATGGTGGTTTACTTCCTTCTAGGGTGGGTTGTTTTTGTCACATGAGTAGAACTCCTAGGGGACGACTAGTGTTTCTTTAAAATGCGTACAATAAGCAGGTCCCTAACTTTTACAAAAAAAGATCCTAGGAATTTTTTGAGAAAAGCAATTGGGTCCTGATTTCATCATGCGCACGGCCTGCTCGTGTGGAGGACGAGGAAGACGATGAACCGGGTCCGCCGGCTGGACCCAAGTGCACGGCCTGCTCGCGTGGAGTCACCGCGAAAACCAAATCCTTCGCCGTGTACACGCCCTGCCGGCCCCAAGCGCACGACCGCAACCGCCTCCTCCTGCAGCAGCAACGCGACCTGCTCGCGTGGAGGACAAGGGCGAGCCTGGTGGGACGACGCTGGGGCGGACGGCGATGGAGGAGCAGGGGGGCCAGCCGGCGCGGCGAACTGCAGGGGCGTGGACGACGGCAGCTAGCTCGTAGCCCGGCCCACGACGCCATCTGCGACCTCGACCGTGAGGGACGCCGACGAGCAGGACGGCGACAGCGGTGGCTCCGTGCGCACGGGGGGAAATTTCCGGGATGGTAGTTAGTGTTCGCGCGTGCGATGGGATTTTGCCAGGCACTGTAGCCAACACGGTATATTTCCAGCGTAGGATACCGCAATATGCCGCGCGCTATTATTGGGCGTCTGTTGGAGCGCGTTTTAAGCCTCTCTCGCACTAAAAAATGCAGTTTTTTTTGGGGCGGCCCGTTGGAGATGCTCTTAAGCCATACCTTCCCCGGCCACTAGTTGGATGTATTCATCCGTATGGGAGTTAATTGCAAAAAACTACCATATTTGGGGCTAGGGTTACAAAAAACTACCAGTTTACATTTTTTTTTGCAAAAACCACCGTTTTTTAGGTAATCCGTCGGAAATAGCACGATGGGCCAGTTGACACCCTCTAAGTAAGAATATGACAGGCGGGCCCACTGTCAGGTCCACGTGGCAGCTAAAAGGACCTGTCTATGAGAAGTTCTAAACATCCGGGGATGATTTTGTAAAGTACCAGCCGCTCCCGTCCGAGGCCGCCGCCGTCCATGGCCGCGCCGCCGTCTCGCCGTCCCTGCCCGCGCCTGGCCGTGGCCGCGCCCGTCCCCCGACCCTGGCCATGCTCCCCAGCACGCGCGCCTGGCCGCACCCGGCCGTGGCCGTGCTCCCCAGCACGCGCGCCTGGCCGCCCCTGGCCGTGCTCCCGAGTACGCGCGCCTGGCCGTCCATGGCCGCGTCGCCGCCTCGCCGTCCCTGCCCGCGCCTGGCCGTGGCCGCGCCCGCCCGTCCCCCGACCCTGGCCGCGCTCCCTAGCATGCGCGCCTGGCCGCACCCGGGCGTGGCCGCACGCCCGCCGCCTCCGACCCTGGATGCGCTCCCCAGGCCGTGCTCGCGCCCGCGCCGGCTGTGGCCCGCCTCCGAGGTCGCCGCCGACACGCGACGCCGCCGCTTCATCCCATGCCTGCCCGTCCATGGCCGCCGCCACCGGACATGATAGAATAAAAAAGGAAAAAAAGGAAGAAAAGGGAAAGGAAAAAAGGGAAGAAAAGGGAAAAGAAAAGTGTGAGGCTGACAGTGGGCCCCACCCTTCGAATATTTCCAAAAAAACTCCAAAATTTAGCAGCATTATGATGTGTGTCCCCCTTCACCGTTTCAGCATGCCACGTAAGCCTGACAGTAGGCCCCGCTTGTCATAATTCCACTTAGAGCGTGGCAACTGAGCAATCAGCGCTGCTTGCGACCAATTACCCCAAAAACTGTGGTTTTTGCAAAAAAATCGTAAACTGGTAATTTTTTGTAGCCCTAGCCCAAATGTGGTAGTGTTTTGCAATTAACTCTCCGTATGGATTTACTTTTTGTTAAATACCTAAAAAACAAAATGTGTCCATCGATCTAGTAAATGGTGATAGAAACAATAGTACATTATGGATAAAACAGCTGCGAGGAACACAATAATAGAGGGGAAAATAAGTTCTTGCTAAGACAAAGCAGTTTCTATTGCTGGTTATCAGATACTAGTTGTTGAGCACATAAGGTGAGAGCAAAAAGGAGAGCAGCTCTCGCGTCGCTCCCGCGAGCGACCGAGAGCTCCTGGCGGCGCCGTCCCTAGCCCCTCCCCACCCTCTCCCTCCTCCTCGCCGCCGCCGGTGGGCGTCGCCGGGCAAAGCCCGTGCGGCGCTGGCGGCGGCGGGGCCCCTCTTCTCCCTCGCGTGGTGGCGGCGGCGCGGGCCGCGGCGGCTGGGCGGGGGCGTGGCGCTGGCGTAGGGCGCGACGGCGCGGCTGCTCGTCGGCGGCGCGGAGGCTACGTGGTCTAGGCGTGCTCGTGTCGGCGCCGTTGCCGTCCGGCGCGGCGGCTGGTGCGGGCGACGCGAGCTCGGACTCGCGCGCGGCTGGGCGGAGCAGCGGTGGTGACGACGACGCGTCGGGCAGGCACAGCGACGGCTCCGTGGTGGTGGCGGCGCCCGGAGCTCTTGGAGGGAGGCACGGCGGCGGCGCCGGCTCGGGCCCGATCTGGGCCCAACTGGGCCCGATCTGGGTTGAGCGGGCCGCATCTGGTCTCTGCGTTGCTGCCTCGTCTGGACTGTCTGGAGGTCTCCTGGGAGCGGCTGGTAGGGTGGTGCGGTCTCTCCGTCCGCCTCGACGCGGGAGGGGCAGGGGCCCCGACCCCCTCGAGCTCTACTGCCCTCGGTCCACATCAGTTTCCGCGGTAGCCATGGGGTTGTTGTCGGTTGATTTGGGGGTGGAGGCCTTCTTCCTCGTTGCGTTCCTTTCAGTGGTGCGCGGAGCTCGAAAGCCGGGGCGGCGGCCCTGGATGGTGGGAGTCCTGTGGTTGGCGGGCGTGCCAAGGACTCAGGTGCTGGCTGGTGACCTCGGCCACAGGGGTGGCCGGGCTGCTGGCGAGTGACTTGCGGGGACGGCGGCTCGAGTGTCGCTTGTCGACGTTCGGCGCCCCGTGTAGAAGGCGGTGGGAGTTTGCCGGGGGGAAACCCTTCCCGGGTCTTCTCGGGATGCGACGGCGACGTTCTCGAACGCCGTCACCTTCTTGGAGGCGTCGTAGCGGCCTCTCCGACCTTCTACGCTCCGGATGAAAATCCAAGATCCTAGGATCGGGCGGTGGTGGCGCCTTGGTGTCACGAGCTTCTTGAAGACACTGCCTTGGAGTCCACAGCGGGTTGCTCTCCGGAGGTGCTTCCTCCGGCAAAGCTTGTTTCTTGTCCTGCTCTCTCGGCGCTCCCATGTTTGGATCCCCTTGGTGTACCTCAGCGTGCAGGTGCTCCCCTGGTGGCTATCTCTTTGACGTTGTGCAGGTCTCGGCGGTGTGCAGTGCGTGTTGGTGAGCCGGCCTTGGCTCTTGGGTGAGCTTCGGCCCGACGACTTTGCCCGTGTTGACGGTGTGCATCGTTTGTTGGTGTGCCGGTCTGACCGCGAGCGTGCTTCGGCCCAACTCCTTTGCCCGTGGAGCGAGTTCACTTCCTCTTCGGAGTAGTTCTTAGGGGGCGTCTGCCCTGCTGGAGTTTCTTTGGTTGTCCTGTATCTTGGGTGTGTGAGTGCAGTTCGTTGATGTAAGCTGGGTTCAGCACTATGTACCCTTGTCGCCGTTGTTGGCGTTATTAATTTAACGTTGGGCCTCTGGCCTTTAGTTTTTTTTAAAAAAAAGGTGAGAGCAAGAATCACTCGTCGATGTAAGTTTCTTACGATTCCGACAGATTTAGTGAAAGTGATGTTTGATTCATATAACTTGACAAGTGATGTAATTTACTAAGGACCTGCCATACTTTCACCTAGTCTGACGCAGTCACGCAATCACGATCACCTCCTCCTCTTCTCGCCGAGAAGGCAAGCACAGAAGAACAACCACACGAGCACGCCGACCACAGGGAAGACGAGCAGGCTGACGTGCACGGGAACGGAGGTGGCACCGAAAACCCACGCGAAGCTCCACAAGATCGCCGCGCTCACCGTCTTGTTTACCGCGGCCGCTGCCGACCGCAGCCACCGCGGGCAGCACCCACCACTGGAAGACGACGATACGTCGTCCCACTGCGCTGGCCCAAGTGCGATCCACACCAGCGCGATCAACGACATCATCATGGTAGCGGACAGCCCCCTCGATCGCTTCCGCTGCTCCTGCCGCCGTGTCATGCCGACGTGGCCGCCACCGCGGTGCGACGGCGCGCGTGCAGCCCATGCCGACGGCGTGCAGCAGCCCGCGAGGGCGGTCACCAGCAGCAAGCCGAGCTCCACGAGCACAAATGACACGGAGAAATTCATCACCACGACGAGCCCGAAAGCCAAGAGCGCTCTCGGCATCTGCCGCGCCGATGCGACGCCGACGTCACGGAATGCGCGCTGGACGTACTGGGACATAGAACCGATGCCGGACGCCTGCTGGAAGACCTTGGCCACCAGCGCGCTGACGACCGCATGGCGAAGCGGCTCCGTAGGCCTCGCCACCAGCTCCCGCCATATTGCGCACTCCTCCTTCCACTGGCTACGTGTCGCTGACGTCGCCACAGTCTCTTCGCAGACGTCATACGGTGTGCCGAGCTCGGATTTTATCTCGAGCAGACGGAGCTCGGCCTCCTCCAGCGTGGCGGACGTCCTGGAGAGCACGCGCCGGGCATTGGTGACCTGGTCCTTGGCCACGAGCCAGCGAGGCGACTCTGGCATGAGAAGGACCGCGGAGCTGAGCAAGACCGGAATGGCTGTGCCAGAGGCCATGGTCACTCGCCAGGCGAGGTCCGCCGGGAGTTTCAACAAGCCCGTGGAGTTGCAGAGGGAGCCGAGGATGCAGCCGAGGTACACGAGGCCGTCCGGGTGGGAGTTGAGGACGCCGCGCAGCGAGGAGGGGCTGAGTTCGGCGGCGTAGGCCGGCACGATCATGAGCTCCAGGCCCATGCCGACGCCATTGACGAAGATGCCGCCCGTGAACGCCGCGAGGCCGACGGCGAGCCCCCTGGCGAGCGCGCCCGCGCAGAGCAACGCGGCGGAGAGGAGCATGGTCCGGCGTTCGCCGATGAGGCATTGCGACCCCACGACGGTGCACGCCAGGAGCTTCAGGTCGGCCTCTGCCAGCACGGCCGTGCTGCTCACCATTGCCAGGTCTGCATCAACACATACTTGCAAACTTAACAGTGTAGCAATGGGAAACAGGGAGACATATACATTTTGCGTTCGTGGGAGCTGGTGCTCACCGTAGCCCAGGAAGAGGGGCGTGGCAGTCGAGAGCACGGCCGTGGCAACGGCATACTTGTTCACAGGGCGCCTCGTGGCCTTCGCCATATCCGCGGGAATTAGGCCGGCTCGGGCGATCCTCTTGCAGGCTAATCTGCATGTTGGTGATGAATTAGTCGTAAGTTTAGGTCAACTCAAGAACATGAGAGTGCGTGACGAGATCGGAAATTGTTAATCGAACAACTCATCGGAGCGTTCTGCGTGAATGAAATCTGAAGTTCTGAACACAATATGGGGTGTCAGAGTACTGTACCTACTGCTTCAAAAAAATCAGTTTTCACAACGAACTGGATCCAAGAAAGAGAGGCAAATTCTGGCTGCAGTTTTTCTACAAACCCGAATAAGATTATTTTCCGGATACAAAAGGAAAGAAATGAATCTAGGGGATAAGCTCATGAAAAATCTCAATTCTCAAGAACTTAGTTTAGACAGCATTTCATCAGGGGGAGATGTACCTGGCTCAAACACGCAAATATAATCTCTCCGCTACAATCCTCTTCGTTTCTGTAGGGTGAATCTCTCCATATGGCAAGGATCTGGGAAGGCAGGGTTCCAACCTTTCTCATATCCGCCTTGTCATCGCCATGGGTAGTTTCTCCATCTCAGAGCGAGTGACGCAGTTGTTGCAGTAACCATCCAACGAACTCCTCCTGAAACTAAGCATCACACGCCCAAGAGACTCTCTCCCAAGTGGTTGACTGTAACAGCTAGCCGAATTACCAGGAAACAACCTAGAGCAACTATAACCTGAGAACGTCCGGTGCAACCAGACCAGGTCAGAGCTGCGTTGGGGGTTTATCTTCTCACCGGAGCCTCTTATGTGCACGGTGCTTGAGGTGAATGGAGTGTGTGCTTTACTTGGGTTATTTTGGGTGAAAATAGGAGTGTGTGCCGAAGGACACAGCCCTATGGCACATAATAAATTTTGAAAACAAAATTTTGAAAAACTAGACTGCAGAAGAACACCAGTAATCGGTACGTCTAAAATTAAATTGACGCATAGGAATCTAACGTAATTATAACCGAAAGTCATTCGTACTCCCGAGCTCCGGTGCCCGAAAGTCATTTGTTCTGCCGAGCTCCAGTGCTCTCTTCGTTATAAAGAAATAAAAAAAATTAGAAGTTTTAAAATAAATTGAAAATAATTCTGTATATTGTCCATGATGTAGCATACAAACGTGCAAGATCATAACACGAAATTCTTTTTATTATGGGCTAAACAAAAATGAAAAAATCTTTAAGAATTTGGAGATTTGAAACACTATCTCAGATCTGTACATTTATCTGTTTTGTGTAGCTCAAAATACAAAGTATTTATAATTGAAATTTTGCACCTATTTAGAATACATCATTGAGAATATCCATGATTTTTTCATATGTTTTTGAAACTTTAAAAATATGACTTTTAAATTTTTTTTAAACAAGGGGAGCACTAGAGCTCGGGAGCAAGAAATCTTCACTCAAATTATAACCGGATATAATATGGAATCTTTCCAACCGAGCAAGGAGCTCGGGAGATAAGAAATCTTCATTCAAATAATAACCGGATATAAAATGCAATCTTTCCAACCGAGCAAGGAGCTCTGGAGCAAGAAATCTTCACTCAAATAATAACCGGATATAAAATGGAATCTTTCCAACCGAGCAACATATATTAGCAGTACAATGGTATGACCACCATATAACTAAAACTCCACCCAGTATAATGGTAAGAGATAACGACATCATAAGAGTACCAGCTATCTCATTCAGTTCCAAGTTTAACTGACAAACAACTGCATATGACAACCCTGTTCATGATCATATAAGCAGACGACAATTCTCCTCAGAATATACCACCGTTTGAGGCAGTCCTGATGATCTGGAAGAGAGCTGCATGAAGAAAAGAGTCGACAAGACAATGAGTTCAAATGACCAAAGAATTTGAAATTACTAGGAAAAGATTCAAATAGCTGTAGAGTTTTTGTTGAGAGAGAGAGAGAGTTAACAAATACAGAGGTTGCTCCTATCCAGAGCAAACCATGAAACTGTATTGGAATCAATCACAACAGGTTACAGTTTCTAACCTTTTTAAAGGAATCACTAAATAAATGAAGACGTATCTTAACTAAGTAATGCACCAAAAGTGAACAACATTTCGAAAACACAGAAATTGTGTATATTATAACTTCCTGATACCTCAGTACTACCATACTTTTTTAAGTGCAAAGATGCAGTTTAGCACACGACTACAAGTTTTGTTCTTCACGAACATAGCAGTTTGGCACAATATAATTTTGAACGGAAAAAAAGAGCTTACGTGAAATAAAAAGAAAATAAGCATGTTAGTTTGCTACGAATAAGAACTTATAGGAATTGCATTTAATTTGGTCCAGATACTTTGGGTAAAAATTGTTTAGAGCTATTTTGGTTGGTAAATTGACATGCTCAATCAGAACATAGTAGATGCAGAAACTTACATGACCCAACAACAACAAAGACAAAAAATCCGAGCACAATAGGTCCAACAGGATAATCATTTCCTTTCTTGGCTGTCTCAGGAACAGAGCCCCTCTTTGTGATATTTTTCTCAAATCGTGCAATTTTCCTATCAGCGACACGCCTTGAGGTAGTCTGCAGAAAAAAGACAAATGCAAAAGAACATCAATAAAAATTATACAATATAAGATTGAATTTGGATGCTGTATCAAGGAAATAGCATTCATAATGATATTAAATGGTTTCAAGGAGCAGAGCTGCAATAACCCAGTTCTTTTCGGCTTCCAGGACGACTTCCCGGGAAGCTGCCCTCCGCCCAGCTTCCTGGCGAAGCCGACCCCCAAGTTGGTTAGGCTTCCAGACTAGTTTAGGATAAACTAGTTTGGAAGCCTAACAAATTAGGGGGCAGCTTCTCTAGGAAGCCAGGAGGCGGGCAGCTTACTGAAGAAGCCCAAAAAAGAACCGGCATCAAGAATGGTATGTTATATAACACTATGTACAACATTCTCTAATTACATACTCGACGCCACTAATTTTATAGATTGGAACTTTTAGCTATTCAGCCAAGACTAATCCAGGTAACCCTATGATGCCATCATTTGGCTAAGTGGTGCCATTTGCACCCTAGTTCCGACTTTTCAGGTATTTCCTGAATTTTGTCATCCAGGTTGACGATTTGTCCAATATACCAAGGGATAAAGTTTGATTTTCCCTTAAGAAAGGATGTGACGGTTATGAAACAGCAAGGTAGAGTTTCAGAATTCAACCCACAAACAATAAACTAGTAAAGTGTAAAGTTAAGATTTACCCCACTGAATTATGACATTTGTGCCTTTGTTCAATCTATTATTTATATAATAAATAAAGCGATGGTAAAGCTAGTGGGGATTATAGGCCAGAATCACACATAAAAAATAACAACTAGACTTCAATTTGGTAAACCCTAATTAAGACCAATCCATAATGGTTAGATCATATGTGCAACAATTTACTCAAAATACAACAGTCTTAAATAATAAACCAACTATATTAAAATATATTGAATATTAGGAGCTATCAAGATCAGAAACAGATATAGTATACGTGCTAATTACTACTCCATCGAGGTGGCAAAAATATTCTGTAGCGGTAAGCCATAAGCATCAAAATCATGAGAAGTGAGAAAAGGAATACATAATAAAATTGTTCGATAGCATTGGCTAAATAAGATGGTTATCCCACACAAATGCACAACCAAATTATTTGGTTCTTCTTTTCTTATGAGATTCCGAAATCGAACTGCAGAAATGTCGCCTTTCCAAAAAAGACTGCCCAATAGATTGTTCTGGATAAAACCGTACCGTGATGCCAAGCTTATCCTATGTGACACCCTCATCAAGTGATCAGCAGCCATTTATATATTAGTGGCACTTGCGGGTAATTATATTCCAACTTGGGCAGCAAAAAATATCGCCCGCTCAACGGTCTGCGACAGATCTAACGGTTCACATCAGGAGGGAACAAGGAGGTGAACCGACAATCGTCACCGACTGACATCTTTTACACGATCAAGAATAATGCAGAAACTCATCCAAAATAGGCATAGATCATTCATTATAATCCAGACAATTTGACCCCTGGTTACCAGTATTCTAACATCTAAACATGAAATTTTGCTGGGCGGCAATAAGAGTATGTTAACACTCATGCATCTTCTAAACCTTTGCATGCAGAGACGCATCAAGCATTGCAGAGCAGAGAAAAACAAAGTGATGCCAAAAATATCGTATAACACTAACTACATATAGCATAGATCTTCAAGCAGGACTTGTATCTTCACTTTAGTCAGCATTTCCACAAAGCGAGTACCTAGGTTTCTTGTCTGGTATCGATGAAATCTATGCCAGGACCGCAGGCACACAAAAGAGATAATACAGAACTTCGCTAGAAAGTGCATCCTGAAAAAGTGCACATCCTTTTAAAAAGCTAGATCCTTCTAGAGCGAATGCTCTTCCGTAAAAAAACACAGAGAATCTACCGATATAATACAATATATCCATGTCAGTCAGGTCCTGTCCACGAAAAGCCAAAGGTAAACCCTGGATCGACCGATCGGAAGGCGAAACATGCGGAGTCGGCCTTCTGAAAGGGGCCACGGTCGAACGGCACGCCGGATCTGCAAGGACTCGGCTCCGACGAACGCAGAGAAACGCATATGTATTCTTCTAACAGGGTCGAACAGGGAACGGTAGCGGATGAGGGAAGGGAAAGGGGAGGAGGCGGGCTAACCATGGCGACGATTACGGGAGCGTCGGCGTCGCCGACAACCGGGACGCGGCGGAAGACGGAGAGGAGTGGAGGGACCCTGCGGTGCGGAGGAATTTGGGAGATAGCGACGGACGGGTTCGGGCGACGGGCGAGGTTGAAAGCGAGAAAATGTCCGAGAGACCGACACCGGTCGGCCTTTATTTGCGCCGAGGCCCGACCGGACCGCTCTCCTGTGTTTCCCGTGGGCTATTCTGCGTGCAAGCAGTGACGCGTTGTGGGGTTGTCCTAGCTATCAACAGTCGAAATGAATGCTCAGAAGATGCTTGCTGCTGGAAGGTCGGAGAGGGCAGATCTTCATGGACGCGTTTGGTAGGCTGCAGTCGTGGAGCCATGAGCAGATTTTTTCACCACTTTGTCTATTTGATTACATACTAGAAGGGAAGGCCCGCTCTGAGTTTTGGCGACCTGGTAAATTGACGACCCATTGGAATTTTCCCAATCAGAAAACTAGGCATAGATCTATGCGGAAGTTATATCATATGTGAACTCCGTATAAAAATATACCTCAATTTCAGAATTAAACTTTTTCTCGTATTCACCACTGAAACAGTTGACATTACTTGTTTGTTAACTCTTTGGAGTGAATTTTGGCTCTTTTGAATTTCACTGCAAGTTTAAAAGTGACAGAGATATTCACAATGAGAAATTACACACGTCTTTAACCACTATGAAGAGCCGTAAATTTAGCATATGCACTTAGTTCTGACAATATACCATTGAAAAAGTTGACAAAAATATATTCACTTGGCCTTGCTAATTCAGTGCATCATATGTTGCCCAATAAAAGTTCCTTATAGGACATTAATCATAACAAAACACAACCATGGATCAGATATTAAGGGATAGCACCGGGACAACTCAATGGAATCCGAAAATCGGATAACTCGGTCTTTCTTCTCAATACACACGTCAACGATTTAGATGTATACCTATGATCGTTGAAGTAATACACTTAAAAGGGGCTTGCTGACCTTGTCACACAGCAAATTTTGAGCCTGCAAAAATAATTGTATACACCAATAACAAGGTTCTATGGCCTTGAGTATGTCTTGGAACTCAGGCAAGTACGGAAGCTAAATAAGAGAATATGTGCAAGAAAGAGACATAAGAGGAAGAATATAGGATGAGCCGAAAGGCTAGAAGTCAAACATAATATGGGTCCCTCGACGTGCTGGACAAGTCGAGGTAGAGGGCAACATCGATCTGGCGGCAGGGGAGGTTGCATTGGGCTGCAGGTGCGATGGTGGCGGGGTAAGACTAAATGGTGACGCTACAGCACCGACATCCTCCGTGAGAAGGAGGTGTCGGCGAGAAGCTCTGTAAACACGCGATCCTCTTCCTCCCCGCTCAGCCTCATCCAAATTCATCGTGGGCCCCTATCGGACTGGGATGGGAGTACAAAGTGCGGCTGGACCAGTGGAGAAAATGCGAGAAAGATTCGGAAATTGGTTGTCGGTCCTGGAGACCTTTTTTTTGTAAAATTTGAAACTCTACTTCTAGGTCACAAAAAAAGTTTGAAACTTGGTACACAAATACAGATACATATTGTGTACGTACGACAGAAGTTTCTTCCAAAAAGTTCTTATATTTTAGGCTACAAAAAAAGAAATTTCTGACAAATACAACATACTATTTTCCAGTTTTGTGCCCATAATTTTGTTATTTTTATATAGCTCAAAATACGGGTATTTTTACACCAAATAATAGCATATATGTAGAATACATGCATTCAAGGAAAAAATAAATATTTTTTGAACTTTCAAAAGAATTAAAAGAATCCACAAGAGCACACTTGATTGCACAAAATCTGCGTTCAAAGATGGAAGAAAGGAAGCATGAGCTGTTAGAGAGAGAAAAATGAATAGGGTCCACATATAGGGCAGGTGTCAATATTTGATTGGTGCACCGTGAGGAGAAACCACAACTCTCTAATCCTAGGGAGATTAGATATTGTAGAGATGATGTTTTGCGTTCAGGTTACACGCTTCACGAAGCAATACTGAGCCAGAATCGGCAGGCATGCTCAATTTGGTCTATGAATCACCTCTCTCGAAACTAAACTGCCCTCGTGATGTAGATGTTTACCTGATCTTTCACCGCAAGAAACCGCCGGAGCAAAACGATGCCCTCATCACCTCGTCGGCAGTCGTCAAACGCAACAAAAGTGAAACGCGGGAGTGTACACGTGATGTATCCAGGTTGTTGGTTGTCTAATACCTTTGTCTTTAAAGGTGGGCTAGCCACTGCTACTACGGATTACCTAATATGTTGATGGGCTCGGAGATCTTCACAATTCTGTTACATGGTTATAGGGGCGAACAAAAGCTATAGGAATCACACGCTCTTAATATTACGGAAATGTCTATCGACGGGGGGGGGGGGGGGGGGGGGGGGGATTGTATGCTATGTATGTCGTGATGGTTTTATGCATGTGTAATTGTTTTTGTTTAGAGGTGCATATGTATTTGTTTGATATGTATGCCAATAATAAGTTTATGCAAGTGTGGTTGTTTGATCGAGACCTTCCACAATGTAGTTTATGTCCAATACTTCAAAATGTAGCCACTTCACCGATGAGCCGAAACTTTTCTCAAACATGGATCTCACACCTAGGGCTTCAACAAGTAAGAAATATTGGGGCCCACATGATTAATAAGCACACAATGTTGTTTGTGTAGTGAGGAAAGAGAGAGGCGGACATTTTCTCTTGAAAGTTGAGATATAATAAAATTTCATTGGCCAGAGGACCACCTAGTTGTTCTGATGCCTTGAACATTTTGTTTGGGCATGTGTTTCACACAGTGAGGGCATCGGCTATCGAAGGCAGAAATCAATTGACACCGCGGTTTTTGCTACGCTAAGTTTTTTTTACCAAAGGTGCAATGGTGATTACCATTTTGTTCACATGACGTGTTATTCACATTGTTGATATGATGCACATTGATATTTAGTGGTGTAAGTTGGTAATCTGCAAGGTGATCATGCCCTATTGGGTATCATACGGACAACCAAATACCAAGAATTCACATTATGGCAACTTAAAATTCTCATGCAACTAATCAAATATCAGACTTAGTTTAATACCTCATGCAATGTGAAATCTCTAGAAAAAAGTCGATCTTATTGAAGACCTGTTTTTACAGGCTCTCTTCTCGCCACGTGTCACACCGCCTTTCTCGGGACTCCTGTGGGTGTCTACTTACTCGCGAGTTGTCCCATGCAATGAGAGAGAGGGATACATGATTACCCAAAACTATACTTTGCATTTATTTTGAGAAACTAAAATTGAAACAATATATTTTTTAATTCCACAATAGATGAATCTACCCAATATTTGAAAAGGTCAGACTTTCCTAATGGTACACAGGAAATGCCGACCTTTTTTTTAAGACAAAGGCAATGCCTACCAAATATATGCTCGTGCACATAAACAAACAGACCCATTGCATCTCAAAGAAACTGTAAAAGATGGTCCAGCCCGGGCTGGCCGACTCAACGGCCCGGCCCAGTGGCCTTAAACCCTTGTACCGCCCTACCCCATTCGGCTCCGCGGTACGCGATAAATAGGATTCACCCCATTCCGCCGCTCCACGTACGCCGTTAAGATTCTTTCCTCGTCCTCATCCAAACCCGAATCAATCCGACATCCCCCACCGCCGCAGATAAAAATCCAAATAATCGAAGCCCTCCGTACACTCCCCCATGGCGCTGCAGCAGCTGCTGCCGCCGCCGCTCGCGGCGCTCGGTCGCTCCGCTCTCCCCTGCTGCCTATTCCCCTCCGCGACGGCCCAGCGCGCCCGAGCCGCCGTCGCCTTCTCGCTCCAGACCAACGTGCGCCTTCTCAAGCCCAACCGCCGCTCCCGTCGCTCCCGCTACCCCTACTACGACCTCGACGACGATGAAGATGAGGACGAAGAAGACGACGACGAGAGCGAGGTGAGCTCCCCCAATGCCAGTAATCACTACTAACTTGTTATTTGTCAGAGTAGGCTTTTGCTTCACTGCTTGGCTCGTGCCAAACGTCACTCATGGTATAAGTGAGAAAGCTACCTTTCCTTAGATCGAATTAAGCTACACAACCTCGCAGTAGAATAAATTGTACTATTCACAGCTGATTTATATTTTAGGCGGGTCGCACAAGACTTTAATCTATCAGTTGCCTAGTATAGTGTGCTGTAATGGCTGGCGTTGTGCCTCTTGGAGATTTGGCATACACTAAATCAAGGGAATATGTATAGACATTGGGCTTCTTCTAGAATTTGTACTTCTAGTATGCAGTTCTGGTGTATAATTTGCATGCTTTGCTATGAACGCTTGTCTCCCCGTGTCTTCCATTTTGGCTCTATATCCCACACTTCATCAGATAATAAGCACTGCATAATGGTGCACAGTTAATACTTCATCAGATCATAAGCACCGCATAATGTGGCAAAGTTGATATTCTTTAATGTAGGAACTTGATTGATATTTTGTAAAGACTGCTGCCAACAAAGCATTAGCAATCATGCATTTGGCAGGTACCACAATAGTTTCAGTGTTGGATATGTATTTTCAGTGTTGTTACCGTTGACCCTCCTGACAAATGGTCTGAGATTTGCTAGGAGAGCTAGAACATATTGACCAAACTCTTCTAGCTCTTCATAGTTTCGGTGACATAGGGCGCTTCTGTGCTTTTTCCTTTGAAGAACACACATTGTAAACAATAAATGCTTTAAAAGGATAATGTAATACAAAGTGTTCAATTCCCCCTCCATGTACTAACAACACAGGACCCCGTAGTGAGTGTTCCCATGTTTAGTACTTTAAAATATTGTTCCAATGAACAATAGTTCATCAAAATCCTACAGGATTTCCTTGGAAGGTGGCCATATGTTGTATTGGCATACCCCACTAATATGATGCATTAGATGCGGTGTTTGAGTTATCTATTATACAAAATTTTGAACTCACAAAAGTGCATTCACTATTACAGACACACTATTGCTGGCATATCTTACTTGTACCGCGTTACTCTTTTCAGGATGATTTATCAGGTTTGGAGTATCCTGGTGTCCTGTATACAAACAACCCTAGTGCTCCGAGCAAGAGAGCAGGTATCTTTAACTAACCTATGTCAAATTTCTGAAAACAATGATACCTTGTATTGAAACTCTGTGGCTCTATGCTTCAGGACGACAAACACCACTGGTAAAAGAAAATTGGGAAGGAAGGCGGCCCAAAACTCGTGACAAACATGGTAGTCCAGAAAGTTCTAATGCCCTCCAGCCCAGGAGCAAAGTAGGCAGAACATTACAAGACCTTGCAAGCATGAACAATGAAGTAGAGGTAGATTACTAAGGTTCATTCAGTATGTCCATGTTACTGGTCCATATTTCAATATCTAAGGTGTGCTGGCTAACAAAGATTTGTTGTTGCAGTTGAAAAATGAAAGTGTCTCCAGGAGTCTGTTTGAAAAACTGCAAGAAGAATATGACTTTGATGATAAATGGTTACCACTTATTGATTACTTGTGCTCATTTGGACTCAGGGAATCCCATTTTACTTACATCTATGAGAGGCACATGGCTTGCTTTCAAATCAACCGGGCTTCTGCAGAAGAAAGGTTGGAGTTCCTTCTAAGTGCTGGTGTGAAAAGCAAGGATCTAAAGAGGATGCTGGTCAGACAGCCGCAAATTTTGGAATACACTCTTAGCAATCTGAAGTCCCATGTTGCTTTTCTGGCTGGCATTGGTGTTGCAGATGCACGGATGGGGCAAATTATTTCTTCTGCACCTTCGTTTTTATCTTACAGTATTGAGCAGTCCCTGAAGCCAACTATAAGGTATTTGATTGAGGAAGTGGGTATTGAGGAGAGCGATGTGGGTAAAGTAGTGCAGCTAAGTCCCCAGATTCTGGTGCAGCGAATTGATAATGCTTGGAAATCTCGATTTCTCTTTCTCACAAACGAACTAGGGGCTCCCAAAGATAGCATTGTCAAAATGGTCACAAAGCACCCACAACTGCTTCATTACAGCATTGAGGAGGGCATCTTGCCTCGAATCAAATTCCTTAGAAGCATTGGCATGAAAAACTCTGATATTCTCAAAATATTGACAAGTCTTACTCAGGTATTACCATATACATGTAATCATTCCCTATACTTACATATTTGTTCTTGCGTTTAAGCGTCTCTCATGGTAAATGTATCCTGCCATGTTTTTCAGGTGTTATCTTTGTCGGTGGAGGAAAATCTCAAACCAAAGTATCTTTATTTGGTGAATGACCTTAAGAATGAAGCTCATTCCTTAACCAAGTACCCTATGTACTTGAGCTTGTCTCTTGAGCAAAGAATTCGTCCACGTCACCGTTTTCTTGTTTCATTGAAGAAAGCTCCAAAGGGTCCATTTCCTCTTAGCTCCCTTGTGCCAACAGATGAGCGGTTTTGCCAGCGGTGGGCTGGGACTAGCTTAGAGAAGTACCATACATTTAGACAGAGCTTGCTGCTGAAAGGTTTTTCTGAGAAGACTGGAAGGAAACCATTAGTATCACGGCGGTAGATGGTTGAGGAACCTGACCTTGAGCAAGTGGGTTGCTTATGACTTTTGAGCCTGTTCTCACGGTAACAAAGCTCAAGGGGGTCCATTTCTCTTAAGCTCCTTTACCCCTGTGGATGAGCATTTTTGCCAGCAATGAGCCTTGACTAACTTAGAGAAGTTAACATACATCTAGACAGTGCGTCACCTGACAGGTTTTGCTGAGAAGAATGAAGGAAATTATTAGCATTAAGATTGTAGATAATCTTCAGTGAACGGGCTACTTTATTTTGACTATGATCCTGCCCTCCTAGCGGTAAGATCACACAGCATTTTTTTCTACTTTTTGTTTCTTTCGGTTGTAATTCATAGTTCTGATGATTGATTTACTTTTTTTTTCCAGGAAATGGCCTAGGATGCTGGCCTGGATACCCGATGATCAGCAGGTTCACAGTACAGAAAAATCAACAACGGCAACATATCTCTTTGTCGCCTCTTTGTTAAACATGGTGTAAAGTCTTCCTGATTGCTCGTGATCTACTAGAAATGGGTGGTCCATCTGACAGAAGAGCAACCATCAGAATGGCTGATCGAACGTTTTGTTAACTGCTTAAAGGAGTAGCTACGTTGACTTCTACGTACTGTTAACCGCAACTTTTTTGCAACATATCATATCTAGCAAGACTGCAGCTTAACCATCTTAGTGCTATAGTGGGCAGATTATTTATCTATGGCTGTAGTGACATTTTCGTCAGGGTTCTAATGGTAGAAATTATCGTACTACCTCCGATCCATATTAGTGGACACAACTTTGTCTAGATACACATGTATCTAGTCTAAATATTTAACTAGATATATATGAATTTAGACAAAGTTATGCCCACTAATATGGATCGGAGGGAGTACTAGTATTGTGTCTAGCCGAAAATCAGCTTTGGCACTCGAGCGCCACTGCACTCGATATCAAGTCCATCCGTTGTGTCAATCAGGCCATCCATTCAGTCGTACTTGTACGTGTATTTATTCTTTTGTCAGCCGTATTGCAACCTGAACAGTGCAGTTGTTGCCGTATAGAAGTGCTTGTCTTCATTTATTGTTGTGCCAGTCTGCCAGAGCTTTGTTGTGTAGCACGCCAAGCACATAGTGCGACCAGAGCATATAGGCTTGCTTCACCTAGTTGCGGTGGGGTCGCTAGGTGTGCCGTTGGAGACGAACTGAAGCCAACTCTATTTCATCCTCCATGTCAATCCGCATCAGGAGGACAGGAGATCACTCAACAATGAAATACACCGGACATTTTTTCGGAATTTTGACATTTTAAAATAGACATTTTTTAGTCTTTGTAAAGAAGAAAAATTTCATATGGCCGAATGCATACCTTCTAGAGGATCGATTTCCATCTGAGAGTGAGAAGGTTGGCTATGTGTTAGTGGCGGAGCTATTTCTGATGCTCTTGTAGCACTGCTCTTCTCAGTAACAGTTCCTGGATCACACCAGTTTCTAGCCCATGGTTTCTAGCAGTGTTCCTATACTTGCAACACTTTCAGACATGAGCATTCAGAATATGCAAATGCAAAAAAGATTTTCCTTTATTCCTGAACTAGTAATGTCAAAAACAAATTGAGTAACATACAAAAAAGAAGCAGACGCCCCCGACCCTCCCCTCTCGTTCCCCACCTACAGTGTTCAGAGGAGATTTTTGGGCGATCCCGTGCGCTCCAGCTCGCCGGCGGCGATCCGCCCGATTCCTCGCCTCCGCGGCCGCTCCGGCGGCGGGAGGTCGGGGGATCGACGGATCCCGCCGTGTACATAGCCTAGGTGTGCGTGGGTGGCTTGCCGGCGGCGCTGTGGTGAGGGCGGCGTGGCCGGAGAGGCTTTTGGCGGCGGTGGCTCCCTCCTCTGCTCTCGGTGCTCCGGTGGAGGCCAAGGGCAGATCTGCCGTCGCGGGCGCGGCCGCTGCTCTCCGGAGTCGCGGCGTGCTCTTCCTCGAGCTGGCGGCCGTGGTGGCGGCGCTAGGTCTCGCTTTTGGGGTTCGGCAGCCTCCACTTCGGTGGAGGTCGGTGCTTTTGCTTAACTTTTCTGGGAGTTTGCAGGCGGATCGATCTTCCTCATCGTTGGCCGTGGTGGGTGCAGTGGAAGATGGGTGGTGCTGTCGTTTCCGTCTCCGGCGCGAGGCGGCGATGGCAGCGTGGTGGCAGCTCGAAGCCGATGCTCCTTCAACGTCCAGATTCTGGTGCTTGCGTCAGATGGATCATGCGGCGTCTCAACGTGGTTGTTCGAGCTGGCTGCTCCGGGGCGTGGTGAGGCCGCCTTCTTCGGCTCCGGCGGCGTGCTGCTGGTGTTTCAAGACGGCGTGCTGCTCGGTGGTTCTGCGGCCGCTGCGTGTGAGTTTGTTCTTGCCTCGGTTCGTGCGTGTGTGCTTCTTTGCTTGTTGATCTTGTACACGAGCTCCCTGTCAAAAAAAAATTGAGTAACATACAACCTAACAAAAGTAATGTAGGATAGAATTAGTGGAAGACAGGGAAAAGTACTCAAAATTACAAAAGAAACCAAACCAACAAATCCATAGTGAAACATAAGGCTAGTGATGACGTTTGCAAAAGATGGTATTGGTGACACCTAAATGCGCAAATAAAGATAAAATCAGTGTAGGAAATTGTGTCCTGCAACATTTTATATATCTACTACATTGTCCGGAATTAAACTCATGTGGAATTGTACTTAAGGAAGCCGGTACGGCTATACTGGAACACAGTGTATACGAATATGCTGAAATTATACCCGGGAACAGTATAGAGTGGAATGCCAGGTTGTCCGTAGGATTGGCTCTATGGATTGTTAAACCCTGCGAGTTTGATTTATATTTGAACTCGGCGCATGACTCACACATGCGTGCTGGGACCTAATTGTTTAACAGTAATAGGCTCGGTAACTGGCTGTTAGGTATTATGGTTGTTCTAACATGTCACGAATCCTATCTGGAAACAGATTGAATTATCTGGAATTTGGAGTCTATATAAAGCTCTCACCCTCTAGCCTCAATATGCATTATGAGCGGCACCACCGATGAGGCAGAGGAATAAGGGTAGGCCGAAATAGTTTCAGTCCTAATTTTTCTACATTGGTATCAGAGCCGATGGTTTTATCACCGCTGGGAACCCTTGTCCGCTGCGTAACTCTGCCGTCGTGGTCGCCGCTGCTGATCCGCTGCTACTCTATCTTCTCCTGATTCTGCTGCATACTTGTCTCGGGCGGACCAGGCATTGATTCATCGCCGCGAGCTCTCAGTCAGATTGTTTTCTCGCTGTCGCCGAAGGAATCCAGATACGCTCGATAATTCTTCCGCCGCCGTTAACCTAATCGGTTGTTCCACTCCGCCGCCGGGTGTTCCATCAACTACCTGCAAATCAATCCGATGCGGAATCGATCTGCCGACGCCGATTTCGAGGCTTGTGCACCCCGAGTTGGTCGCCGCCTCGGTTCCGAAGTCGGTCGCTGGGCTGGTCTTCTCCACACGGTCTCACCTGTGCGCCGAATCAATCGGCTGCTGTGTGCACTGCTATTCTTGATCGGACGAAGACGAGGCGGAAGGTGCAGGATTGTACTAATCGAGGAAGGATGTACACAAAGATCCAACATGATGAATCCAGGCGACCTTGCCCAATTTCTTATTGCGTGCACGGATAAAGGAACCTGGCTAGATTCTGTGGAAGAATAAAACTCGCAGAAGGATTTAATTCGTTCAAGTTTGTAAATAGGCTATTCGCGTCGAAATTCCTATGTATCGGCGTTACTTGCCTATGGAAAAGAATGATTTGTGATGCGCACTAGTACACCGGAATTAGGATAGTGCCAAGCGTCCCCCCTCCGATCCCCCGCCTCCCCCGCACGACACGTGTATCACTGGAGACCACCCGCGCACATGAAAATAAATCCCCACGTAAACAAAATAAATGCCCCATGCTTTCGAGAAAAGTCAAAACGCTGCCCCCGTGTCCTTGCTCGTCTCTTTGCCGCCGCAGCCCCGTCGCTCTTCGGTGACACCGCCCGTTGCCGGAGAAGACGACACCGCACCCCTTACTGCTCCTCCGTGAGCGCCGCCCGTCGCCGGCCGCTCGAAGCCCGTCTGACGCCGGAGAAGACGACACCGCACCCCCACTGCTCCTCAGTGAGCGCCGCCCGTCGCCGGCCGCTCGAAGCCCGCCCGTCGCCGGAGAAGACGGCTCCTCCGTGAGCGCCGCCCGTCGCCGGAGTAGACGCTCGAAGCCTTTGTTAGCACCCGGCGACAACTCTGTGGCTTGCAGCAGCAACGGTGGAGCCACCACGGACAACTTGAAAAGGCCTAGAGATTTTTGCTACCACCCTTGTGTGGATTTGCGTCATAAGGTGAAAAATATTGCTATAGTAAGAATTTGCATATCTTGAACGAAAAAATTGCATCCTATAAAATAAGAAAAATGCTACAATTTGTATGTAGATTTGCATCAAAGAAAGAAAATTTATGCTACACACGTTCAAAGGATTTGCACCTCATGTATAAAAGATTGCATCCAGAAAATTGCTACCACTGTCATGTGGATTTGCAGCAAAGGGAGAAAAAATTTGCTTCAAAACTTTTCAAGAATTTGCATCACAAAGAAGAAGAAATGCATCAAATGAACAACGCCGCCCACCATTGATTGCAACGGCGGCTGCCGTCATTAGCATCGCCGACAGCCCCTTGCAGCAGCAGCGTCCCTGTTTGGCAGCAACGCCGTCCGCCCCGTCCACCGCTCAGAGCACCGCCGGCCGGCCAAGGTAGCAACTCCATCCGCCATGGGAGCATCGCCATCCGCCCAAGGTAGCATCGTTGTCGTCTCTTTGCAGCACCGGACGCTCGGCTCGTTGCAGCACCACCATGTGGTGACCCGACCTGTGACGGCCACGATTTGGTAGCACTGTCAGACGCCTTTGCAGCACGCCGTCGCCGCGGTTGCAGCACACGGGTGCGACCGCCGCCGTCGCCGCGGTTGCAGCAAGCGGCGCGCCGCCGTCGCCGCCCGCGGTCACCACAGTGTGGAGCAAACCGGCCGCCGAATCGCATAATAATTGGAGGTGGAGCCCGCTGGCGGAAGTGCGGGCGCAACGAGGAAGAGGCGTTCGACGGCGGGGCGGGATTACGGAGATGGAAGCCGAGGGGAGCATGGGCGGCGCGCGTGTTCACAGCGATGAGCTCGGTGGCCGGGAAAGCTCACAGAGGTGGGGGACGAAAAAAGGGAGAGTTCCCCGTGGGGCAGCGCTGGCGTGCTCATTGAGGTGTTGGCCGCCGGCGCGGGATCTCGGGATTTGGAGGCGTGGGGAGCAGCGGTGGAGTGAATCGGGAACAGATGGGAAAGAGCAGAGGGATTACGACAGCGAAAGGATAAGAAGCGGTGCTGTACTGCTGTGTGGGTCCCACGGGGACGCGTGTCGCAAGCACGACGCGGAGGATGCGAGCGACTCGATCCCCCGGATGATTACGATGCTTTTCCCCGGAATTAGGTGTATTCTGGAACGCGCTAGATCAATCAAGATTATTAAAGTACTCTGCATATTTGCCGGAATACTCTGCACTCCATCTGGGTGCTCGTGGAATTTCTCACGGAACTTGCTGGGCTAGTGGACTCTCCAGCACACGGAATTAATCTCGGCGTTCTTCTACACTAATGCCAACCACACCTATATTTGGGTTTGTCTACAGATCGGTAACACTTCTCTCAATGGCATCTAACTATATTTTCAGTCTTGTTTAATGTCTCTAATTACACGGTTTAGAGAGGAAAAGTCAAGAATTTAATTTAGCTGATAATATTGATTTATGTCATTGAAATATCTAAACCGGAAAAGCCAAAGGGAAAGGAAAACTATGGAAACCGACTAAGGAAAATAGACTAGTTCACATAGTTATACCAATATTTGATTATTTATCTATTGAATATGTGTGCACATATTACGTGGAATATTATGCGTAATCTGTAAAAGGATATGTAAATTTTTTTTGGCTTATCTTTTAATGTGCATTATTGTTGAAATATTGGGGTGGGCTTTACGCCCATCTAACAATTCCAGAAAAATCCCTAAAGCCCCATGTTGTCATGACAAGTGGTGGGAGTTTAGTTCCACGTGGCTACCTGGGAGAGATGTACACCAACTTATAAGGTGAGCTCTTCTCCCAATTGTATGAGGTGTTGGTTGTGAAGAGAAGGGAGGTGCTCCACACGCGCGCTCCTCCTCCTCAACTGAAAAATATGAACGGGCCGCGGTTTGCGAGAATCTCGCCGAGCCGATGTTATCTTTGTCACGCAGGAAAAATATGAACGGCAACTGAAACGTTTTGTCTTAATGGCGTTAATGGAGAATGAATGTGTGCCGAAACGTTTCGTCTTAAGTGCTCTTAAGTACGTCCATTTCCATTCCCTTAATTCTCTCTTAATTGTGTGCGTTTCTGTTTGTCCTCTCGCCTGCCTATGTGTCTATATGAGAGAGGTTGCTCCTCTCCAGAAGACACAACAGATCACATCTGCTCCACGCGCCGCCATAGTCATTACTCTCACTGTTGCTGCCTCCGGTGATCCCATCCCATCCACCGCGTACACGGCCGACGGGAGAGCAGGCCTCCGAAACCCCGCCTCTCCACATCCCGTACGGGAGAGGGGCGATTAGGTTTTTGGGAGCGTCTCTTACGCGACTGCTCGCTTCTGTTCATCTGCTTCAACTACGTCCGTGTCGCCTTCGTCATCATCATGAGCACCGAGGACGCCACTGCTGCTGCTGCTGCCGCCGCCGCTCAAGAGACTGCCAACGCCGCCGCCGCTGCCGCTGCCTCCGCCGCTGCTACGGCCAACTGGCCTATTGGAGGGTATAACACGTTTATCCCTCTTCTGTTTATTTACATATCTGCAGTACTAGCGATTTGTGTAGATCTTTCTACCGTCTGTTAGTACATGACAATATCGTCAAGTATCAGTATGTGCTTAGTACTGTTTCAGTCATGTTCATGATTTATATTTGGATTAATTTAATCGAACAATTGCTTATATACTCAACAATCCAAAAACCTAATATGTGTAGGCAATTTTCGATCCAAGGTTTTGCTGCTGCAGTGAAACCAACCCCGTTTACAGGGACTTATTTTAAGCGTTGTCAAACCAAAACCACCTTATGGCTCACGGCGATGAACGTGTTCTGGGTCGCCGGTGTAACTGCCACTGGAACGATTGCTCCTGAACAGGAGAAGGCGTTCAGCGATGCCACCGTCGTCTTTGTTGGAGCCATTTTGAGTGTGATCGGAGATAAGTTGGTTGATGCATATTTACATGTGCGGGTTGCCAAGGACTTGTGGGAGGCGCTCGAATCTAAATTCGGCGCAACCGATGCTGGAAGCGAGATGTACACTACAGAGCAGTTCCGCGATTACAAGATGGTTGAGAACCGTTCTGTATTGGAACAAGCTCATGAGATACAGTGCATCGCTAAGGAGCTTGAACTTCTCAAATGTGATCTGCCGGGCAAATTTGTCGTGGGATGGATAATCGCTAAGCTACCCAATTCCTGGAAGAATTTGTAGGGATATGCGCGACAGAAAATCAAAAAAATTCTCTCACATGCGGAAGCAACACCCAAAGATCTTATCTAAGGAGATGCAAGTAACGGGGAGGGTAATCAACATACCCTCGAAGAACATGAGTGTTGGACGTTAATCACAACGCAGCTTGGCGTAGACCTTGATGCGGTTCACTCCGATCAGCACCACAACGAGCGGTGCCTCCGAGATTTACACACGTACGGCTCAACAACGTCTCCTCTTCTTGATCCAGCAAGCTTGAAGGAGAAGTAGATGGGATCCAAACCAGCAGCACGACGGTGTGGTGGTTCGGTGAGCTCTCACACGGGCAGGGCTTCGCCAAGCCAAGACCACAAGAGAAAGGAGCAAGAGGAAGTGTACCGGCTTAGGAATCAATCATTTTCTTTCCCCAAATGGTACCCTCCTTATGTAGGATGTGGGGAGGAGCTGTGAGGCTTGCCTCCTGAGCTTCCCCAGGAAGGAACCAGCCTCCAAATCTTCCACAGGAAGAAACCAGCCTCCAAATCTTCCCCAGGAAGGAACTAGGCTCCAAGGCTTCCCCAGGAAGGAACCAGCCTCCAAGGCTTCCCCAGGATGGAACCTAGCTGCCAAGACTTCTCAAGGAAGGAACTTGGCTGCCAAATATCCTAAGTGGGACGTTCGGGATAGTGGGCCCCACCATGGGACCCATCGGAACATTTCCGGAAAAACCCCGATACAATATCGGTTAATTCCTGAACCTTTCCGGAACCCAAAAACCACATTCCTATATATGAAACTTTATCTCCGGACTCTTCCGGAGCTCCTTGTGATATCCCGGATCCTATCCGGGACTCCGAACAACCTTCGGTCTCACCATTATAATTATCCCAAAGCTAATCTAGCGTTACCGAACTTTAAGTGTGTGACCCTACGGGTTCGAGAACAAGTGGACATGATCGAGAGTCCTCTACGATCAATAACCATTAGCGGGACCTGGATGCCCATAATGACTCCCACAAGTTCAATGAAGATCGTTATCGGTGTGAACCACAATGTCAACGTATTCCATTTCCTTTGTCTCACGATATTTTACGTACCCGAGATCTGATCGGCGGTATCACCATACCTAGCTCAATCTCGTTACTAGTAAGTACTCTTTACTCATTCCATAATACAACATTCCATGTGGCTAACTCTTTAGTCACGTGCTTGCAAGCGATACCGAATGTGCATTACCGAGTGGGCCCAGAGTATATCTCTCCGTCACACGGAGGGACAAATCCCAGTCTTGATACATGCAAATCAACAAGTACTTTCGGAGATACCTGTAAGACACCTTTATAGTCACCCAGTTACGAAGTGACGTTTGAAGTCCCCAAGACGTATTCCTCAGTACCCGGGATAGACATAATCTCATGGTCAAAGAAACAGGATACTTGACAATACAAGACATGGCAATATATACTTATTGATCCGATCAATATTGCTATGCTTGGTTGGGTCTGTCCATCACGTCATTCTCCAATGACATGACCTCGTTATTAATTGACAACTCATGTCCATGGTTAGGAAACCATAACCATCATTAATCAACGAGCTAGTCTAGTAGAGGCTTACTAGGGACTCTGTGTTGTTTACATAACCACACATGTATTAGGTTTCCGGTTAATACAATTATAGCATGGAGAATAAACATTACCATGAACATGGAAATATGATAATAACTCTTTATTATTGCCTCTAGGGCATATTTGTGGTGCCCTGACCTGACTGTTATACAGTGATGCTGTGTGTCACCGGTTAAGCGATACAACCGGAGGTTACGGGTTTACCAATCCCCGGCCAAAACCTTTGGCAGGCGTTGCTCGGAATGGATCATCGGCAACGCAACACCCCGATTGATGCCTTAACACAGGCACAACCCTCAATGCATAATAGAGAGACCAAGACTTGTGGAACAACTGGCACATCACAGACTCTACGACACAAATCATTATAGCTCAACTCTTATAATCGAGAAAGATAGCAAATGACATCAAGAGGTCACCGACCCAACATTACATCAAGCGGAAGCCAAAATAGGTTGTTCTAAACAACAAGATCCAGCATATGGCCTAAGAGGCCTACAAATAAACATCACAGCGCCAGCTGATCCGGGATGTCCCAAGCTGCCACCTGGGAACCCCAGACTACTCGTCGACGTCCACAAAGAACCCACCTTCGAGGTCGGTGAAGTCCTCCTCTGAAACAAAACAAACGACGTTGAGTTCGACGAACTCGCAAGATTATAAATAGAGCATTAGCTCGATGAGGCTTTCAAAGTTATATGGCTGTTTTGCATAAAGCTGATTTTATTTATGAAAAACATAACTCAAAGGCATCGACTAATCAGAATAGTTTTCAAAAGAGGTAAGAAGTACTCTTTCTTTCATCACCTTTCATCATCAACCACTGTACCTGTTCATCAAAGGCACCTCCCCGAATCACCCTCGAGGAAGCTCACCTTACAATCTTGAGGTGGTACCTCTAGTACCCCCCTTTTAATCATTCCATTAAAGTTATTCTATGGTCTTATCGTCCTTTCCCAAGTTGTCCTTAACCGTGGACACGGCTTTTCGAAAAGATTTAACCCTGCAGGGGTGTACAAATGTTTGCCACGCGTACCGCCCGGCCCATTACCTGCGCATTAGCTCTCTTCCTTGGAAAGCCGGCTGGGTGGGAACGGTGTCGACTTCTCCCTCGTTAAGGACTTTCCAGGATCATCAGTGGCGGTAGGACTGCCAGGATCACAACACCCCGCCCCACAGCCACTCATTTTCCTAACACCACCATCCTCATCCCAGTTCTTACCACCATCATCACGCACGCGCAAATGGAAGCCCGAACTAGAGGACCCTGGCTAGCCCCGCTCGAGTTATTTAGTCTATAAGGGTTCCTGCGATTGCATAGGCCTCACGCATGGTTGCACGCTCAGTCTTGGTTCGGGAGGTAAAGAACTCGCACCTAGGCGGCGAGAACGAGACAAAGCACCACAACCTCAGTGGCCTCTCATCCCCACCTTTTTAGCATCTTATCACCTGTCACCACAATTCTCCACATCATCTGAACATTTCACACCTGTTTCCAACAGGAAATATCCATCGGGCGGATAACATTTGCCTAAGCATGGCTAAGCATCAACATAGCATAGTTTAGTATCTCAGGCCAACAATACAACCCTATGGATAATAGGAGGGAAAAAGGTATTGGCATCAGAAACTTAATGCAACTATAGGATACTCTAATCCAACAAAATTGACATTTAGAACCGCATGCAATATTATAGTGGAGAAAATATTTGCGGAAACATAGGATAAGATATGCTCAGAGGGGGATTACGCTTGCCTTGTTGATACGGCTGGTAGTACGGATCGTCACAAGACGGGGGTGGCACTTCACCTCCTTGATCTACCGATGCACAAACAACACCGGAAAAACAATCAACACATGGCAATTGTGCAATGCATACAAGGATGATGATATGACATTTTAAATGCACCCTAGAAGCTTTAAACATGACCAACAAGTTAAATGGGGTCCCCATTCTATCTATGACGTTATTTGGAATAAACCCCATATTTAAACTTAGTGATTATAATTACTACTAGAGCACATTATTGTAATTGTAATCAATTATGTATGATGATGATGATTCTGGATCACTCATGTTTTTCTGATCATTTTGATATATGGAACACATTTTTCGGAGGTCCCGGTAAAAAGTTATTAATTTTATAAGTTCCTCCTTTTTAAACGTATGATTTTAATATCACTAGAAACACCATATTTCAAATGTGATCAGTTATGCGTGATATTTATTTTAAAGTTTTAATCACAATTTTCTGGGCACTTTGGTGGATTACACACATTTTTCGGACACACCGATAAGAAGTTACCATTTTAATAGATTTCCTTTTTGATAATACTTTTTGATGATTTATTTAGGCAACAATATCATATTTATACATTTAGTGATTAAGGGGTGAAAAGAAAACAGCAATTTTCAAAACAGTGTGGAAATCCGGAATTTATTCCGGAAATTTCCGGATTTTTCACCGGGAGGAATTTATCCGGAATTATTTCCGGTCCATTTCCGGGTATAGACCGGGCTAAAAACCACCGGTCCAGTAGCATTTTCGTTAAACCGGTATAGAACCCAGAAAAATCCGGAATCCTCACCGGATACGTCTACGCGCTGGTGCGTGCTACGGCGACGGCGAACGCACGGCGGCGTGGAGCGTGCGCTAGCGCGGGCGAGGGAAGGGGACGGGGTTACGAAGGACAAGATGCTCACCACGAGCACAGTGGCGAGGTCGGCGGCGGCGGAATCCCGCGGCGGGGATGCGGCAGTGGCGGAGATGAATTCGAGCGGCGACGGTGATTCGGGGCCTCCCGCTTCGATTCCGGCGACGAGGAAGGAGAAGGGAACCCGGCGGTGCCGCTGGTCTACCTCGGTTCGCTCGGGAGCTCCTCAGGTGACGACGGCGAGCACGGCGGCCTCGGCCATGGACGGAGCTCGCGGGGAGCAGAGGGAGAGGAGGTGGAGAAATGGGAACGGGGAGGAAGAAGTGGGGCTCGTGGGGCGTGCTCTCCGTGCAGGGAGAGGGCAGAGAGGGGCCCGGCGCGGCGAGCTCGGCGAGCTGGTGCGGCGGCAGCGCGACGCCGCGGTCGCTACAGAGAAGGAAGAAGAAGGATTTGCACAGAGCCCCCTGGCCCAACTATTTCCATCACCGTTTGGTCCTCCTGAATTACAAAAAGGTCCTTTTCTGTTTTAAAAATTAAAACCAGCACATGTTTTGAATTAAAAGAGGCATTTGAACACTTCCAAAAATTGTGAGAAAATTTGGGGAGGCTCCCCACACCATTTAGAGGCACCACAAAAACTAGCATTGCAAAAATAAATTAGTTTGGACAACATTTGTTCAGGATGTTTTGTTTAGGCAAATTTGCTAATTTTCCAAATGTTGCTATTTAACAATTTGGTGCAAGTGCAAAAATAATATTGTGAACTCTTGGAACTTCCTTGACAAATATGGATGTCCAAGTACTTTTGTTTTGCAACCTTGAGTGTCTTCTTTGTGGGGAAGTTTTGTTAAAGCACTTTGGCATAAAGTTTTAGCAACTTCATATCATTTCGATATCAATGTTGTATCAACTCAAGAGAGACATGTTTATGCATGGTTGCCATGATGCAATTAACACAAAAGTGGAAAAATTACACGGGTTTCTAGTTAACAATGTAAGGATCTAACACCCATGGGCTTATGGTGTTGATCATGTTTGGCTAGTGGAAGAGGTTTTAGTCAACGGGTCTGACACCTCAGGTCCGTTTGTATTTTGCATATCTTTGCGTCTTCACGCTCCACTCATTCATAGTGATGTGGAATCAGCTTTGTATATGTTGGAATCTCTGGTGGAACCTTAACTCCTCGGCATTAATTATGGAGCCAAACATTGTCTCACAATGGAGCTCCATAGCTTTACCTTCGTCGGAGCTACACCAAGTTCAGTTACAAACTTTTGATTCAACACCCTCCTTCGCTGCTTCCAAAGCGGCGATATACTCAGCTATCATTGTAGAATTCGTCACAGTGTTAAACTTTGGAACACTTCCAAATCTAGCATGGAACTCCTTCCAGCTTACTGCGTCTCCGAATAACCAGCAAGTTTGATTGAGATCGATAATCCTCAGGATTAGTCATGAGTCTAGCATCGGTGTAACCCCTTACAACGAGCTCATCATGACCTCCATAGACCGAGAAACAACCCCTTAGTCCTTCTCAAGTACTTAAGGAAGTTTTTCACTGTTGTCCAGTGATCAGCATCCATGATCACTCTGGTATCTGCTCATAACACTTATGGCATAGGACACATCTGGTTGTGTACATGTTATGGTATGAATGATTGATCCAATCAGTCATACATTCTTGCTCATCATGTGTCGAAGACACTGTGTCTTTCTCAACTTCAACCATATGAACATGGTAAGAACACTTCTTGCCTTATACCAAACTACTTTAGTACTATGTCCATGTACTCTGGCTTAGCCATATTAGGTATCAGAATCTATCTCCATAGATCTTTATATCCAATATGTAGGCATCTTTGCTTTAATCATTCATAGAAAACTATTTTCAATGAAGATTTAGCTGTATTAAGAAAATATACATTATTTCAAATCAACAATATGTCTCCACATAAAGTTTTAGAAATATTTCTCGGCGCTCCCACTTACTTTCTTGAATTCTCAAGCATCTTTGTCGTCCACGATGAAGTCAAAACATTTTAACACTTCATCTAGGCAAATATTCCAACTCCGTCATGCTTGCTTCAGTTCCATAAAATGAACTCTGAAGTGAGCATACCTTTCTAGCATTATATGCAACGACAAACCCTCAGATTGCATCAAATGCATGTCCTCGGTTAGCTTCCATTAGGAACGCTGTTTTGAAGTCCATTTGCCATATCATATATGTAGCAATTGCTAGATTTATCCGAACAGACTTTCAAGCTTGCTACGGGAGACAAATCTCATCGTAGTCTACTCTTTGAACTTGATAGAAACACCTTTCATAAGTCAAGCTTCATGGATGTAAACATCCATATCTGTTATAGATCCATATACATTCGTAGGCATTATGCCTTCCGTAGGGACTACCAAGTTCCAAACTTGATTTTCGTAAATGGAGTCTATCTCGGATCTCATGGCGCCTAGCCATTTAGCGGAGTCATGGCCCATCATTGCTTATGTGTAGGTAGCAGGCTTATCATTGTCTAACAATAATATTCCATCCGATAACCATTCTGGTTTCGGGTGAGTCCTACTACATCTTCATGGTTCAGCTGCTGGCTCGACTGAAGTTACTACATCACATGTAGAAGCTTCCGTATCAGTCAAAGTGAGAAACTCCGGAACCTCTTCCGATGCGCCACTCTGACCTGAAGACGAAGATTCACAATCTCGTCGAGCTGCACTGTCCTCCCACTCATGTTTTTGCAAGAAACTCTTTCTCGTAAAACACACATTGTTCCTGACAAACATTTTGCCTTACGTGCGGTAGCCGAGGAATACCAAAACGTTTTTGGCATAACCAACGAAGAAACAAAACATATCCGTTTTAGGATCGAGCTAATAGTAAACTCCTTTACATATGCATCGCATCCCCGTGCCATATCTCATATGGTGTCGTTCAAACGGATTTAGATGGCGCTCTTTTCAGTGTGTAAGCGACAGTCTCTAAAGCACAACTACAAAAGATAATAGCAGATTAATAACATCATCGATCTCACCATGTCAAAATAGGCTCGATCACGTCTCTCGGACACATCATACACCTATGGTGTTCCGGGTGACGTAAGTTGTGGAACAATTCCGCAACCTTTCAGATGTTCGCTAAACTTGTAACTCAAATACGTATCCCTGTGATCCAATCATAGAGATTTTATTTCTTGTTACAATGATTTCTACTTCATGCTGAAATTATTGAACTTTTCAAAAGTTTCAGTCTTATGTATCGTTTGAACGTATACTCATATATCTATTCAAAACATCCGAGAAGGATATGAAGTAAAAGAATCTACTGCCCACGGTTACACTTCTGTGCCACATACATCACATGTATGATCTCCAACAAGTTAATCGTTTGTTCAACATTGCCTATGAACGACGTCTTTAGTCATTTCCTTTTGAAATGATTCACAAGTGTCAAATGATTCATAATCAAATGACTCCAGAAATTCCATCACTATGGAGTCTCTTCATGTGATTCTTTCCAATATGACTTAGACGGTGATGATCCCGAAGCGCAAGTCTTGATGCCTGCACAAATAAACGGGATTAGGTTGAGACTCCAAGTGCAGAGTGTATAGTAAGTGGAAGACAGTTTTCCCCACGAGGGGTGACTCGAGGGTTTAATATCGAACTCTCGGGGAATCTGAAGTGGTAGATTTATCTTCTTATCTTTCTTTTGGTTACCTACAAAACAAGGTTAGATGTTTTGGTCCTCAACCTCACCTGTGGTTGTCAAGCACAAGGTGTAAGAATGATATCAGGATAGTTATGCAATGCAAACAAGAAATAAATATGCAATGATGGTGGATGCAATGATAAATGATATTTTTGGGTTTTTGAATGATGTATGCAAGATGAAAAGTATTTTTGTATTTTCGGATTTAATGATGGCTGAAAATAGAAAAGTGGTATATGGTGTTGGAAAGGTGTTTCTTATGATTAAAAATGGACTGGGGTTCATGGTTTCACAAATGCACTCTCTCTTTATAAAGTGGTAGACAATGGAACACATACAGTTAACATATGAGATTGCAACACAGGGTTTGATAACAAGTTACTTAGATATATGGGCATCACGTCCTAACATAGAGGTCTTTTGGTTATTAACCTCTCTTATACTCCACCAAGATGCGAACTAAATCATAACACCTCAGTAATTAAGATAACTCAGAGTATAGCATTAAGTATCATGACATGAAGTGAAAATAAGAACATGCTAGATCTAGTCATGGAGTAGTGGCAATGGTCACGCCCACATCCCCGGTAGCATGGTATTTTAGTTTATCCCTAGTGAGGTAACAAAGTAAGGTAAAGATACCAAAATGGATCGCAGAACTTTCTCTCACGTTCACTGCACTAGCCACCCCCCGTTACTCCAACTAATGCACACGTTCCCCCACACACGCTCTCATAAACATGCTTGATCAAAACAAGTAGACAAGAACGGGGTACATAATATGCATCTATACTCATAACTGAAACAAACATTGCAATCTCAAACATATATTAACTCATAAAGATCCACCACAAGGGTATTACAACGGTGACCGTAATCATGTTCAGCAGCTCATACGGTGCTAATTAGTGAAGCTCAAGAGAGGAGAGATACATAAGTTACTTTCACAAACCCATAGTCCAGAGGTGGACTACTCCCTCTTCATCATGGAGACGGTGGAGAAGTCGATGGAGAAGATGGAGACCACGCCGGCAGCGCCCCGCCGGAGTTTTCCCCCTCCAATCTGCAGCTCCTGATCTCCGTTTCGGTGTTTCTGTGTTTGTGCGGCGCTCCTTCCAGAGAACGTCGGGGGACCTTTTTTATAGGCGTTTTTAGGTCAAGACGATGTCGGTGGAGAAGAGATCGAAGGCAACGGAGCCACGAGGCCCAAACGGGTGGGTCCCACGTGGCCCATGTACCTGGCCGCGTGGGCCCTGCTCGTTTGGCCCTCGGGCCTCCGTTTGCTCGCTTCCTTTTTCCGTAGTCCTTCTTCCTTCCAAATATTGACGCCCGTAAATTTCCAGGTGATTTCGTTGACGTTTGGGTCCCTGAAACATTAAAATACAAAACTAGGGTTTTCTGCCTGTGCAGGGTTAATTCCATAAAAATAGGAAATCATTAAGATATTTCCAAAATCATGATAAAACATTGATATAACCCTTATATGATGCAAATATGATTGGAATATAAACAATTAATGTGCAAAGTTCATGTATGCATTTTACATGCATCAGACGGCAATACCACAAAATGTGGAATTCTTATCATGAATCTTACGACGTTTAGCGCCAGTGTTATAGATGTATTTTGTTACTTGTCAAGATTTCACCAAATCCTGAATGTATGACGACGACCGTAGCAACTATTGCTTTGTTCTTGTCACACACCATAACATCCTTTGTTGGTCTCTTAGGCCATTGTATTTCTTGCATCGAGTTGCAAACAAGAGCAACCGACCTGGTATCCTTGTGATCAACAATTGGTCACTATACCCAAGAAGTACGTTGTTTGACCAACAAACAATACATCAATAACATGTATAACAATTATACCTGAGCTGGACATTTCCAGACTTTTATTTTACTGCCAGATTCTTTCTGTAGTTCCTCTTCCGGTTTCCCCGTGTCTGAAAGTTTTACCATCATCAAATGATTGGCGTTCTTCTAGATTCCACTCTTAACAGTCTTTTAAGCATAGTGTCAAATCACCCATACTGTTTTCCATCTCAGTCATGAACAATTCATGAGAATGCTACTATTGCACAGAGGGAGGGAAAACAAGAATACTATCAGTGCCCAACTGGTTGGGGTTTAGGACGCCAAGCGTCTACAACATTGACATGTACCTAGACAATCTAGGTATCATGTTAACTCATTGAATTATCCTTGGTCATTTGCACACAAACCAATCTTTTGATATCATATATCATTCAACCATTGGTTGTGTCTGAAACAATTTCAGCTCCTGGATTGTCTCTCAGACACTCAGTGCTCAAAAACATTTCTGAGGTTTGAGTTCCACTGAGGCAAGTATGACATAAGACGCTAAACTGGAATCAATAATCTTAGATCACATCTATATATGCATATCTCATAGATCATATCTAATGACATACATTGAGCAGGAGGGTTACCAAAAGTTTGCAATAGGACTAAATCTTAACTTGATACTTTTGAGGACAATCCTCACAGTACGGTACTAGTCCGTAAAGATAATTACCAGATATCCAACAGTTTAATCTATCTCAATCAATCAAGCCTAGTGGTAGTTGAGAAAACGAATGCCATTGACTACAATGAATGATGCAAATACATAATTTGGACTATGTTCATCATAAAGAGTTCAGCGTAATCAAATTACCAAGTGAACTCCCACTTAAACCAACATCCCTCATAGTTGTTAAGTGGAACACGATCCAAATCCACCACACCAAACTCCGATCATCACGTGAGCCGATGTAGCTTCAATGGTGAACATCAACCATGTTGATCATATCATCCATATGACTTGTGTTTAACCTTTCGGTTCTTGTGTTCCGAGGCCATGTCTGCACATGCTAGGCTCGTCAAGCTAACCCAAGTATATCTGCCTGTGTGCCGAGGCCATGTCTGTACATGCTAGGCTCGAGCAACACCCGCTGTGTGGAATGTAGATTCTATCACACCCGATCATCACGTGGTGCTTCAAAACGAAGAACTGTCTTGGCGATGGCATACTTGGGGTGAGCACGATCTTGATATTGAGTGAGGGATCATCTTATAATGCTACCGTCGTGCACACGCAGAATAAGATGCATGAAGGATAAACATCACATGCTTAAACAATGTGATATGGTATAGCCCTTTTCTTGCGTCTTGATCTCCATCTAGAACGCACGGCATGATCTCCATCATCCCTCCAGCAAGATGCATGGTTGCCTCCACCATCACGTTGCATCCACAACTATTGCTAACTCCTTAGCGATAAAGTAATGCAATTACATGGCGTATTAAGTTGACACACATGTCACAAAATAATAAGACAACCATTTGGCTCCTGCCGGCTGCCGATCTCATGACACGCAGGTCACAAAATAATATTACAATCAATGTGCATCTCATACAACAAATATTGTAAAATTGGGCTATACCAAATCACAACCACCCCTGCAAAAACAAGTTAGACGCCTCTCCCTTGATTTTTGCAATTTTACGTGGCTTCTAGGGGCTGCGTAAGAACCGTTCTTACCTACGCAAAAACCACAACGCTGATAATACAAGTTGCTTATTAACTTCTATAAGCCCTCCATTGTAAATCCGGTTTCACTATGATAAGAGCGACAAACACCCGCCAGCCGCATATGCAAACCAGTTGCATGTCAAGTGCAGAACCGGTCTCAATCCGAAGACTGTAAAGTTGGTCCGGGCCGCTGCATCTTACCATGCCACAAAACCAAGAAGTACACGCGAGAGGGTAGCAACAATAAATATCAAACGCCACACAACTCCTTGTGTTCTATCCGTACAAAGCAACTACGCAAAGCACGGCTCTGATACCACTGTAGGGATATGCGCGACAGAAAATCAAAAAATTCTCTCACATGCGGAAGCAACACCCAAAGATCTTATCTAAGGAGATGCAAGTAACGGGGAGGGTAATCAACATACCCTCGAAGAACACGAGCGTTGGACGTTAATCACAACGCAGCTTGGTGTAGACCTTGATGCGGTTCACTCCGATCAGCACCACAACGAGCGGTGCCTCCGAGATTTACACACGTACGGCTCAGCAACGTCTCCTCTTCTTGATCCAGCAAGCTTGAAGGAGAAGTAGATGGGATCCAAACCAGCAGCACGACGTGTGGTGGTTCGGTGAGCTCTCACATGGGCAGGGCTTCGCCAAGCCAATACCACAAGAGAAAGGAGCAAGAGGAAGTGTACCGGCTTAGGAATCAATCCTTTTCTTTCCCCAAATGGTACCCTCCTTATGTAGGATGTGGGGAGGAGCTGTGAGGCTTGCCTCTGAGCTTCCCCAGGAAGGAACCAGCCTCCAAATCTTCCCCAGGAAGAAACCAGCCTCCAAATCTTCCCCAGGAAGGAACTAGCCTCCAAGGCTTCCCCAGGAAGGAACTAGCATCCAAGGCTTCCCCAGGAAGGAACCTAGCTGCCAAGACTTCTCAAGGAAGGAACTTGGCTGCCAAATATTATAAGTGGGACGTTCGGGATAGTGGGCCCCACCATGGGACCCACCGGAACATTTCAGGAAAAACCCCGATAGAATATCGGTTAATTCCTGAACCTTTCCGGAACCCAAAAACCACATTCCTATATATGAAACTTTATCTCCGGACTCTTCCGGAGCTCCTTGTGATATCCCGGATCCTATCCGGGACTCCGAACAACCTTCGGTCTCACCATTATAATTATCCCAAAGCTACTCTAGCGTTACCGAACTTTATGTGCGTGACCCTACGGGTTCGAGAACAAGTGGATATGATCGAGAGTCCTCTACGATCAATAACCATTAGCGGGACCTGGATGCCCATAATGACTCCCACAAGTTCAACGAAGATCGTTATCGGTGTGAACCACAATGTCAACGTATTCCATTTCCTTTGTCTCACGATATTTTACTTACCCGAGATCTGATCGGCGGTATCACCATACCTAGCTCAATCTCGTTACTAGTAAGTACTCTTTACTCGTTCCATAATACAACATTCCATGTGGCTAACTCTTTAGTCACGTGCTTGCAAGCGATACCGAATGTGCATTACCGAGTGGGCCCAGAGTATATCTCTCCGTCACACGGAGGGACAAATCCCAGTCTTGATACATGCAAATCAACAAGTACTTTCGGAGATACCTGTAAGACACCTTTATAGTCACCCAGTTACGAAGTGACGTTTGAAGTCCCCAAGACGTATTCCTCAGTACCCGGGATAGACATAATCTCATGGTCAAAGAAACAGGATACTTGACAATACAAGACATGGCAATATATACTTATTGATCCGATCAATATTGCTATGCTTGGTTGGGTCTGTCCATCAGTCATTCTCCAATGACATGACCTCGTTATTAATTGACAACTCATGTCCATGGTTAGGAAACCGTAACCATCATTAATCAACGAGCTAGTCTAGTAGAGGCTTACTAGGGACTCTGTGTTGTTTACATAACCACACATGTATTAGGTTTCCGGTTAATACAATTATAGCATGGAGAATAAACATTACCATGAACATGGAAATATGATAATAACTCTTTATTATTGCCTCTAGGGCATATTTCCAACAGAATTTTGCTACTACTCTGAAACATGAGAGGCGTGAATTCTCAGTTGAGGATGTCATCGGCCATCTGAGTGTTGAGCAGAATTCGAGAGCAAAAGACTCGCATGGAAAAGGGGAAGGGACTTCTGTCGCCAATATGGTACAGAAGAACTTCAACTTCCACAAGCCCAAGGGGAAACCTAATGTCCAACAGAATACCGACTTAAGAAGAAGGGTAAGAAGCCCTTCAACAAGGATAAGAAGAAAGGAGCCTGCTTCACATGTGGTTCAGAGGAACATTGGGCTCCCAAGTGCCCAAAGAAGTTCAAGAAACCAGGACTCCAAGTCTGTCAACATGATTGTGAGCAACAATGAGAATGGTGCATCTGGGTACGGTAATTTGTTTACTGTATTTTTGTTTGTCAGTCTAACGATTGGTGGATTGACACGGGTGCAAATATTCATGTATGTCTGACATCTCATTGTTTTCTTCTTATCAGGTCACAGGGAACGGATCCGTACTGATGGGGAATGGCGCAAGTGCTTCTGTTCTTGGTGTTGGCACGGTCGATCTGAAGTTTACTTCGGGAAGGATCGTGCAGCTCAAGAACGTGCAGCATGTCCCCGCCATCAAGAAGAATCTCGTTAGTGGCTCCCTTCTATGTAGAGAAGGGTTTAAGTTGGTATTTGAGTCTAATAAAGTAGTTGTTACGAAATATGGACTATTTGTTGGAAAAGGTTATGAATGCGGAGGCTTGTTCCGCTTTTCCCTCGCTGATTTTTGTAATAAAGTCGTGAACAATATTCATTCGAATGTTAATGAAACAGAAGTTTGGCATTCACGTCTTTGTCACATTGGTTTCGGTTGTATGACGCGGCTAGCAAAATCGAATTTAATCCCGAGTTTCACTTTAGCCAAAGGTTCTAAGTGTCATTCGTGTGTGCAAGCAAAGCAACCTCGCAAGCCCCATAAGCTGCGGAGGAGAGACACTTGGCACCGTTAGAACTCATACATTCTGATCTTTGTGAGATGAATGGTGTGTTGACTAAAGGTGGAAAGAGATACTTCATGACACTATAGATGATTCCACTAGATATTGCTATGTATATTTGTTAAGCACTAAAGATGAGGCTCTACACTACTTTAAAATCTATAAGGCAGAAGTTGAGAATCAACTTGAAAAGAAAATTAAACGATCCGGTCAGATCGTGGTGGAGAGTACTTCTCAATGAGTTTGATTCTTTCTGTGCGGAACACGGTATTATTCATGAGAGGACGCCTCCCTATTCACCCCAGTCAAATGGGGTTGCGAACGGAAAAACCGTACTCTAACAGATTTGGTTAACGCCATGTTAGATACATCGGGTTTATCCAAGGCATGGTGGGGGGAGGCTATATTGACATCATGTCATGTCCTGAATAAAGTTCCGACAAAAGACAATGAATCACTCCCTATGAGAAATGGGAGAAGAGAAGACGACACTCTCATACTTACGTACTTGGGGCTGCTTGGCGAAAGTCAATGTGCCGATCCCCAAAAAGCGTAAGCTTGGACCAAAGACCGTGGACTGTGTTAATTTGGGCTACGCTAAGAATAGCGTCGGCTATAGATTTCTAGTAGTGAAATCTGAGGTACCTGACGTGAAGGTCGGTACAATTATGGAGTCTAAAGATGCTACATTCTTTGAGGATATTTTTCCTATGAGAGATATGCAAAGCACTTCTAGACAGGAATCTGATGAGACTCCTGAACCTGCCATTCCTATGGAATATTATGAACAAACACATGATGAAAATCCTGAGGAGGATGAAGGAAACCCTTGGTAGGGGCAAGAGACAGAGGACTGCAAAGTCCTTTGGTGATGATTTCCTTGTGTACCTTGTGGATGATACTCCCACTTCTATTTCAGAGGCTTATGCGTCTCCGGATGCTGATTACTGGAAAGAAGCGGTCCGTAGCGAGATGGACTCCATCATGGCTAACGGAACATGGGAAATTACTGAACGTCCCTATGGCTGTAAACCATTGGGATGTAAGTGGGTGTTCAAAAAGAAGCTTAGGCCCGATGGTACGATTGAAAAGTACAAGGCTAGGCTTGTGGCCAAGGGTTATTCCCAGAAAGAAGAGGAAGATTTCTTCGATACTTATTCACCTGTGGCCAGACTGACCACCATACGAGTATTACTCTCTTTGGCGGCCTCGCATGGTCTTCTCGTCCACCAGATGGATGTTAAGACGGCTTTCCTGAACGGAGAGCTAGACGAGGAAATCTACATGCAACAGCCAGATGGCTTTGTATTAGATGGTCAGGAAGGAAAGGTGTGTAAGTTACTGAAATCTTTATATGGCCTGAAACAAGCACCTAAGCAATGGCATGAGAAGTTCAATACAACTTTAACCTCTGCTGGTTTTGTTGTTAATGAAGCTGACAAATGTATACTATCGCCATGGTGGGGGCGAAGGAGTTATACTGTGCTTGTATGTTGATGACATACTGATATTTGGGACCAACCTCAAAGTCATTGAGGAGGTTAAGTCATTTCTATCTCAGAACTTTGAGATGAAGGACCTTGGTGTGGCTGATGTTATTTTGAACATCAAGCTATTGAGAGATAATGAGGGTGGGATTACACTTTTGCAATCCCATTATGTTGAGAAGATTTTGAGTCGTTTTGGATATTCGGACTGCAAAATTTCTCCAACACCATATGATCCTAGTGTGCAGATTCGAAAGTTCAAAGGCACAGCTAAGGATCAGCTGAGATACTCTCAAGTAATTGGTTCACTCATGTACCTAGCGAGCGCTACAAGGCCTGACATCATGTTTGCTGTGTGCAAACTGAGCCGGTTTGTTTCCAATCCGGGTGATGTGCATTGGCATGCTGTTGAAAGAATTATGCGCTATCTGAAAGGTACTGTGAACTATGGACTTCACTATACGGAAGCCCGTCAGTGCTTGAAGGGTATTGTGATGCGAATTGGATCTCTGATGCTGATGAGATGAAAGCCACAACGGGTTATGTGTTTACCCTTGGAGGTGGTGCTGTTTCCTGGAAGTCTTGCAAGCAAACGATCCTGACGAGATCGACAATGGAAGCAGAATTAACAGCATTGGACACATCTGGTGTCGAAGCAGGATGGCTTCGAGATCTGTTGATGGACTTGCCTGTGGTTGAAAAGCCAGTACCGGCTATCCTTATGAACTGTGACAATCAGACAGTGATTACCAAGGTCAAGAGTTCAAAGGACAACATGCAGTCCAACAAACATATAAGAATGAGATTAAAAGCTGTCAGACATTTGAGAAACTCCGGAGTAATAGCGTTGGATTATATCCAGTCGGCTAAGAATCTGGCAGATCCCTTTACTAAAGGGCTATCACGTGTTGTGATAGAAAATGCATCGAGGGAGATGGGATGAAACCCACATGAGTTGCCATGGTAGTAACCCAACCTATGTGATCGGAGATCCCGTGAAGTAGGACCTGGGAAAACAAGCTAGTGGTTAACTGAGGAGAGTACTTTTACTAACCCACTCCGTTGGAGATGCACTACTCTCGGTAACTGTATGGCAGGTTGACATTTGTCTTAATGTGTTCCAAGGCTTTGTATAAGCAAGATGCTATCCTACAGAGCGATCTTTGGAGGAACACACCTATATGAGCCTGACTGCTGGTCACAGTCTATGAGATTGGGTTGATCTCTAGTAAGTTCATGAATAGGTCAGGAGTGTGACTAATATGCTCCACCCGAGGGGTCAGCCTTCGGCAGCCTAGTACTGGTAAGACTTTGGTGAAACTACTTTACGCCAAATTGACAATTCAAGGCATAGTCCATTGTCAGTTGTGAAGGAGTGTAGCTATTTGCTCTAGGTGGATGTTCAACCTTAACGGGTCTCCACTGAAAATACTGGTATATCAAAACAGTGTTTGGAACAGAGACAATATCATGGGTCTTTGGGATCTGGTGGGGGATTGTTGAAATATTGGGTGGGCTTTAGGCCCATCTAACAATTCCAGAAAAATCCCTAAAGGCCCATGCTGTCATGGAAGTGGTGGGAGTTTAGTCCCACATGGCTAGTTGGGAGAGATGTACACCAACTTATAAGGTGAGCTCTTCTCCCACATGTATGAGGTGTTGGTTGTGAAGAGAAGGGAGTGCTCCACACGCACGCTCCTCCTCCTCCGCTGCCCGCCTCGCCTCGTCACGACGCGCGCGCGCCACGGGTTGCGGGAATCTCGCCGAGCCGATGTTATCTTTTTGTCACGCAGGAAAAATATGAACGGCAACTGAAGCGTTTTGTCTTAATGGCGTTAATGGAGAATGAATGTGTGCTGAAACGTTTCGTCTTAAGTGCTCTTAAGTACGTCCGTTTCCATTCCCTTAATTATCTCTTAATTGTGTGTGTTTCTGTTTGTCCTCTCGCCTGCCTGTGTGTCTATATGAGAGAGGTCGCTCCTCTCCAGAAGACACAACAGATCACATCTGCTCCACGCGCCGCCATAGTTGTTACTCTCGCTGTTGCTGCCTCCGGTGATCCCATCCCGTCCACCGCGTACATGGCCGACGGGAGAGCAGGCCTCCGAAACCCCGCCTCTCCACATCCTGTACGGGAGAGGGGCGATTAGGTGTTTGGGGAGCGTCTCTTACGTGACTGCTCGCTTCTGTTCATCTGCTTCAACTACATCCGCGTCGCCTTCGTCATCATCATGAGCACCGAGGACGCCACTGCTGCTTCTACTGCCGCCGCCGCTCAAGAGACTGCCAACGCCACCGCTACTGCCGCTGCCTCCGCCGCTGCTACGGCCAACTGGCCTATTGGAGGGTATAACACGTGTATCCCTCTCCTGTTTATTTACATATCTGCAGTACTAGTGATTTGTGTAGATCTTTCTACCGTCTGTTTAGTACATGACAATATCGTCAAGTATCAGTATGTGCTTAGTACTGTTTCAGTCATGTTCATGATTTATATTTGGATTAATTTAATCGAACAATTGCTTATATACTCAACAATTATATGGTTCCGGAGGAAATTGGGAACTCCGATGAAATCGAATGATTATCTTTGCCGGATGATTTTAATTGCTACGGTTGACCTTGGGTCACCGGAATATATATATTGGAAATTGGAATCGTGTAATATTGACATCACTTATATTTGGAGGAAGATGGAAAACGCTCCGGTGGCGGAAAATTTAATCTTCACTTAAGGTATGCCCAGTTTTATTGTTTGTACAAAATATTTGTTTGTCACTACTTTTCCATATAGTTAGATTATGGACTTTGCATCTACATCATAATTTGATGGAATACAATAGCAACTTTATTTATATGAAACCAATTCCAAAGGGAAATAGATATGTGTACTTAGGCATTATTGCTAAAGCCGGTATACTTTGGAATTGGAAATTATGTGATCAAACTCTGTTTATGGAGGAAAACTATAATTGTTTATATATTCACCTACGATGAGAAAGAATTTAATTTACACTTCTCTATCGGAATTTGTTGGATATGTTTGCTATTTGGAGAAGGAAGAGTGGAATTGTTGCTCAACGGAAAGTTTAGTGCATTACTGGATTTTAACACAATGGTCTCATATCTCTTGATGAGCTATTGGAAGTTGGTTAACAAATCATTTATTTGGTGAAGATAACTCCATATGGAGGAACACATCCTCGGATTTTTATTGTTGATTGAATTTACGACTTGGTCATACTTGATAAACAGAATTAACATGCTTGTTAATTCTGGAATTATTAACTTTAAGTGGGAGTACTACTCCCTCCGTTCCCAAATATAAGATGTTTTAGGTTTTGTACACATTCACATGTACACAAGTGTATCTAGACACATTTCACGTGTATGTTCACTCACTTTAGTGTGTATGTGGACCACATGTGTAACGCCTAAAACATCTTATATTTAGGAACGGAGGGATTATGAGTTATGGATTTTTCTTCAATGTGACATTTGTGGTACTTTGGTTTTACACTCCCACTTGAGGTTCAATTATTTTATCTCATTTACGACTTGGTCACATATCAAGGAACAAAATTAGTGGATTATTAGTTCTGGATTTCTAAACTTAAGTGGGTGGATTATGATACTTCATCGACATATATTTACGGTATTTTTTAGACACTCCTACTTGACATGATTATATATATTTATTCTATTCACGATTGCACTTGATATGGTTATTTATATCTTTTTACAATACAAGTCGGAAGGTTTTATTGTATTAATACCTCGTACTGAAGTGGAAAATTAGTTCATCAAAGGATTTAAAGGTTTGAAAACTGATTGGTGGGGGAACTACACTTCAGGAATATTAATTGAAGTATTTTAATGAGCATGGAATTATTCACCGATATCTTATGTCATATACTCCATGATTGAATGGAGGAATACAACTATTGGTTATTCACTTGATTATGAAAATCGTTACATACTACTATTTGTTAAGTAAGTCATTATTTATCACAGTCACTGTTTATATTTTGTGAACTGGAAGGAAGTATTCTATTTATATTTTGGTAGTATGGAATTGGAATGATTGTTTACTACATAGCACACCAAGATTTTTTTTTTTTAGTGTTTATACTCTAGTGGATGGAATATGGAATGGTATTTCGTTTTTATCTGGAAAAAGAAGGAAAATTGGTGGAAAGTAGGAATATGATATTTTCTAATGAAGGGTGTTTACTAATAGTCACGCCGAAATATATGTGCTAAACTCAAAGGAAAACACCAAGTTACACTCCCAACACTAACATGCTTAGGAAAAGTGGGAGAAATTAAATTGGGCCATCATATCTTTGCTACTATTGTGTGTTATTTGAGGACGTTACTCTATATTTTAGAGGAAAGAAAAATACTAAAACATGTTGCTAATGTTAACTATGGGTGGAAACATTGCGGGAAGGAATAAACTCAATGAGGAATAATAAAAGTTTGGGAACTTGTTATTTTACCAAACAACCGCATGCCTATAGGTTGTTATTGGATTTATTTACAAGGAAGTTTAATTCAACATTCTTAGTGGAAGTTACAATTCTAAGTTTGTTGTTTAATTATTTACACAAAGGAAATATTTATACTTTGCGGAAACTCTAGAATTTAGAGGAGGTGTTATTGTTTAATTATTTACACAAAGAAAATATTAAACTTTGTGGAAACTCTGGAATTTAGAGGAGGTGGGAACAAAGACAGGGTTTGCTAATTGAATTGACCACTTCATGTTTTTTGGAACAAGCTTCAAATCAATGGTATGTCAGGTCATATGGTTTTATTTATGATGGAAGACAACCATATACAAAGGTTAGTGTTAATTGTTTTGTGTTATTGCTACATGTGCTAACTATGTTCTTATTGTTTTTGAATATCACATTGATGGAAGTGAAAGCTTAGTTCGGTTCTAATTTTCGTATGAAAGGTATGTTGAATCTTCCAATGTTTTGGGAGTGGAATTACATGGAGAATATTTTGATATATTTTTCTATGGAAAAGTGCAAACCTGTCATGTACCTTTGATAAAGGGAATGATACTCTGCAAGGAATTATGTTTTAACTCGTGAGGAAAAAGGAAGAATAATTGTCATACCACAATTACTGTGGGACATTATTCGTGCGACCAGAACTTAGCCATGCCACTATAATTGTTGCTATTTTGATTAGCACGGAAAAGGATTTGCTGGAATTTTTAGCAACGAAATATCAATTTTATAAAGATCGTTGGAATCACAACAAAGAACTTGCTGGCGCAAGGAAACGTGGATTATTCATTCTTTGATGCTCTTAACCTTCAACTGCGTGGATAAATTGACGCTATTTATGGAAATATGATCTCGGTGAAAGGTAATCTATTTTTGTGTTATGTGTTAATATTTACTTTTGTAGGTCATTATGGTGTACAAAGGAAACATGATTTAGATACTCTTTGTTTATGAAATATGAACACTTTGATGCATCTCATGCATTGAAGGAAGGCATATAGCTAAGGAATTTTCTTCATAAATTTAAGGTCGTGGAAAGGTGCATCATAACCTGTTGCTTTGTGATAATATGACTCCAAAAGTCACAAAGTTTATATGTAATGTGAGTGCAGTGAAGGAAGGAATTATTCTCTAACCATGTTAGTTGCATGGGAATTTACTTCGCTGAAATAAAATGTTTTCAGTCAAGTGGGAGATGTAAGAAATTGTGTCTTGCAACATTTTATATATCACTACATTGTCCGGAATTAAACTCCAGTATGGAAGTCTCATGGAAATAACAAGGAAATAATGATTTGGAATTGTACTTAAGGAAATTTACTTAAGGAAGCCGGTACGGCTATACTGGAACACAATGTATATGAATATGCTGGAATTATACCCGGGAACAGTATAGAGTGGAATGTCAGGTTGTCCGTAGGATTGGCTCTATGGATTGTTAAAACCTGCGAGTTTGATTTGTATTTGAACTCGGCGCATGACTCACACATGCGTGCTGGGACCTAATTGTTTAATAGTAATAGGCTCGGTAACTGGCTGTTAGGTATTGTGGTTGTTCTAACATGTCACGAGTCCTATCTGGAAACAGATTGAATTATCTGGAATTTGGAGTCTACATAAAGGTCCCACCCTCTACCCTCAATATGCATTGTGAGCGACACCATCGATAAGGCAGAGGAATAGAGGGTAGGCCGAAATAGCTTCAGCCCTAATTTTTCTACAATCAGTTGCCTAATGTGTAGCGGCTGTCAATAGAAAGCATATCACAACAACAAAGGATGTAAATCAAGTTATGCGACTATCACCATAATCTGAAGTTTCAACTACTCACAATTCTCAAATTAACTTTCGCACAAACAACCAGCCAATAACTAGGCTGAAAAGAATGAACGAAAGGAAGTCGCATGAGCTTAGAAACATTTCATGCAACATTTCCACCATAGCTAATAGTAGAAACTCTGGACGTAGAAATGCAAAACTATACATGAGATATTGTTTGAACAGAAGTTACATATGTAGGTTTACACTGGACAGTAGGAAAACATAGAAGCAAGAAAAAGAAAACAACCGCACGCTAAACCCTTACTTTAGTTTGGCTTCTCCCTTAGGGATATAGCGACGGAGGCAAACTGCTTCTCCGAAGCTAAAGTGAGGGACCCGAGGGTTCCTTTCTGATTAGAGTAGCCTTACAGTCCCGGGGTACTAGAACCTCACAAAACCAAATGTGTTGTGATGCGGAATGGTCACAGACAAGATAGGCCCATAGTGGCTGGAAGAAATATCATGACAATATTAATATAATGGAATAGCACTTAGGAGCTTCTGTTAAAGTCCTTCCAACACTGAAGTTCACAAGACGATACCTGAAATAGTTATAAACATTTCTCCTATGCATATGGATCTGCTTTGAGCAGAGAAGCCAGAAGTCGATATAAATCCGCGTAGGCTCCTCATAATTTAGCACATCCCAGTCCCGTAGAGCAGCAGGATAACCAACGTATGCTTGATAATGTTCCAACAGAAATAGAAACTGTTGTCCAAAACTGCGTTGAAGCATCAATGACCATAATAGGAAAGTTTAGAAAAGGAAGAGAGATGCGTCATTGCTAATTTTATGACCGAAACATAATTCGAAGTGAAGAGCAGACATCTGAAGTAGCCACATTAGAGATGAGATAAAAAAAAAACCTGTCAGAATCCCAACAAATCATATGCAGAGACCGGGGCAAAGTTTGTAGGCTATGAGGATCCCAAATATTCCCACTAGCAGATGCTTCTTGTGACACTAATTATATCCATGACAAAGCCTCTACAAAAACTGCATCATATGAAACCGTTAGCAGGAGTTGCCTTATTTCCATCACTAACTTTCTTGATGACCCAAATCCGCGAGAGAACTCATAACTTAAACCCTTCTTGCAAACTCCACGTCTAGAGATGTAGAAGTGACAGATATCGTCCACAACCTTGAGGTACTGGGGGCCTAGCCCCAAGCTACTTCCAGGATATCTCCATTCTGCTGTTACTGTTGGTAGCGCTTGTATGCTGTTCCAATGCGCATAAGGTGTTTGACGGATGTCCCGGTCCTGTAGCACCCCAGGGTGATTCCTTCAGGGGCTATGTCAAAGTGAGTGGGCTCTTCCCTGATTGATTCCTGGTAATTTAGCTGATCTTATCAGTACTGCTGCGGACTGTGTACTCGCTGGAGCGAGACTGTTTCGTCCTCCCCGCTCCCGCGAGCGGGAGGGCGAAACCCTAGCCGCCCCTTTCCCGTCCCCACCTCCTCCCTCCCTCGCCTCGCCGCCGTCGGAGGGCGTCGCCGGGCAAAGCCCGGGCGGCGTCGGCGGCGGCGGGGCCTCTCTCCCTCTCGCGGCTGGGGCGACGCGGGGCGTCTTGGTCGGGGGGCGCGGCGGCGTGGCGGCTCCGGCGGCGGCGTGGTGGCTACGAGGCTCCGGCACCATCTGCGACAGCGGCGGCGGCTCGCCGGCGCGGCTGGCAACGCTGGTGGCCGGGCTTGGCCATCCTGCTCGATGCGGCGGTCCTGGAGCGCATCTGCGACGGGCCACCCGGCGCTGCCATGGCGGTCATGGCCAGCGTCGATTTGGCGGCCTGGTGCGTGTGTGGAGGACTCCCGGCGTGGCGGCCAGAGCAGTGCGGTCGTGGGACGGGGCAGGGGCCCTGCTCCCTCACCGAGCTCTGCAATCCACGCCCCAGATCTGGCGCCGCCGGTGACCATGGGGTCTCTGGCAGTCGATCTGGCGGAGGAGGCCTCTTTCCTCTTCTCTCTTCATCGTCGGGGGACGTTGAGCCTGGAAGCCGGGGCGGCGGCCCTGGAAGGAGGGGAACCTGTGGGTTGGCGGGCGAGCCCGAGGTTCCGTTGGTGCTGGCTAGGACCACGGCCGTGTGGACGGGTGGTGCCTGGCGAGCTGCTTTCTGCGGCAGTGGTGTGGTCGCCGCCTTGGCGGTGCCCCTTGCCCTGTGTCGGAGGTGGAGAGGTCATGCCGAGGGGAAACCCTTATCTTGGTTTCTACCAGGTCGCGGCGGCGACGTCCGTGGGCGTCGTTCCCTTCTTGAAGGCGCCGATGTGGCTTTCCTCTGCCCTCCTTCGTGCTCCGGTGAAAATCCAAGATCTTCGGATCGGGCGGTGGCGGCGGTCTACGTCGTGATCTTCTTGAAGACGCTGCATTGGAGCTCGCGGTGGTAGCTCTCTGGAGGTTGGGTGGCGGAGTCTCTTCGGCGTGCTTCCTCCGGCAAAGCTTGTCCCTTGTGCTGTACCTCGGTGTTTCTTGCTTGGGGCCTTGCCGATTGATGTGGCGGTGATGTTCCTCTTGGTGGTGCTCCTTGGTTGTTGGTTGTGGCGGTGTTCGTCGGGCCTCACCTTATCTCACCGGCGTCTCTCTGTGACCCCTTGTTGAGCCTGGCTGCAGTTGTGGTCAGTGGCGAGTTTTCGTCCTAGTCTCCTCGGCGTACCGTTGAGGGGTTTGTTGAGCCTGTCCTTGCGGACGGTGGCGGTGTGCTCCGGTGATCCTTGCTCTACCTTTCCGAAGATGCTTGCCTTTGGTGTTTCACCTGTATCCTCGTCGGTAGCCTTGTCTTTTTTCGTGTGTGTGCAGTGCTGTGTTGTAAGCTGGGTTCAGCACCTTGTATCCTGTCGCCGTTGTGGCGTTATTAATTTAACGTCGGGTCTTTTAGGCCTTTGGTCTAAAAAAACCTTGAGGTGCTGGGAAGATATCCGATGACATTTGAGCACCCATATCCGATGACATTTGAGCACCCTGGGACACTTGATGATTGTGAATGCCCCTGCAAGCCAGTGAATTTATCACCTCGGATCTGTAAATTTACAGTTTGACCGTTGGTGGCAGACTGGATTCCCACAGAAGTGCCACTTGACTGATCCTAGGAGTTCCAAAAGGGGCCGGGAAATCACGCATTCCATCATATGGACACTTGACAGACTTTGAGAAGCTCCTGCTCGCACACTCTCATCGTGCCAAGTGTCACCTTATCCGTCACCGCGCATTAAAGACCCTTGTTTTAGTTGCGCTCTAGGCCCTCCTAATAATTTTTACAATTGTTGCTAATATCATGGGTTAGTTTTTAGCAGATGCGCTAAATAAAGTTGTTTGGAGCAGATTTTTTTTAGAAATGGGGGTGTCCCGGCCTCTGCATCGAGTGATGCACACAGCCTTTTATTAAAACTTATTCAAAGTAAAGTTTACATATCCCATGTACACAAATAAATTGAGACAAGCCTCAAAAGATCAAGCAAACTACGAAAGTCGCCTAGTATGCTGCCACGTATGCCGGGAGAAAAAATTATGTGCCACCGACAGGAGTCTTGTGCACCCAGTAACCATAAGCTCCCGCTGATCCGCAGGCAATAGGAACGCCCAGAGCTGAATCCAGTGCACCGCCATATGGATAACCTGTAAGACATGAAAATTTTGTTTCCTGTTAAAGACAAGATTGTTTCTACAATTCCAAAGAGACCAACAAATAGCAGAAACGCCAATACGAATCCTAGCCTTGGTCTTCTTATCTACCCCATTTAACCAATTCCCAAACATATTAGAAACATTGGCTGGGGGAGGAATGTTATAAGTACAAAAAACAACTCGCCAAACAAGTTTAGCAAAAGGGCAAGTTATAAACAAATGCTCAATCGTTTCAGAACAGCCACAAAAAGGGCAATGCGGATCACCCTTCCAATTCCTCTTTGCAAGGTTATCTTTAGTGAGCAAGACCTTTCTATTAAGGAACCACATGAAAATTTTAATCTTAAGTGGTATTTTTAGTTTCCATAGGTATGTTCTTAAGTATCTAGTATGTCCATTCATCAAATCCTCATACATAGATTTAACCGTAAATATACCGTTTTGAGTAAGTTTCCAATGGAAATAATCTGGAACATCAGTAAGTGTTATACCCATAAGTCTAGTGCATAAATGTGACCACATATCCCATTTATCACCTACAAGTGCCCTCCTAAAACTAATATTAAGAGGCGGCGCATCATGTAAAACATCGTGCACGGACACCTCCTTGTGCTGCACAATGTTATAAAGCACTGGGTATTGTGTTTTTAACGGAGAATTCCCCAACCAAGTGTCCTCCCAGAACCTTGTGGTTTCCCCATTACCGATTTTAAAAGAGCCTCTAGCGAAGAAATCATCTCTAACTCGCATTAGCCCTTTCCAAAAGGGGGAGTCGGTCGGTTGACTCTCCACTTGTGCTAAAGTTTTATTTTTTAGGTATTTGTTCTGCAGCAATTCCTGCCAAACACCTTCCTCATTTAAAAGTTTAAACAACCACTTGCTGAGTAAACATTTATTCTTTAGCTCTAGAACTTCAACCCTAAACCCCCTTGATCTTTTGGTCTACAAATGATGTTCCACTTAGTTAATCTATGCTTTCTCTTTGTCTCATCGCTCTGCCAAAAAAATCGAGATCTATAGAAGTCAAGTATTTTTCTTACCCCCTTGGGTATTTCGAGAAATGACAACATAAACATCGGTAGACTAGTCAGTACCGCATTGTTTGGAGCAGATAACACCAATTTGTTGTTAATTTTATCTCCGGCCAAGTTATCCAGTAAATTGTCCAAAAAAAAGAAGAAAGTTATTCAGTCAATTGCGTCACGCTAACGGAGTGTGCATCATACATGACCTGGTGAGTAGAAAATAGTTTACAACTTAAATCATGAGTGCATGACACTGTCCTTTTCAGGCGATTACCATATAACCATGAGGCTTCTATCATATACATTGCATGCATAAAAAAAATTAAACTAATAAAACAACTTAATGTATAAATATTCTTCATATCTCTAGCAAGTGATTACTATCTTACTAAGTACAAGACAATCAGCTTTTCAAAATTATGGATAAAACCAATGTTGGGGATATTGCGTATCGGGAACTTATCGGCCGATTCAAGATAAGGGGTAAATCCGTCGGCTTATCGATATATTGGCCGGTTTATCGACATAGCGGTCAGACACCGGTAAGCGATAAACCGGCCAATTAATCGGGATATCGGCCGATATCTTGAATAGTGGATAAAACACACAAAAAAAGAATTGAGCAAATTCTATGAGATTTGAGTTGATATATACTATTTTGATACTAAGTGCCAAAGTAAGTATGCAATGCCAACTGATTGTTTAACCCGAGAACGTGAAAGACATACTTGGCCATGAGTGCACTAGGTAGTAAATAAGAAATGTAATAATTATAAAAAACTTATAGATATTTTATATATTCCAAAAGTTTTTATTTACACATTGATTGTTATATCTTATCTTTAGTTACACCAAAAATAGACAATCATGCACTCGAGAAACCTCTGCCACCTTTAAAGCTCGGGATCATGATATTTAAGAAAATTAAAATACACATGGAGACTTACATATAGTTGTTGTTCACCTAATTTGCATGATTTAATTAAGGAAGACATGCATTTTTTATTTTATATGCTACGAGTTTAGTGCAAGTGTAATATTAACTGTCGAAGTTAAAATTACGTAAGAAAAATTATTTTCGTATAAGTTTTACTATCACGTGTTACTTTGCTAATTATAAAAATAAATGAGATGGTTAAAATCGTTAGTCGAGAGAATGGGTTGTAAGTGAAAATGGTAAAACTGATTAGTATAAATGAATGATACTTATCTATATTACGTCGCCCTAAATCCCCCTACTTTAAAATAACTTAGTAGAGAGGCATAGTGAGAACGAGGATTGAGGATCAAGAACCATTGTAGCCTAAAAAGATAATTACAAAGCTAGCTTATTACTCAAAGGACAGCGAAGGTGCAACATAAAAAAAAACAAGCACATCCATACACTAGGGAAATTTGTCTGGATACCTTCTACATGATTTATCGCCTAGCCATATGGTACATGTCCACCTAGGAGAACTGCAAAACAAGCTTTAGCAATAAAAGGACTGTGAAGGTGAAACATAATACAACGACAACTATAGACTAGGGAATTTTTTTTATTGATACCTTCTTGAGGATCCACCTGAGAGTGATAAGGTTGGCTATGATCTTATGAATCTCCATCCGGTAATCCTGCCGCATCTCCACTTAGAATAATTACAAAACAAGCTTACATGACTATGAAGGTGCAACATTTTTCATTGATTAAGAGAGCAACGTACAGACGTACATAATGAAAGCTGGGGGTAGGAGACCAGCATAAAGGAAAAGGATATTTACATAGGGGTAGGAGTGTAACTAAATCAAACAGAAAAGAAGAAACTAGCTAAACTTTCATGTTATTTCGGTCCATAGCGATCCTAAAATGCCAGCCACCCTCCAAACTCTAAACTCTCCGAAGATCAAGTCACAGATCTTGAAAAAGGAGACTGCCTTGTTATTCAATATCCTTTGGTTGCGCTCTTTCCAGATTTGACACCACACCATCATGACAAGCGGTAAAAAATCAGGGCGTCTTTGTGCACAAAGGTCCGTGAGGCAAGAGGTCCACCGGTTCTGCAGGTTTGAGGTGTGCAAGCTTGGCATGAACCGATGAGGAAAATTATACTTGGTAGCCATGAGACACCCTTCCTGAATGGTAATCCAAGCAAGCAACCGTAGCTTCGCGGGGATCTTGATCTTCCATATGATCTTCTTAAATGGGGTCTTTGTTCTTGCCATGAACTAATAGTGGTATGCAGAGCGAGCCGAGAACACTCCATTGGCCGTCCATTTCCAGATGATTCTATCAGGAGTGGGGTTAAGGAGGATGACTTGCGAGCGGTGCGAAAGAACGATGTACTCCTGCAGAACCTCAACGCTTGGATTTGGCTTGATGTGCTGAATCCATCTCCTTTCATGAATCCCCTCCCTTGACGGTGATCTTTCTCTTATTGTTGTGTTTGTACAGGGCAGGATAAAGTGGCCGAGGGGTATCTCCTTGCAACCAGTGATTATACCAGAAAGAAAAAAGAATTTCCATCTCCAATTACGATATTTGTACTTGCCTTGAAGTGGTTGGTGACTTCAGTGCTATTTTGCGCAACGGAAACTTAAAAATTTCGTTTTGCATATTACGCAACAGTCCAAGATCTATACTATGAAGATATGCAGCACCCCATAATGCTAGATCCAGAAAACTTACTACAACCGTTGCGGAAGATCTTGTTGTAGTCGAAGTAGATGTCGGTGAAGCCTGATGAAGAATCTCACGTCCACGCCGGGAGGTGAGATTGCCTTTCGATTCTTGTCGTCGAGGGACTACTCGTGCAGCCCCGCTCTTGCAGTATCCACACGTACACCGCGCCAATCCGTCAGCGTTTCGCCGTCCAGAGCTACTTGTGACCGACGAAGAGAGACTGCCTTGCGGCGTAGTTTTAGTGGTTGATCTAATCAAAGTTGATTAGAGCAATATGAGATTAGAGAGATCTAATTCTCAACACATGAGATCTACTAGAGAGAGAGAGATATTAGAGCAATGTCTAATTAGAGCGCCGTCTAATTAGAGCATCCTCTAATTGCACAATATCTAGAGAGAGTAACTTGTGCAAAACTTAGACTGATTCAACCCATGGGGTTGGTGGTGTTTATATAGGTGGCCAAAGGGGAGGGTGCTTGGGCAAGGGGAAGGTCCCCTTGTCCAATTCGGTTTGGGAGTTGGAGTTGGACTCCAACTCACCTCTCCCTCTCCTTTCCTTGCACCGATCGAGGAAGGGAGGGAGGAGTCCCTCCCCTTCCCCAACTCGGATTGGGAGAAGGAGTAGGACTCCTCCCCCCCAAACCGCCTCCACCTAAGGGAAGGAGAGTCCTCCCCTACCCCAACTCGGATTGGGAGTTGGAGGGGGACTCCTCCCAAACCGCCTCAACCTTCGGCCAAGGGGGGAGCCCCCCCCCCCCCCCCAACTCGGCTTGCCCACCCACCCCACATGTGGGGTGCGGCTGCCTTGTGGGCCCACTGGCCCACTTGGGAGCCCCCTTTTGGTGGGCTCCAAATAAAACTTTTATTTAATATTTTTCTCATAATTATTTATCAATTAAATAAATCAATATTTAATTAAATAATATTTTGTCTAATTAATTCTTATTTGAATATTTCCTTTTACAGAATATTCCCCGAATTAATTACCTGTCATATAAAACACTTTTATATGATCTGGGACACCCAGTGTCCGCAGACAAAATACTCTGGACAAATATTTCCACTTACATAAAACACCCTCGGAATAAATCCGACAATAATAGAAACACTTCCTATTATCCCGAGACATAGAATATCTGCCTTCTCTTTCTCTATACCTTCACTGGAACAAATCCCGGTGACATCGGAGCTACTCCGACACTATCTCATGACCGCTAATACTACATCTTTATTCTCTCAATAAAAGATTGACTCACAACTTAAGTGTGTGACCCGAAAGGTTCGCTGTAACACATAGGCATGCCTGGGAGCTTACCAGACAATAACCAGCATTGGGACCTAGAGGTTTCTACTAGCTCCTATGTATTACCAAGTGAACGACAGAACCTCTTTATGTTTCTCATTACGCTAATCCCCTTACGTACACGATACCAATGATATCTAGAGTGTGAGACAAATGTGCTCGAGTGTGATTGATGCATGTAAAATGCATACATGAACTTTACATTTTAGTACTTGATATTCCAACTTATTTGCATCATATATGGATTATATTTATGTTTTATAATGATTTTAGGGGATAATTCACAGTTTCCCCATTTGTTTGGAATTAATCATGCAGAACCAGAAAACCCCTTTTTCCATGTTTTTGACTTTCAGGGACCAAACGACGTCCAAATGACCTAATATTTTACGGGGCCCAATATTTGGAAATAAGAAGACGTACGAGCCAAGGATCCGCGAAAAAGGAAGTCCGAGGAAGAAAATAGATGGTCCCACGCGGCCAGATTCCTTGGCCGTGTGGGACCACCTCTTTTATTCATCGTTGCTCCGATGCCGTCCGTTTTTGTCTCCGTGGCTTCGTCTTGACCTAAAAACGTCTATAAAAATAGTCCCCGGGGAGTTTCGCGAGGAGGCGGCGGAGAAACACAAAACCACGAAACAGAGAGTCAGAAGGCTGCCGCCGGAGAAGATCGGAGGGGGAAACGCCGCTGGAATCACCTCCGGAGGGCTCCACCCCCCTCCGGCGTGTTCATCATCAACATCTACAGCAAGACCATCTCCATCTCTCCACTGTAAACTCTTGCCAAACATGATATATGATGCAATATACTATTCCTTGATCTATTGTGTCTCCCCATCTATGTTTGAGAAGTGATTTGTTCATGGCAATAGTGAAATAGTTCGTTGATTGGTTGCATACAAGTTTTGTTATCTTTTATGATTGTCTTGATGTACAATGTATGAGTGCACGCATATATTGGGGAATGCATGTAAGGTGATCACCGTAGTGTAATGGATTGAGTAGGACGGGTCGGAGTACTAAGACAGAAACCGTGGTCTGAGACTTGAAGTTACATTATGGGGGATATATATGGGGGACCCTAGAACTTAAGGCTATGGTGGGACAATTATGTCTTAATAATTCTTGTGCTGCACATTTACTTGGCCATGAGATCCATCATAAGAGTTGTGTAATTTGCTCATTTACTTGGCTACACCTATTTATGTCTCCTTCCTAGAAGAAACAATTAAGACTGAAACATGTGCTTCACTAATTGTGACAACCACACGAATGAAATAACAATTGCTAGAACATTTGCTCCCTTGAGATATTTGCTAATTGAGATATTTGATACTTGCTACTTTGAGAAACTTGCTTGAGAAAACTGCTGAGAGAAACTTGCTCTAAGAAACTTGCGTTTGAAACTTGATTGAGAAACTCGTTACTAGATAAACCCATTCCACATCACTTGCTTCCATTAGTTAGTTCCTTTCATATTTAAATTTACTGCTTTGCATAAAAGGCCATATAAGAGGGTTATAGGGCTTTAGAGAATAGATAGTTTACCTTCAGCTCCTCGTGGGTTCGACACTCAAATACTTATCGAATTGTGCTACAGTGATTCCTTACTCTTGGGGATTATCAGTGATCAAAACCCTTTGATCATAACACATATGAAACTCGTACCAATAACATTCTCTTTTCTCATACCGTATTATCAATGTCCTGTGATAAATCACACTGTGTCTGGCCAGACGATTGGAGTGACATGATTATACTAGAGATGGCCTAGAGGATATATCTCTCCATCGCCTGGAGGAGTAAGTACCCTTCTTGAACAATCTCAGTTCCATTACTTATTCTAGTTCAAACCCAATAGCCATCGTTATGGTCCCCAATTACGGCCGAACGTTAGATGACAATCAAAGCGTGAGTGTCGAATAAACGGTCACTAGATGTTCTCAAGGTATAGGAACTAACTAATGAAAACTCTGTATGATCTTTGCTATTCTTCATCTTGACGATTTTGTCTCATAGCAAGATCATAGGATGCGTCGGTTCAGTACTATTATCATTCCGATAATAAACTCCTATAGTTACAAAACTTATACAAAGTTCATGATCAGGAAAACACGATCATCAGGTAACAAGATAGGCTAGTCTTAGAGACAAGACTAGGAACGCTTTTCCTTGTTCATATCTCTACACGTGCATCGGAGGTTTTCCTCTTTAATACTTTTAATCCGCTATTCAAGTACCCAATGAAGTTGTATCATAAAGATATAAACTATTAATAATAAACTTGGAGATAAAATAATTCTAAATATTATTGTCTCTAGGGCATATCTCCAACATTCAGCTAGAAAAATGCAAAGCAGTCCCTACCATGGTTTTTCAGAATTTGTTGCATTTTGCCAAAGCCATGTAGTTTTCAATGCTGAACTTTGCATGGCAATATTATTTGGGATGCCCAGGCTACCAAGATTTTTAGGAGTGCAAACATTACTCCAGGGAATTAGGCATTTTCCACCACTTACTGTATCAGAGTTGTTCCACAAGAAGGCACGCTGGATCTTCTCTAGTTTTCAAATCGACCACTTAGGAAAATTAATAATCATGACCTGGTAAATAGTGACTGCAACAAGCACAACTTGAACAAGGATTAGCCGTCCAGACATTGCAATCCATTTGCCCTTCCATCCCGAGGCATTTTTTGCCATTTTATCCACCATGGCCTGCAACCGTACCTGGCCATGGGTAGCCCGGCCCGGCCCGAAATTATAGGGCCTGGGCCGTCCTGGGCTTGTCCATGGGCTGGGCCTGGGCCTCAGATTTTGGCCCGACGGTCGCATGGGCCTGGGCTTCGCATATTGACGTTTTAAGGAAGAGGCCCGGCCCGAGGCCCGAAAGCCCGATAGGATTTTGCTATTTTGGGTGGGCCTGGGCCTTAAATATAGGCCCGAAGGTCGGATGGGCCTGGGCCTGGGATTTTGCCCATGGGCTTTTTCAGGCCCGGCCCGACACATGGCCAGGTATAGCTGCAACTGATCCTTGGTTACAAAAAAAACCATAGATTAAGGATTGAGGAAGAGGATTGAGGATATAGAACCATAGACTAAGGATTGAGCAACTTAGAAGAGAAGCACAGGGAGGAAGAGGATTGAGGATCAAGAACTATTGTAGCCTAAAAAGCGTCTATTATTCAATCAGTTTTTTTTACTATTGTACAAGATATGCCACATAACAAGAACTCCACAAACCTAGCCGCAAGAGATCTTTTACTTTTTTTTTGTAATGGCGGAACCCTTCCTACTTCGGGAAGCAAAGCAGCCGAACCAAAAACAACGTTTAGTATTCAACCAAATTCGGTAAGGTAGTACAAGATACATCACAAATAAACACAGCGAACTCATGCATCAAGCCAAGAAAATATTGGAAGAGCTCGTTTCTACTCCACAAAACAAGCCTGCATGAAGTCATGCACCGAGCAAAAAAAGATTGGAAGAGCTAGTTTCTGCTCCAAAATCGTAATGTGCAAACCTCCTTTCTTTCGGGAAGGTTTCAGCAACCGGAGAGACGACTAAGATGGAGAGGAAGAGGCAGGGACTCGTGCAACCTTGCCCTTTGAAAGGATGGTCGGTAACTTGAAATCTCTGACAGGGTTCAAGTGGGCAGGCCGGTAATCTCGAAGGCTTTATGGTGATACAATGCAAGGCACGAGAGCCGCTGAGATAAAAGATAAAAGTTGAAGCATCTAATTGGATCCATGTCGGAGACAAGCATATTTTTTGTCTTCTGCCGTAAAAGAATTCTTATACTTCCTTCTTGAGTGGTGATATAAATATGAGACAATGCTGAAAACATTGCCAACGTTGCTCAAAGATGAACTGCCTGTTAGCAACTTCATGCCAGCAAGATAGTTAGTTATAAGGGCGTGTTCAATGGGGTGATGTCACGTCCCCCTTAGAGTTTTTTTTTTGCGGGAAAGACGAAGTGATATTAATCCAGTACCCTTACAGAACAGTCCTCGAAAGATAAGAAAATTACAAACAAGTCCTTTAGGATAACGAAGACGACGTCGTCGAAGAAGCCGTGTCGCTGGCGCGCCGCCGCCGCTCCTCCTCTGCAACCTTGGATCGGACGGAGTCCCATGGCGGACGGGAAGTCAACGAGCCTCGAACCCAAAGGGCCTCCACCTTGCATCGTCTCCATCGCCTTCCGACTGGATCTCATCATCTGCATCTTCCAAAACATCAACAACCGGAGCCGCCGCACTCGGTCTCCGGCACGGGAACTAGGCGCACGGCAACTCCACCGAGTTGCGAGCACCGGGAAGGAGGCAGAGAAGCGGTCGGGCTCCGCAGAACCCAACCACCGGAGAATATCTCCGCCGCCACAAACCACCAGACCGACTGCGCCTTCTTCTCCATTGTGCCGCCGGCGAGCCACCCACTCCATCCTAGCTATGTACAGACGAGATCCGAGGTTTCCCCACCCTCCCACCGCCGGAGCGGCCGGCGGAGGGGGGAACCGGCGAACCGCCGCCGGTGAACTGGATCGAACGGGGAAGGGGAAAAAATCGCCTCTCCTACTGTAGCGGGGGAGAGAGCCGAGCCAAGGTTCTCGTCGCGTCCCCCTTAGAGTTACCACGATTTTTTTTCTTAGTTGAAAAAGAGAGAATGAAGAAAAATAAGGTTGTCTTCCCTTAACTTAAGGATGATCTCTCAAAATATTATCAATCCATTATATCATTTGTGTTCCCTTGGTACCACGTTTTTCACTAGCTAATTAATATTTATTAATTGTTGACAATAGTAGATTATGCATTGTACAAATTATATGTATTGCTTTCTATAGATGATGTCGAGTGATATGGGAATGCACGCATTCTCCACGATCGTGCATGTCGTAATCTTCGTCAGTCAATCTACCATTCAGCTCGTCTTAAAATTAGTAAAAAAAATCTAGTAAAAGAAGTTAGTTAGCTTTGTCATTTCCACCCTTTGATCGAGAGTGCATGCTAGCTACTCCCTCCCGCTCCATCTTCCCTTGACTATTAGGTTATTCTTGAATTCAGATTAGACCTATAAATTCTCCATTCAGGGTGTACTTCGATCGGTAGTGCAGCACGAGATCGACTATGGAGTCGCGTGGTGCTACCCTGTTTCAAGAGCTCTTCGTCCTAGCGATCATCTATGCCGCCCTCCACTACCTCGCACGGATCGTTCTCCCGGCCAAACGTGCGGGACATGCATCCCCGCCGCCACTGCCTCCCGGCCCGCGGGGCTACCCGGTCGTCGGCGCGTTGCCGCTGCTAGGCCGCGCGCCGCACCGTTCCCTCGCCGCTCTGGCCAGGCTGCACGGCCCGATCATGCACCTGACTCTCGGGAGGCAAGGCGTCGTGGTGGCTTCCACGCCGGAGGCGGCGCGTCTCCTCCTCAAGGACCACGGCAGCAGCTTCCTGGACCGCCCCACGGACGACGCTGCGTCAATGCTGCTAGCATACGGCGCCCAGGACCTCGTGTTCGCTCCCTACGGCCCCAAGTGGCGCCGCCTGCGCCGGCAGTGCAGCCTCGGCCTCCTTGGCCCTCAGGCGCTGGCCGACTGGGCCGACACGCGCCGCGAGGAAGTCGGCCAGATGGTGCAAGCGGTGCTGAGCCGGCGCGGCGAGGAGGTGGACGTGCCGGAAATTCTGTTCTGCGCGATGGCGAACATGATCGGCCAAGTTGTGGTGGGCCGACGCGTGCTCGACGACGCTTGCGGCGAGGCGGCGAGGGAGTTCAAGGAGATGGTGGTTGAGCTGATGACCACGGCGGGGTTTATGAACATCGGCGACTTCGTGCCGGCGGTGGCGTGGATGGATCTGCAGGGGCTCGGCCGGAGGATGCGGCGGCTGTCGACGAAGCTGGACAGGGCCTGGAGCCGGTTGCTGTCCGATCACGAGGCTGCCAGGTCTGCAAGGAAGCAAGAAGGCAGCTGCCGGCCGGACCTTGTCGACCGGCTGATCGCCTGTCGCGGCGAATCAGGGGAGGACGGCGTCACGGACCTCAATATGAAAGCTCTCCTTAACGTACGTACGATCTCTCGAGTTTCGCGATCTCTCCTATAGCCCTATCTCCATATACATGCATCAATCGATTGGAATTTGGAAGCGATTGGCTCACACAAGCGTATGGCCGCAGAACCTGTTCACGGCGGGGACGGACACGTCGTCGAGCACGATCGAGTGGGCGTTGGCCGAGATGCTCGTGAACCCGGCGATACTGCGTCGTGCGCAGGCTGAGATGGACGCCGTGGTAGGCCGAGACCGTCTCCTCCAGGAATCCGACATCCCGCACCTCCCCTACCTCCGCGCCATCTGCAAGGGGACCTTCCGCAAGCACCCGTCGACACCGCTCAACCTACCCCGCATATCCACTGAGCCATGTGAAGTGCAAGGGTACGTAAATCACGTAGTCTCTTTCTGCTATGTCTCAAGTAAATCAAGAGACTTGGTTAATCTGCCAATTTTGGTCGATCTCCCTGCAGGTACCATATCGCGAAGGGCACGAGATTGATCGTCAACATATGGGCGATCGGGCGCGACCCGGCGGCGTGGCCTGATCCGGCGAGGTTTGACCCCGACAGGTTCATGACAGAGAAGGGGAAGAAAGTGGAGCCGATGGGGAGCCACTTCGAGCTCATCCCGTTCGGCGCGGGGCGGCGGATGTGCGCCGGGGCGCGCATGGGGGTGGCACTTGTGCACCACATGCTGGGGGCTCTCGTGCACGCTTTCGACTGGGAGATGCCAGAGGGGGCAGCAGGGATGGACATGGATGAGGAGTTCGGGCTGGCGCTGCAGAAGAAGGTGCCGCTCAGGGCCATCGCGCGGCCGAGGCTGGCAGCCGGCGCCTACAAGTGTTGATGGGGCTAGTGTGCTGTCACCGCCAGTCTGCCATACGTATTTACATGAATCTTCTAAGCTTGATTATATTTACATGAATCTCCACTCTTTGTTCCTTGGTTGTAAGGTAACTTTGGTCGGGGTGATCGACTGGAGACGCTAGTTCTTAGTGGGCATCTAATATGGAGAACGTATGACAATCTAGTTTCTTAGCACGTTAAGACATCTCCAATGGTTGTAAGATGGGTATAGGTAAAACTTGCCATCTAAGATATGTATATGATGATGTGCATGAAATAAATGAGAGAGCAAACTTGTAGAGTATGTAAATTAACCAACAATCTTTAACAAGGGCTGAGGTGAAATGGAGAGCAATCACATTTATTTTCTCACGTCTTATTGAACAATCAGACATGCACAATCCATTGGACTAGTTGTATGATAACTTTTTCATTGATGACACTGACATTTTTACTAACAAGACAACATACAATCTATTAATTAATTGGATAGTGCGCGCAGAAAGTGCAACACCATAACCTATTTGCATTTGGAACCTTTTTTTAGAGAAAAATGGTTTATGTCCAACTGGCATTTTGTCTTCACGGTTGGCTCCGTATAGACTAGAGCTTAAAACTAAGTCCAACATGCGTATGTTTCACTAAACTTTTCTCACGCAGTAACATATAAGTTGTCAGCCCTTTAAGAACAAGTTACCATGTGGTACCTTCAGTAACAATACAATGATAACTCTATTAGGGATATTAAAATTGAGCCATCTAGGAGGCTAATCACACCACTCTCACATCCTGTGCAATTTCGGCTGTCAGATCTCTTTCTTCACTCGTTTATGTCCGTCCGATTTGCCTTTAAGTCTCGTACTGGGCCGATTATCCCTGAGGGACGCTGCTCTGGGTATCAAATTGGCCTTTTCGGGTGCATTTGGGCTGCCTTAGCGAAAAGCCCAACAAAGCGACCGCTTACGGTTGCGCTCTAAAAAAAAAGGTCAACGCAGAAGCGGCAGAACGCGAGCGGGCGAAGAAGATGCGGGCGGACGGAATCCTCCAGACGCGAGCGCGATGCGCCGACCGGCACCATGGATGCGATGTGGCCGGGCGTCCGACCCCATGGTCGGTCGTTTTGGGGCTTCTCCTATGCCGATGCGAACTCGGATGCTGTAGCGACTGCAGGATTCGAAGGATCGATGGATGATTAAGGATGATTACGCCGGCATTCAAAGATGCAGTAAATTTTAAGTTCTTCCAGGGCAGTGACGGCAGCCATCGTGCACAACTCGCCGGCAGCGAGTGCTGCCTCATCTCCTTCACTTCATGCCCCTATATATTCTTCCCTCGCCTCACTCTCCCTTCGATCCCTTTCTCGCTGTGGCAACAGAACCTCCAGGAGCCATGATCTTCGGCTAGGTTGCTCCCCACAGCACATCTATCCTTAAATCTCCCTTTTCGTCTTGTTTATTTCGCTGCTACCAGTACGATCAAACAAATTGATCTGATCCAAACGCAGGACAACAAAGTGGCAGAGACGAAGGCCACGCCGGCTGATCTGAGGAAGCTGAGGTTCAGTGCTATCTGGGGGCGATTGGAGTTCACCGCTTCTGTCATATATACCTCCGCTGCAGTTCTGTCTCCCCTGCAAGTGCGAGCAGGAGCACAAGGACGGGCAGTCCATCCCGTTGAGGTCCATGAGTAGCAGCAGGCCTTCATTGGATATCAACCGTGAAGATCTAAACAAAGTAGGTTCCATCTTATCCATTGAGTAGTCATCTGATTTGCAAATCGTTGACACTGATATGTTTGTGCAGTTTCGCAAGGTTCAGTTCGGCGCATCTATGTTGAAAAAAGGAAACTCTATAGTCTTCTTTTAAAAAAAGGCAAATATAACATGTTATGACTTATGACTAATATGTACAATTTTGCTCTGTTGCAGGTGGATATGGAGATTGTGCACTTCCTATAGAAAAGCTGTTCTTTGACCGTCGCTCCTGCAGATATTCACTAAGCAGACAAGTACACATATTCTTAAATCAACTGGTCTATTCTCCAGCCCGGTTGAATGTATGGTTACGAATTAGATAATTTTTTACTCATATAATTCCAATACCCTCTCTAGATAATTTAGGAACCAGTGCTTTGCATGTATAAGTATATTGGACTAGACTAATCTTGAGTTCTTTGGTTAGTTTTTATTATTTCAGCAGAAAAATGGAGATGATGCACACTGTGAGCGGTCATGAACTGCTGATATAGCAGACTATTTACTGCATGATGGTATGTTCCCCCTTCGCTGTATTTTATATACTCGTCCTATGTGCTGCGATATTTGAGCCAGTAAAGAAAATAGATCAACATATTCGTTCTTGCCTACAGATTTTCTATTATTCAGAGTGAAAAGTTTCAGCTTAGTCAGTTTAAGTTGTACCAGGAACCTAACAGTCCTTTAGTATCTTTCCAGCTATGCCTTTTTGGCTTGTGCAAGACGGAAAAACCTTATAGTGTACTTTTTTTTTTTTGATCAAGAAAATATAAGGAGTGTAGGAATTAGTTGTATCCGAGTCTTCAGATTTGAAAATATCGGTTTTTGTTCTGTATATTTTGCAGCAGAGAAGAGGTTGTGGAGAATGAACGGGTGGGTAAGATTTGATGTCCTTCTTGAAGATCCAAATAAATGTCCTGATTGATGATGATTTATATGAATTAAAGAGCAAAAAGGAAGAACAATTTCCATTTAACACGCATCATATGATTCTTTTCAAGTCTTTCAGAAAGTTTATGCATACACATGCTTACAAGATGTAGAGGTTGTTCATTGTTTACTGATGTATTTTTTTCTTTATTTTGCATGGATGATAGCTTACAGGGGATTCGCTACCAATTTATCTTCAGATGTACCTTTTATGAATTGCTTAAAATTTGGTTCAGCTGATCTAGGTTTTTTTTACCTAAATATGTTCCTACTACTCTAATATGTACTGTTAGTTTTTCTAGATGGTACCAGTGCAAATGCTAAATATTATTCGTAGCATTTTTTCCCTATTACAACAGCTCATGGTTCTTTCTCACCATCTTTTACAGATCCTCTAGAAAGCTTGTGTAAGTGGATGTTGGGTGACTTCCTCCTACCGCTGTATGTTGCAACTTCTGTTATCTGGGTACATGATGTAATTAGTAAATTATGTTGTACACACATTGTGCTATCCTGAATTAGTTACATGGTGTGTTTAGCAATCCCTTGGTTCCTGGTTTTGCTGGTTATTTTATGGTCCTGCACGACCATCATGCCTATCAGATTATCTATTTGCAAGTACTCACGTTTTAATTATTCTTGTTGTGTCCTCTTCTGCTTGTTGGTGTTGATGCTGCTGAGAATGCCAAGTAAACGATCATCTGCCAACAACTCAAAGAGTTTCTGAAACATCCATGAAAAAGATTCAAGCTACAGACGATAACGTATCTTTCAAATAAAATTATATCAATTCGCAACGATGGCACACAATCAGGCCCATCGCCATCCAACCCTTAGTAGTGGAATCAAAGGAACTCAGGCGTCCTAAAATCAGCAAACATACTGAATTCAACTGTTAGTAAGAAAATCTATAGGTTAGGTCATGTAAATTTAATATTAATGTTTATTTTTATTCATATTGAAAAACAAATCCCCAGCTTAAGAATGGACTAGGGAGGTAACACTCGCCATCATGGTTCCAACTCTCCTAACAATCTATTTATATAATGAACGGGCGCGGCAACGCGCGCGTAAATGATCTAGTACATTGTAGGGTGGTAGCTTTGAACACGAAAACTAATGTCTCCTAAACATTCCAACGAGAGGTCTAGTTTACAAGATCTCATCGTTACAAAGCCAATAGTAAATAAAGATCGTCAATCAATTCATGGTTCGAGAGATAAAATAGTTTACAATTTTTTGATGATTTTATCATTTTTGTTTGATTCTGCATACATGCTATGGTTAGGACGGATATTGATTGCATCCTGATGGGTCTTAGAGAGCTTACGTTCACACAAGATTCGAGTTAAAAAAAGGGTTGTCGATAGGCGGTTAGAGCGTGAATCCCTCCCTGCTTGTCCATGTTGACCCATGTTTTATAGCCAACGCGTTTCATCGGGGCAAATCACTAGTACAGAACCTCACATTGCAGACGGGACCTAGAGCCGGTTAAACAAAAAAAAAAAAGAACGGCCGTCTGGGATAAAACTCCTCAACCGGCTGGAATTTGTTGTCCATCTCTGATAACACCTGCGTCGGTTAATCTTTCTGACCGTCGCCAATGTATTTCCATTTGCGACGGCTTTGATATTTGACCGGCGCAGAGTTTTTCTTAGACGGTCGTGATTTGCGTCCGTCGCTAGTAAACTGTTTGTGGCTGAATTTAGAAAAGTTTAGTTTCAGCATACTACGCGTGCTACTGCTCTGTTCTTCTAATCAGTGAGACAACAGTTTGGACAATTTATAAATTAACCACCAAAAATAATAAAACAGAGATAACGATTGACACCATTACATGCATATAGCAGAAACAGAGTCATGAAAGCAGCTACAGATCGATCGAGGGCCTGGGCGCAGTAAGCGCTACACATCAAGTTCAGATAGATATAGGAAACAGAATAAATTAAAGCAGAGAGAGATGCCGGTCGGCCAGAGATCGATCTAGCTCTAGGCGCCGCGATGGAGGACATGGACAATCGGGTACACCGGTGGGAGTCTCGTGTCATGGAGGAGCTCCGGGTTGACCTGGATGCAGCAGACGAGGGTGTCTCTGACCCAGAAGACGTCGCCGTGCATCTTCGCCGCCATGGGTGAATCCCAGAGCCTGACGTAGACCCCGCTGCCATCCACGCCAGGGTCGACATAGTACATGCGATGATCGCGGTACAGCGAACGCATGATGATGTTCGCCACGCGCCATGCGGTGACGTATCCACCGATGGTGAAGAACTGGAGCACGTTCCCGCGGCCATAGGCAGCGGGACCGAGGAACTCCACCGGGTGCGCGGCCTGCAGAGGAGTCTCGCCGACAACCTCGATGGTGGTCCAGACCATTGTTGGCGGCGCTATACAGATCTCGATCGATAGATCTCTTTTTGGATGTGGGAGAGAGATCGACCGAAAGCAGAGGAGAGGCCCGCGGATAAGAGTGTTGAGCGCGCTGCCGGCCGGGATCTAAATTTATAGCGGCGCGCGAGGGGGGAGACGTATAGGCGCGGCGGGGCGGCGTGCAGTCATAACTTTCCCATGGCGAGCGCACTGATCGAGACAGGCCATTAAGCTCGCTCTCCGACGACCTGAGACGCGCACATGCATATGTGAGCGAGCAGGCGTTAGCGCGGCTGCAGAGACCGCGAGCCAGAGCGCATGCACGGGGCGCACGGCAGCACGCGCAGTGATACGTCTCAAACGTATCTATAATTTTTGATGTTCCATGCTGATATTATATCAATTGCTACATGTTTTGGTTACACTTTATATCATTTTTATGCATTTTCTGGGACTAACCTATTAACAAGATGCCACAGTGCCAGTTCCCTGTTTTCTGCTGTTTTTGGTTTCAGAAAATCTATTAAGGAAATATTCTCGGAATTGGACGAAACAAAAGACATCGTCAATAATATCACGAGGAGATCACGGAGTCCAAAGGGGAGTCGGAGCAGACCCACCAGGGGGCCACGCCACACTAGGGCGCGGCCCAGGGTGGGCCCGCGCCCCCCTCGGCCACCGACGCCGCCTCTTCGCCTATATATTCTCCGCGACGCGAAAACCCTATTACGGTCGATCATATTCCACGAAAAGTTCCGTCGCGGCCGTCATCGTCAATCTCAGATCGGAGGAGTTCTGAAGCTCTTCCCGGCACCCTGCCGGAGGGGAGATCATCACCGGAGGGCTCTACATCACCATGCCTGCCTCCGGAGTGATGCGTGAGTAGTCCACCCCTGGACTACGGGTCCATAGCAGTAGCTAGATGGTTGTCTCTCTACCTTGTGCCTCCATGTTTAGATCTTGTGAGCTGCCTAACATGATCAAGATCATCTTATTGTAATGCTAGATGTTGTGTTTGCTGGGATCCGATGAATATTGATACCATGTTTATTCAAGTTGTTTATCTATGTGCTCTTGATCTTGCATGCTCTCCGTTGCTAGTAGATGCTTTGGCCAAGTAGATGCTTGTGACTCCAAGAGGGGGTATTTATGCTCGATAGTGGGTTCAGTCTCTAGATATCTGGATCAGTGACAGAAAGGTCTAAGATGGTAGATGTGCTGTTGCTACTAGGGATAAAACATTGGTGCAGTGTCCAAGGGCACTTGTATTGATTACATTACACACTTTACTTCATGCAATAATCTGTTGTTAGCAACTTAATACTGAATGGATGCGGATGCTGCCTTGAAGGTGGATTATTTAGGCATAGATGGTTGGAATAACGGTCTATGTACTTTGTTGTAATGCCCAACTAGATTTCATAGTAGACATCTTGGCATGTATTGCATTGTTATGCCCTCTCTATTTGTCAATTGCCCAGCTGTAATTTGTTTACCCAACATGCTAGTTATCTGTTCTGAGAGAGACACCACTAGTGAACTGTGGACCCTGGTCCAATTTCCTCATACTGTTTACACAACCTGCTGCAATCATCTGTTTCCTGTTACTTGCTGTGTTTCCTGCTGTTTTCCACACCATACGTTTAACTCTTTGTTTCTGCAAGACCGGAGAGATTGACAACCTCTCTGTTTCGTGTTGGGCAAAGTTCTGGTTTGTGTCTGTGCAGATTCCACGTTGGTGCAAGCTCCCTAGCGCCAGGGGGAGTCAACATCAACAACCTTCCGATAGATCGTCAAGTCCTACTGGATTGATAACCTTGGGTAGATTTTCAAGGGAAAACTTCTGCTGTCTACATCATAACCTTCCTCTTGGGGTTCACCAACACGTAGCCATCAAGCTGTTTTCTGGCGCCGTTGCCGGGGAAGTACTCATCATCACCATCATCATCATCCTCAAATACTCTCCCGTCAACCAGGCACCAGCTGTTTTCTGGCGCCGTTGCCGGGGACTTGGAGGCTATTGGAAAGGGGAGTCTCTCAGTTCCAATCTCTTTACTTTGTTTTTGTCTTGTTTTAGTTTTGTTTTGCTTGCTGTTAAAAATCAAAAATCCAAAAAAATTAAATTCCTGCATCTAGTTTATTTCGGTTTGTTATTATGTCTAGTTCTTTGCTTGCTATTCATGGGTACTTTGCTTGAAACTTGTCCTATGGCTGAAAACAACTTGAGAAACCTTTATGAAATTTATCTTGAGCTAGGACATGATGTGTTTGAAGAGAAAATTAAAAAACCTATGGAACTTTATTTGCATGATAGTACCAATGATATTGGTATACACTCTTTGAACATGGTTGTTGCTAATGCTATGGAAAATATTAAGCTTGGGGAAGTTGGTAATGATACTATTGAAATAACTTCTTTTGATAAATTTGAGGTAGACAAACATTCCTTGACTCAAGAGAAAGCAAAAATAACAGAAGTACCAAATATTTCCCCCAATGTTGTTTATGAAAATCCATGCTATTTTGATAAGTCTTATGATAATCCTCTTTTTATTCCTAATTTCGAAATGCATGGTAATGAGAGTGTTTGCTTAGAAAATGTTTATGATAAAGCTCTAGATGATGGTCCTATGTTGCTTGATAATATTATTAATTCTACTATTGAGAGTGATCAATCAACTTGTTTCAATATGTCTAAAAGTGGGTTTGAAATTTTTGATCCCACTATCTTGCTTGATAAAAGTTATGTGTTTGTAGATCATAAAAAGCATGCTTTATGTGATAGTTATGTTGTTGAGTTTGTTTATGATGCTATTGAAAATTATTATGAGAGAGGGAAAGATGGTTTTAAAAGTTTTCATGTCACTAAAATACCTCTCTTTGTGTTGGAAGTTTTAAAGTTGGATTTGTTGCATCTTCCTATGCTAGCTGCTTTATGCTTCAATGATTTGTTTTACTACAATATTCCTCTGCATAGGAAGTGGGTTAGACTCAGATGATTTTGATATTTGCCTCTTGATGCTCTCTTTGTTTTTCAACTCTTATTCTTATGCGAGCATCATTAAAATCCTAAAGCCTAGCTGAAAGGCATTAAAGAAAAGCACTTGTGGGAGATAACCCATGTGTCAAGGATGCTTGTTTACCTCTGTAGCAACTCCTTTGTATCTTTATTTGCTGTTTTGTTGTGCCAAGGAGAGTTACTAATGCAAAGTTGGTTTTATTTTCGGGACTGCATTGGGACAGATTGCTGTTCGTCACCGTTTAATTCAGTAGAAAATCAGAAAAAATCGAAAAATGCTGAAACTTTTTGTGCATGTTCCTGATGATGTTACGCAACTTTCATTATTTCAAAAGTTCTTCATCTGAGCATCGTAAGTGCCTCGAAAAAATTCGTCATTACAGACTGTTCTGGTTTGACAGATTCTGTCTTTTATTTTGCATTCTCTCTTTTACAAGTTTTTAAGTGGTTTCTTTTCGTGTAAAAGTGCCCACTTGAGCCTAGTAACAGTGGCTAATGTTTAAAATAGTTGGCTTGTGAGTTTTGTCTTTGCTAGAACTTTGAAGTATTATCTTTTAGTGCACTAACCTGCTAATGAGAAAAGCTGTTAAGTTTTGGTGTGAAGGAAGTTTTCAAGTGTTGATAGAGGAGAATGATATTACATGATCAAGAAGAGTGAAGAGCTTAAGCTTGGGGAGGCTTACCTCCCCAGCATATTTCAAGAAGACTCAAGCATCTAAGCTTGGGGATGCCCAAGGCATCCCCTTCTTCATCTACAAATTATCAGGTCATCTCTAATGGTGCTATATTTTTATTGCTTCATGCTAGTGTACTCTTCCTTGGAGCGTCAGTGTGTTTTTGTTTTCAGTTTGTTTTGTTTTGTTTGCTGTGCTATACTTGTTGGATCCTAGTATTCATGTTTGGGAGAGAGACACGCTCCACTTTTTCATTAGAATACTCTTGTGCTTCACTTATACTTGTTGAGTATTCCTGTCTAGTTGCTGTTATTGCTGTTAGCTCTCAGTTTTTCATATCTCTTGTTAGAGCTTCAGTTTCTTTTGAAGAAAGTACTCTCTTGCTTCACTTATATCTGTTTGGAGAGTTGTCAAATAAGTTGATTGGTGTTTGGTTGGACCAGAAAAATGCTATGCATGTGGTAGTGGTATAAAATGCTTACATGAATCTTTTTAGATCGTTGTCTTGAGTAATTTGATGCTTGCCAATTGTTTTGAGCTGTCAAGTAATTAATGTTTAAGCTTGTGCATCATGTAAGTAATGGCTATTAATGAAGAACTACTATAAGGATTTTCTGCTATAATAATCTGTTGCATAATTGGAAGTCCATAGTAGTCTAGATAATTTTTGGATGAAGGCTATGTGTTAACAAGGAAGACAGTGGGAGTCTATGGTTCGTCAAACCTTGTGTTTTATGTACACTCTTGCTATTCCAGTTGATAATGATGTTTGCTTATAATAACCTTGCTAGCCTAAACTCTGTACTAAGAGGGAATGCTTCTTGTACATCCAAAACCTTGAGCCAAATCCATGCCACCTGTGTCCACCATACCTACCTATTATGTGGTGTTTTCACCATTCCAAGTAAATTTCTTCATGTGCTATCTACTAACTACTCAAAACTGTTACATTTCCTTTTTGTGTCACTACTTGAAAAGCTCATAAGGACGTAGTAGTGAGATTTGTCATCTTCCATGCTAATTAATTTACAAGGATTGGCAGCTTCATCTGCTTCTCCACCTTTTATTTTGCATTAAAGAGCTGGTTAGTCCACCCTATAAATAAATAAATAGACACTCCTCCATGGTGAATGTTGGTGGGCACCCGAGGATTCGGTTAGCCATGGTTTGTGGAAAGTAAATGGTTGGGAGGAGTGTCACCAATAAGTGCTTGTTACAAGTGCAGTCCTAAAAACTCTCGGAACCGCTCTAAAAGTTAGTTAGCCATGGAAGATGACAAGTACCTGCTATTTGATTTGTTGACACCTGTATACACCATTACCTTACAAAACAATATTTTATGCTCTCTATATGCCTTCGGGAACTACAGCTCTAGCACATGATGTTAATCCCTGCTTCCCTCTGCGAAGGGCCATTCTTTTACTTTTATGTTGAGTCAGTTTTCCCACTTCTTTCTGTCTACTTAAGCAAACATCATTGTCAACTCCAGTATAACAGTTTTTACATAACTTTGTGTTTGGTTGATCATATTCTTTGCATTGACATTATCTATATGATATACATGTTGAAAGTTGAAGCAAATGCTGAAGCTATTATCTTCCTTTGTGTTGATACAAACACTTTCATGTTGAGAATTATTGCTGCTGAACTAACTATTATGTTAGACTATTATATCTCTAAATGTTTTATAGTATTATTCATGAAAGTTTGCACTTGTGTGATCACTTATGTTTACTCTTTATTTACTTGCTTGCAAACTATAGACCATTGGCTTGGATCACTTCATTCAGATCATGTGCATTACATTGTTATTTGATCAAAGATTGTGTTGGTAGCATGTCACTTCAAAAATTATCTGTTTTTATCGTTTACCTACTCGAGGACGAGCAGGAACTAAGCTTGGGGATGCTTGATACGTCTCAAACGTATCTATAATTTTTGATGTTCCATGCTGATATTATATCAATTGCTACATGTTTTGGTTACACTTTATATCATTTTTATGCATTTTCTGGGACTAACCTATTAACAAGATGCCACAGTGCCAGTTCCCTGTTTTCTGCTGTTTTTGGTTTCAGAAAATCTATTAAGGAAATATTCTCGGAATTGGACGAAACAAAAGACATCGTCAATAATATCACGAGGAGATCACGGAGTCCAAAGGGGAGTCGGAGCAGACCCACCAGGGGGCCACGCCACACTAGGGCGCGGCCCAGGGTGGGCCCGCGCCCCCCTATGGCGTGGTGGCCCCCCTCGGCCACCGACGCCGCCTCTTCGCCTATATATTCTCCGCGACGCGAAAACCCTATTACGGTCGATCATATTCCACGAAAAGTTCCGTCGCGGCCGTCATCGTCAATCTCAGATCGGAGGAGTTCTGAAGCTCTTCCCGGCACCCTGCCGGAGGGGAGATCATCACCGGAGGGCTCTACATCACCATGCCTGCCTCCGGAGTGATGCGTGAGTAGTCCACCCCTGGACTACGGGTCCATAGCAGTAGCTAGATGGTTGTCTCTCTACCTTGTGCCTCCATGTTTAGATCTTGTGAGCTGCCTAACATGATCAAGATCATCTTATTGTAATGCTAGATGTTGTGTTTGCTGGGATCCGATGAATATTGATACCATGTTTATTCAAGTTGTTTATCTATGTGCTCTTGATCTTGCATGCTCTCCGTTGCTAGTAGATGCTTTGGCCAAGTAGATGCTTGTGACTCCAAGAGGGGGTATTTATGCTCGATAGTGGGTTCAGTCTCTAGATATCTGGATCAGTGACAGAAAGGTCTAAGATGGTAGATGTGCTGTTGCTACTAGGGATAAAACATTGGTGCAGTGTCCAAGGGCACTTGTATTGATTACATTACACACTTTACTTCATGCAATAATCTGTTGTTAGCAACTTAATACTGAATGGATGCGGATGCTGCCTTGAAGGTGGATTATTTAGGCATAGATGCGGTTGGAATAACGGTCTATGTACTTTGTTGTAATGCCCAACTAGATTTCATAGTAGACATCTTGGCATGTATTGCATTGTTATGCCCTCTCTATTTGTCAATTGCCCAGCTGTAATTTGTTTACCCAACATGCTAGTTATCTGTTCTGAGAGAGACACCACTAGTGAACTGTGGACCCTGGTCCAATTTCCTCATACTGTTTACACAACCTGCTGCAATCATCTGTTTCCTGTTACTTGCTGTTTCCTGCTGTTTTCCACACCATACGTTTAACTCTTTGTTTCTGCAAGACCGGAGAGATTGACAACCTCTCTGTTTCGTGTTGGGCAAAGTTCTGGTTTGTGTCTGTGCAGATTCCACGTTGGTGCAAGCTCCCTAGCGCCAGGGGGAGTCAACATCAACAACCTTCCGATAGATCGTCAAGTCCTACTGGATTGATAACCTTGGGTAGATTTCTCAAGGGAAAACTTCTGCTGTCTACATCATAACCTTCCTCTTGGGGTTCACCAACACGTAGCCATCACGCAGCTCGACCGGACATGAACGGCATGGCGCGCCACCCTTCGACCCAGTGGGCTGGCGAGTGCGCGCGCTCATACACCGATACAACAGCGCGCTGGCATGCGCACGCTGCACAGCCTGCAAACAAGAGAGCGGCGCGCCGTGCAGGCATGCACGCGTGTACCGGCATCGATGCCACCCTAAGCTGCGCGCCGGCCGGCCGACAGTTCTAGCCCTGCTAATGTGCATTCATGACTCGCGTGCATTCTAATTATAATATATATCTAACGGTGGGAGTTTTGTCGCAAACATAGGCTTAGCCTAGTGGCAAGGGGATGGTGATGCCTTCCTTGCCCACCCAAGTTCGAGTCCCCACGCTCGCAATTTCGGTGTTGCATATAAAAAGGTTGTGATCCTGCAGTCCTGTGGCTCCGGCAATTCACTATTATCGATTAATTAGTGGTCGAAGATACTGGGTTGTCGCATCCATCGAATTGTTGCATTGCAACAATTTTTTTGTTTTTCCAGTTATATATACACATTTTTGGCTTTTTATTAATTATTTTCAATTTACATGCCATTTGTTTCATATATTAGTGTGTTGTAGTAAGTTTAAATAGTTGTAGCTATTTTGATAGACAAATATCCGGAGGGTCCGGACAAACTCCGAGTTGTGGTTGTAGTACGCAAATTTTTGAAGTAATAATTTAATTACATGCCATTTTTTTACCTATGTAAATATGTATGAAAATTGCCATCTTGCACTAAATGATATCAGTACATATGTTGTAGTAAGTACTTAATTATAAAATATTTGTAGTTGTGGTTCATATTTTAACAGACCAATATCCGGAGGGTCCGGACAAACTCCGAGTTTTCACTAAAACGGTTTTGCTGTATTAATAGTTATTTAAAATACACTTCTTGCATTTTGCAATGATACTTATCACAAAATGTTGGTACTGTGATTTTTTGGCGAGTTTTAAAATTTAATATCTATTTTTCTTGCATTTAATGTTATTCTTTTTGCTTTTTAACTGTTTTAATTTATATAATACGTAAAACTTGCCAATAAATCATGAAACTTGCTATATGTTTATTATATGATACCTACAGGCTGTGGTAATTATATTACACAATTCCAAAAAAATGCACTGAAGTTCTACTGTAACGAGTACAACGTCACTGCCGGTTCACCACACATTTGAGTGTTAACTCCAAAACTTGTATACTACATTATATAATATCTTCATTATATGCTCAATAAATTGTATATCAACTAAATTGAACAGCACAAAGGATACGTACACATTTTTTAAAATTTATAACATTTTTTCCTTATTTGTTTGATTTATTTTTGATTACAGCAAAATCCGGAGTGACCGAACATATACGTATGGTCCGAAGGGCGAATATTGGCGGCAATGCCAAATTTGTTGGGCTCAAAATTTAGGGGCGGGGGATATTTCCCCACTGCCGCCAGGCAACTCAAACCCTATCTCGACCATGACCCTCTCGTCGCCGCCCCCCATTCCCCATTCCCCATTCCCCCGACCTCTCACCGTTCCCCATCGCTGCCCCTCAGCTCACCGCCAGCCGCCGTTCCTCGTCGCTCAGGTGCGTTCTTCCTCTGATCCGCCGTTCCTCATAGCTTAGATCTAGCTCTGCCGCTATGGTAGCTTAGATCTTCTCCGAGCCGCCTCCGCTAGCTTAGATCTTCTCCATTACTTCAGATCGATGGTCGGCCTCATGCGCGGCAGAGGTGGGCGCGGCTCCGGAGGAAGATCTGCCGCGACCGCTCCGGATGATGATGATATCGCGCGCCTCACCGCTCGGGTTGATGCCGCTCAGGCTCGGGCTGATGTCTCGGCCGCTCGGGCCGCTCAGGCTCGGGCTGCTTCTGCTATCGCGTCCGCTCAGTCTGATATCATGACCGCTCGGGTTGATCTCGCGGCCGCTCGGGCTGATGTCGCGGCCGCTCGGACTGATATCATTGCTGCTCGGACCGATGTCCTCTCCGCTCGGGCTGATATCACGGCCGCTCGGGCTGATGTCGCGGCAGATCGGGCTGATGTCGCCGCCGCTCGAGTTGATGTGACTGTCGCGGCCACTCGGGCTGATGTCCTCGCCGCTCAGGCTGATGCCGGGGCCGTCCGGGCTGATGCCGCTGCCGGTCGGGCTGATGTCCTCACCGCTCAGGCTAATACGACACTGCTTCGAGCCGAGCAAGCTATGGACACCGGCGGCGCTGCTCTGGACCACCACAAGCTGGCGTGAAGAGTACTACAACGAGCATCCGCCAAGTTTCTGTTTGGAATATGTTTAGTTTCCTTCTCTGCAACGTAAAATCCGGCCGCTCGGGCTGAACATCAGTTTGTTCTAGCTAATTATAAATCTAGCTCGATTTAGTTGTTTGAATATGTACCATGTTGTTTGAATATGCAGTACTAAATGCATTTCAGAATTTGGATGCACATGTTGTGATACCTGTTTATTATCACTAATTGATTAGCAGGGATATATATGGCATGCCAAGTGTGCAAAAATGATTGCGCAGGCAGGAAATACACTGGATCCTTCAGTGTTTATCTGCAAGACTGCCACCGGAAGTCATTAGTAAGAAAGAAAATCTTGTTCGACATCAAATACTTCTAGTACTGTCTTTGTGTTCATATCATAATTATATACCTAATTTATGTGTCGCTGTTGCTGTTGCTGCTGCACAGATTGTACCACGCTATGTCAGGCAAGAGTTCGAGTTATTAGTACGCAAAAGTTTGGTTTTTCGTTCTCTTGGGGGCACATACAAAATTCATGTGAAAAACAAACATAGAAAGACTCGCTTGTACGGCAAAGGATGGGAACAGTTGATCAAGCTGAACAATCTCAGAGTAGGAGACATGCTAGTTTTTTGCATGACCGGACCAAATCCAAAAATCTCTGTTCTCATTATGGACTTTGGCAAAAACGCAGAGGATACTGACGAGAAATCTTCTGACAGTGATTCTGATGAGGATTTAGAGAGTGCAGAAGAGGATAGTTACATAGTTGCCCAAAGAGTCCATCTCAAGAATCATGAGAAGTACCGCCTCGTTCCGCTTCTACCCCCAAAGAGCTAACTATGTTGGGGTTCCGTTTGTCACTCGTTTGACGAGCACAAATCTAAACCAACATGATATGGTAACGAACACTATCATGGCTCTTTACCTCTTCAAAATGTACATATGCCTACATAGTTATGTTGTCTCTTTACATGGGCAAAAACTACCTAAGACGATAGCAGAAGAGGCTGGCCTACCGACTAAAGGCATTGCTGGACTACAACTTGGAACAGCAGGGGTTGTCACCACCATAACGTACACCACGAAAACTGACGACCGCATTGTTTTCGGCAAGCCGGGATGGAAGAATTTTCTCGAAGGCAAGAAATTTAAGGTTGGTCAACCTGTGCTGATCATTCTTAGAAAAACCAATGACCTCAGCTTGGAAGTCATCATTGAGATGCAGATCATCTAGTAGTAGTACTTCTTTAGTTATATGCATGTGGGTTTGGTGAAATCATAATATTAAATATTTTGTTGTAGCTACGTTGGGTTGAACTTTCTTTATGTGAATTGATTTTCTATGAATATAATGGAACAAAGTACTGATTCCCTGGTGGTGATGATCTGTTAATTATTATATTTTGCTTCACAAAGTTGGACCACCCGAAAATAATCCCGGAGCACACGCATATTGCCCAAAATGCAGCTGTTACGGCCGAAGAGAAAACTCGGACCGTCCGCATCCTAACGACGGCCACCATTTGTAGCCGGCTCCAATGTATATGCATTACATACGTCTGATAATCACAGCCGTCTCGGAAGGTTTTGTTATTGGAGACGGTTGTTATTCCTGGCCGTCGGAGCTGCTGAGGTCATTACAGCCGGCCTGAGCCAACCAGCTCTAATGAAGCGTACATTAGAGACCCCGACGTAGAGACGGCCATTAAAACCGTCGGAGGTGACTCTCTGGGGCCGTCTCTAATGTGAGGTTCTGTACTAGTGAATGGACGACACTGACGGTGTGGTGGAGCAAAGCACCCCATCGAAAGTTCGCTCTGCTTTTCTTTGAATATTTATTTAGTTCAAGTACCTCAACTAGAGCAAAAAACATGACTATCTCAGTTTCTTAATTATGATTTCATAGGTAAAATATATGAAGCATATCATAAATGAAAGAATGTACCTCAATCAGGTCAAACAAAAACTAAACAGTGAATGGTTGCGATAAAACATAAGATACATCCAAGCCGTTGGCCATCGTCTCCGCTATCTCCATATTACTGAATGCGCCACGCCGTGGGCCAATGTCAAAACTACAATGATAGCCCATGTTGTCTAGGCCTGCTACGCCCCTGCTTGCAAGGGCAACTCCATTGTCCTACTAGTAGAGTTGAAGATTAAACTTCAGCTCATCAGTTAAACTATTGACTCTTCCCGACCACCAGGAGTTGAATAGGCTCTAGAGAGGCATGAAGCAAATACTCCGTCCGTTCCAGAATATAAGCCTTTTTAGCAAGCTAAACTAGCTAGCTAAAAAGGCATACATTTTAAAACAGAGGTAATAAGATCCTTGAACTTAGCCACGGCCTGTAGGTCTTTTCAGTCCAACTTAGGTACTCCCCTGGTCCCGACTTTCTTAAGGACATTTCTTAATAATGATTTCTGTGTGGTTTTTCTTGCTACTAGTCTTGAGACTACAGTTAAGCACTACTTCAGTTGTGAACAAAACTTATCTGATTTATCCACTATATTCAGTATGTAATCAACTATATGAAAAGAAGTAACAAAATAAAACGATCAGATCAATAATATTATTTTATGTGTCATACACAAGATGTTTAATTTTCTCCACTCCGCACCCACTCAGGGGTGTATTTCACCTCTATTCATTACTCACTCCATTCTAAATTAGATGATTTTCATTTAGCTACATGTGGATGTATTTATACATGTTAATTACACGTATAGATATATTCACATGTAGACAAATAGAAGTCATCTATTTTGAAACGGAGGGGTAGTATGCAATGCGTACCCATGAATGTTCCAAAATAAGTCACTGTGTATGCACAAAATATTTTCGAGAGAAAAAGAATATTATGCGTCTGTAAGTTTTTCTTAGAGTTAATGGCACCAGCAGTCACACAACTCGTCGTCGATGTACACTTAAGTCACACTTCTCCAGAACGTGATTATTTGGTCACACAACTCGACAAGTGCGTGCACGCAGGTCACTGACCCCACTTGTCAGTCCGTTTTGGATGGTAAATTTTCAGAAAACCCCCTGGAGTAATATTAATTTTACAAAATGATCCTCCTAATTTTACAAAATGGTCCTTCTAATTTTACAAAATGGTCCTCCTAATTTTACAAAATGGTCCTCCAGGGGAACCATTTTGTAAAATTAATATTACTCCAGGGGGTTTTCTGAAAATTTACCGTCCAAAACGGACTGACAAGTGGGGTCAGTGACCTGCGTGCACGCACTTGTCGAGTTGTGTGACCAAATAATCACGTTCTGGAGAAGTGTGACTTAAGTGCACATTGGCGTCGAGTTGTGTGACCGCGGGTGCCATTAACTCGTTTTTCTTACAACTAGTATACGTACATTCTTTTATTTAGTAAATACTATCAGTGTGTATATTTAGGAACAAGTGTTTCAGTGTACTCGAGGCCTCGAGCCAGCAAAAACAAACTTCCATTTTTCAGCATAGCAAAAACAACTTAAAATTGCTACTGGGCAACTTACGCTTCTTTTCATTTTTGGAGGGCAAGAAGGTTCGTGTTTGTTCAGTTCATTCCATTATGGAGCAAAACCATAAAGAAGATCGCATTGCTCTCTGAAATGGGTGTTTTTCGGACTCTCTTTGATCTATTGTAGCATACTAGCCAGCACGAGGTCATTGTTCTAAAAACTATTTGGTGCTGCATACTAATAAAACTAAGTAGTTCAAATGAACCTTTAACAAGATATACTATCAGTATAAATATAAGATGAATTTGACATTGCACTGTTGTGTAATAATAATTAATACCATCATTGTTTTTAGAGAAATGAGTAAACACTGACTTCACTTACTAAAACACTTACCAAAAAACAACAACAAAAAATCTTCCTCACAAGAGATAATCACTCAAAAGAGCAGTACATGCTGGAGTACTTGCTGGATTGCATCATAAAAATACAGTACAAGCTGGAGTACTTAAGCTGCTGAATATCGTTAAAGCGATAGGTAATTCTTTTCCTCACAAGAGATCATCACTCAAAAGAGCAACCCTGAGCATTCAACCGCCACATACTTCAGTCAGAGACCTCGTCATCCTCAAGGTCCAGATCAGAAAAAGAAAAATCTTCCGGAAATGAAATCTGCGGAAAAGAAATTTTAGTATCCTGCAGTTTAATCCTTTCCATGGCAACCTGAGATTCCCTGACGTTGATGGTGTAACTGGAGAGGAGCTGAATGATGGTGAATGGAGGGCTGGCGAAAGACAGCGTGATGGAGTTCAGTGAATCAATGGCCTCGGAGACCCACTCTTCGGTCTCATTCTCGAGGTCATACTTGTAGATGTCCAGCGACGACTCTGTGGACTTGACGTAGTAGACGCAGTTGCCGTTGATACATGGGAAATTCTCAGTACTGACAGAAATGCACCTACGATAACCAATGAAGAATGCACGGCCGCCCGGATGCTCTTCACAGGCTCGAGCTCCTGGCCATTGTCCATCCTGAAAACTTTCAGGCCTTGCGGCAGCTTAATGATAGCCAGCAACTCTCCAGCAGATTCCACCAGGAAAAAGTGAGTCGCATCTCCTGTCCCGGGAAAATCGGTAAACGTCCCGGACGCAAGTGTTTCGTCGAATATCGAGTAAGGATCAACAGCGAACAGATTCATCACACTGAAGATCTTCTTGGACACAGCAGCAGGAATTGGCGCAACCCTTCCGTCCCAACTGTCTGCGGCGCGGAGACCACTAGTGATGGCCAGCCGCATCAAAATGAATGTATCCTTGTCTCCTTCTTCTTCCACCACCCAGTCAAAGAAATCCTTATTGTCAGGAACAGCCATGTACACCGTGAAACGTGTCTCACAGACCAAAAAGAGGGTTGGTGAAGAACGTATCTCAGAAGCCCCAAGGCTCATTTGTAACATTTCAGTGAAAAGGCAAGAGAGAGCGGCTGCAGAAACATCCACATAGGACGGCACAGGAGTCCTGTAGCGAATGATGTGGCCGGTGAAAGGTTTGAGGACGCTCGCAGCGTGAGGGTCGACCCTGTCGGCGAGGACGAAGAAGCCACCATGCGTAGTGGCGACGACATGGTAGTTGCGGAGCAGAGGCAGGTCTCTGCGGATGACACGACCGCTGACGGTGTTCATCAGCAGGCGCGCGTCGCTCTGGAAGACCTCGTCGATGATGATCCACCGGTGAGGGCGGAAGCGGAGCTCAGAGGAAATCTTGGGGTCGTCGGTGGCGGATCGCCATTTGGGGCAGACCGCGCGGAAGTCCATGTAGCAGTCGAGGTCGTTGGTGGACAGGAGGCAGTCGGCAATGTGGCGGACGAGCTCAGACGGGAGGGAGGACCAGTCCGCCATGGCCGGCTCGAATGGATTGTTTTGGGGTGAGAGAAGATGGATTTTCGTTGTCTGTTTCCTGTGGTAGGGGAGTAGACGAAACGGTTAAGTAGAAGTTCGAGGGTGAAGACGAAACGGGAGGGCTGCAATTGATGCGATGCAATGCATACGTTGGTTCGGGCTTCGGGGGAATCAAAGGGCTTTGGGAGATCAATCGGCGTGGGAAGTGACCGAGCAGCGCCTCTTCGTATTATTAGTTCCGGTTCATAACACTAACTCATTTTTTGCTAATTTACCTTGTTTTTTTTTTGTCTAAGTTTGTTTCTACCCAAACGCTCAAAAGGCAATGAATCGACGCCCGATACACGAGACATCATTTTTCTTATGTGCGTGTGCATGCATACTCCGTCCGTCCCCAAATAAGTGGACATATAAAAATTTAAAAACAAATTAGGGAATAGATTATAAAATGCATTAGGAATATGCAAACCATCACCTCTCTCCTCCTTAATTCCCCAACTCCAATGAGCTAAGTGCATGTAGAGAATGAGGATACCATGCATTAGACATTACTAGAAAATACCCCGCTCATTGCGGCGGGATTTTTTTTGTGGTGTTTCTGAAAGGTATTCTGTAGCCAAGTAGATGAACCCCGTCTCTGCATGACATTAGCATGCCAAATAACTTCCAACTGACTTTCGTAATAGAAGGAATAGAAAATTTCCAAGAATAAAATAAATAATGCAGATTGATAAGACCATCCCAATACAGTTGGCTTTGCGAGACGGCAAAATAAATTAGTCAGAAGTTATTAGTAGCTCAAGTGGAATTTTATCAAAGCTTATGTATAAATGTGCCTTTTGTCAGATTGTTTTTCATTCCTTGCTTCATTTCGTACAGAAATAAAATGTTATCCCAGACCTGAATAATATCATCCATTCAATTATGAATTGGTAGCTTAGAAAATATACCTGGCTGCAAGATTCGTTGGACCTATTCATCGGAACTAATATTAATTATTTATCTTATGCCAACGCTGCTCTTTGGATCAAGTTTATCTGTTGCCACCTCATTCTCTGAATTAATTTACTCCATCTTTAGAATTCCATAAATAAGTCGAAGGCCAAATTTATCTATTGTCACCTCATTCTCTGAATTAATTTGCTCCATCTTTAGAATTCCATAAATAAGAAATATAGCCCCCCAGAACACATCATTAATTGAAATTTGACTTGTTGTAATACTTATTGGACGCAGATTGTGTGATCGTGAAAAAGATTAAAAGAACACTTCGTCTGCATGCTGCTCACAAACAACTAAAGTGTGAATAGTTTTGTCCGCACCAACTGAAAATTAATATTGATGGAAGTAAGAATATAAGCATCACAACGTTGAAATTACCTGGCATGCTGAATTGAGAATTAGTAATGTCAAATTCAGGTGAACAAACACACTATATAATCAATCTGACGGGATGGTAGGTATGGGCTGATGCATGCCTGCCCGCCTGGGTTCGAGCCTCCGTGCTCGCAATACCAGCGTGTACTTACCTAATTCTTCTATAAAAATAAACCGAGGGATTCTTCCCCTGGGGTCTCGTTTTTTTAGATAGTCCGATGCCATTATATATTTCTCTTTCATTGTTGAGTCCAAGGAGATCGTCGTTTCTATGGAGAAAAATCAAGACGGACATGTCTCCAACGAATATATGAAATATTATACTGATGTGAAGCATGTACAAATGTATTGGACGCCATGTGTTTTGCATAACCTGCAGTCTTTCAACATGGTTTAAACCCATAATCTTTGGGGTAACCTGCAACCGAAATAAACCTGCTCTAGACCAAACAATTATTTTTGCCGAATCTACACACGGCAATTAAAATGTAGAAAAATAGCAGTGTCGGAATGCAGACAACAGTTGGACATTACCATGAAAAGCAATTTCAGGAAAGGGACATATGTTTTCTGGTGCTAGCTCCATTGCTATAAAAAGAGGAAAAACATTGGTGGAAGCTCCGTTAACACACGTGTGTGATTCGGTTCTACACATACTCAAGGAAAGCATGGACATAATTTGCAGTAAAGAAGCTACATAGTATAGAAGAATGGGAATGGGAAGAACCTGGAACAGAGAGGGGTTTGAAACGGGTCGTTGGCGATACCAGCATAAATCGTTCCCATCAAGCTCGTGGATTTTCCGAGGGCCAAACCCGACGACCCTCCAGCATGGCCGCATGCACAAAACAGTTGAGACGACGACAGGAACAGAGCAGCTCCACCCATTATAAGGGAGAGGAAAATTGCATCAGTTACTCCTACATTTGTTTGGTGGAGAAGAAGAGGATGGGGAGGAAATGCATCAGTTTCTTTTCCAAAATAGTAGTGGGTGGTAAAGGAATTGGATTTGACGCAGAAGGTGAATAGGAAAGGGAATCAATGGGAGTAGTAATTAAGGAAAGGGAACTGTCACGGGGCAGGGGACGCGGGGGGAGAGGTGGGGCTGAGGTCGGTACCGATCAGGGGCAGAGGCCGGAGGCAGGCCATGGGGGAGGACTGGGGGATGCGGACGCCAACGGGGAGTTGTGGCCGAGACCAGCGGTGAGCTATGCTAAAGCCAGAGGCTAGCCACGGGGGAGTGTGGATGGGGAGGGAATCCCGTCGGGGAGATAGGGGAAGAGGGTGGACGGCATAGGCCTGAGCCAATCTAGGTCGGCGGCGCGCGCCATGGATGACCTTATCTCGCGAGGAATTTTTTTAATGACGACGAAGGTAGCTAGAAGGAATCGAGGAAGGCGCGCAGTGTGTACGTGAAAATTTTGTACGGATTGTTTGGGCCTCGTCACGCTGGGCACAATAAAACAGACGGCTGGAGATGAAAATAGTAAGGCTCAGATTAAATGATGACGTGGATATGCTGCATGTTAAGATAGAAAATTCATAAATGAACATAGTGGGGTTTTGCTTTATAAGAGGTATAGATTGGTCTTGATTCCCGTGTGATGAGAGAGAAGCATTTTTTTCCACTTCAAAGTGCATCGGAATTCTAGACATACACTCTTTTGTGGACAGAAGGAGAGCAAAGTTACTTGAAGAAAATTCAAAAAGGCATTGCTCCTACACCTCACATCGAAATTATAATCGTTTGCACACTCATGTTCTTCATCGTTTGCACCCTCATGTTCTTCGTCATGACATATTTCAACTAAAAACTTTAAAGCTATTTTTAGAATAAAACCAATTTTATAGTTTTAATTACCTTGTTTTTCTCTCATGAACAAAAAAAATTTGTGATACAAAGCTGTTTTTTGGAAGGTGCAAATTAGTCTCTCAATAGCTCCTTTTACTCACCATTATAATTATTGGATGTGCAATCAGTTATAGTAGAAAGATTCCCCGTGCATTGAGACGGTTCTTTTTAGAATTTTATTACGTAAATAAAGGCATCTAAGACCTATGAAATATGAAGTTGTTTATAGAAATGGAAGATTCAATGGATCATAATTATTGAAAGGCCAAATTTCATTGACGTGTTCTTTTGTATTTGATGATTAAAAATTAGTGACGTGAGCAACTGGATAGATGAAAAGTATATGACGTGGATATGTTACATGCAAGAAAATATTGGTTTTAATGAATCTTAGTGGGTTGACATGGATATTTGGTGGCTAAGAGAATGGATGATGTGGATAGCTTGCATGTTTAGGTTGTAAAATAATTAAAGCATGTTAGAGGGGTTTTGCTTTATGTGAGGTATGATATCTTGCTTTCAACCAATATAATTCTCAATTTGTAAATTTGTTCTACATAAGTAAAGTTTGAACCACAAATTGGCTTTTCATGATGCAGTAGTTTTTTTCAAAATAATTCTCAACTTGTCGTGCTGTTGCTCAAGACCAATAATTTCAACTATATAAACATGTTTAGCACAAAATGGATTTTTGTGGCAAAATTTTGCTTCAAAAAAATGCACACATTAGTTCCTTAAACCAACTAAGTGCGATGAAAGACAAGTTTGTATTACAAACCTGCTTTTTGTTCCCATTCATTTTATAATAATGGTGGAAAATCCAAATAATTCTGAACTTGATTTGTGAGGAAAAAAACAAGTTTATATTACAAAAAAATTATTCTTATGATACATAGTTGTTTTTCGGAAATGTTTTTCCAAAAGTGTCTGTGTAGGATATAGTTTAGAATATCCCGCCAGAAGGATAAATAGATTTTAATTTGGCCGCTATGTTTGAGTAATGTGTTTTAGTGACCAGTGCATGTTGTTGATGGCAGAGTCGGTTACGAAAATGGAAGGACTCGGGCGCTAATGATTGGGGGATCCCCTCACGGTAGGCCCATGAAAAGTAGAACGTCCAGGAGGTCCAAGGTAAAACATGCACAAACAACCACCCGGACAACTCAGCTGGGCCGACTCCCCAAGTGTCACCCGGCAGGACAATTGGGATAGCCATGAGTACAACGGTTGGCGTGGTCGTTACTCATTAATATAGGCACTACCTATTGTAATAACACGCATGTAACTTACCAACTAGGTCTTAACTTTGTCAACATATCCATAATATCTAAATAGGAGCTGCCCACTAAGGGTTTTTCTCTCAACAGTTTAATTGATGTCCCTCCCAACCTACAGAGGTTGAGTATGCTTGAACCTAGACACCGCCGGTAGGGCTTTTCGGTCCAACTTAGGTACTCCCTGTCCTAATTTTTCTTAAGGACGTTTCTTAATTATGATTTCTTATGTGTGTTGTTTTCTTGCTATTACTCTTGAGACTACGGTTAAGCACTCGTAAACAAAACTTATCTGATTTATAGACTATAAACTTACATCTTTTTTACGGTAGCAATTACAACCTCCAAATTCCAATGCTTTTATCCCTCAAAAAAAATCCAATGCTTTTAGGCGATTTACGCTCGTTTTCATTTTTGTAGGGTAACTTGGGCTTATTTTCATTTATTTTTTAAGGGGGACTTGGGCTTATTTTCATGAGTAGTTTTGGTCCAGGCCAACTCACGAACTTCCTGATCCACTGACCCGATCTGACGCGGAGACTGGCGTCCGGCCTCACGGGCCACGCCATGGCAGCGTCGCGTAAAGTACAAATGTGGCGTCGAGCCCATAGTAGCCGGAAACGAACTTGGGCGTTTTTTCACGAGTGTAAGTTTTGGCTTTGGCTCAGCCGAACTAACGAGGGTACGATTAGGAAAAGGTAACCCTTCACAAAGGTAACAGACTCACTGCGCGTTCGACACGTGTAACATCCGGCGCGTACGGGCGAGCGGGATAGGGGAGCGAGGTCCTGCGCGGGACAAGCTCAGCTCGTTGCGTGTTCCATTCGTACTCCTTTTTCCGTTTGGATTTATCGTACACTTGTACATCGCGCCCGTCGGCCGCTTAACAGCCGTATGCAGCCTAGGACATGACCGGCCAGCACATGTGCACAAGCTAGCTGAAACGCACGACAACAGAATCCATTTAGCTAGTACAAAAGGCATGTGTACGTCTTCGTGTGCCTGGATGTACAACCAAAAGCTAAAGATAGCATAGTGTACAAATTATATGGACAACGATGTACAAACTTTATGTAACAGAGAGTACACCACGGTGGCTGGATGTACACCCGCGCTGCTATTAGATGTACAAGTTGTTGTTTTATGTTGTCACTCGATGTACAAGCTGTTGTTTTACGTTGTCACTCGATGTACATCTACGCTGCTACTAGATGTACGCGTTGTTACTGCTGCATGTACACCAACGTTATTACGGGATATACACACACGTTGCTACTGGATGTACACGATTCTACTGGATGTACACCCACATAGTTACTGGATGTACATGATGCAACTAGATGCACACTCATGCTGCTATTGGATGTACACACTGCTACTGCTACTGTATGTACACCCATGTTGCTACTGGATGCTACTGAATGTACACCCACGTTGCTACTGAATGTATACGATGTTACTGAATGTACACCCACACGCTGCTACTGAATGTACATCTACACTGCTCTTGGATGTACAAGCTGCTACTGGATGTACAAAGTATATAAAACAGATGTACAAAGTACAAGAAAAAAAAGTTACTCAAAACCTATCAACATGGGATCTACTTTTGAAGATCTCGACACGAGGATCTCAAATATGAAAACGGTTCATAATTTCGATAAACGGTTCTCAAGATATTTCGTTTCTAAAAAACGAATCTCGAAATAAATGCACGCTACAACCTCCACGCATGAGAAGGAGAAATCCCACCAAAAATTCTCTCATGCTGACACTTGTCACCTATGCAACCACCCACGGGAGACCACGTAGAGGGAGAAGCCGACACTTGGCGCGACGACAATGCGCGCAGTTTCCCTTCGCAAAGGGAACCCTTTTTCTAGTGATTTCCAACTAACGAACTTCCTAATCCGTTGACCCGATCGACGTGGGACACTGGCGGCCTCACGCTCGGGAGGTCCTATACAGCGCTCGTAACGCTGGTTAGCGAGCCTACGCGTACCTTCCTCAATGCAACGATCATTCGTGGGCTTGGCCCATTTTCTGTTTTACTGCTTCGTTCGCTTCTGCTGATGAGCGAGCGTACTCCAGTGTACGTGTACAAACAACGAGCGTACTTTCTGTTTGGGACGCTAGCGACCTAGCGTAAAGCGGTCGTGTTAGTTTCCTACTCTCTCCGTTCACAAAAGGATGTCTCAACCAACTCCAAATTTGGATGTATCTAGATATAATTTAGTGTGTAGATACATCCAAATTTGAAATTAGTTGAGACATCCTTTTATGAACGGAGGGAGTATTAATCCTACTGTTTGATGCTTCAGACAGGGTATTACGCCGTAAATACACTGATCATGAAAACAAAAAAAATTAACAAAATAGTGAACAATTTCAGTGAACGAAAAGAAGACAATGAACAATTAATTTTGGCTTACAAATTTCAAAAATTTGAAAATGTTTAATGCAATAAAAAATGAACATTTTTGTAATCTGAACTATTTTAAAAATTCTGAACCATTTTAAAAATAAAGATTTTTTAAATAAGACCATTTTCAAAAATGAACAAATTCTAAAATCTGAATCATTTTCAAAAAATGAACATTCTACAAATATGAACCATTTTAAAAAATGAACAAATTTCAAATATAAACCATTTTCAAACATGATTTTTTTTCAAATATGAACCATTTTCAAAAATGAAGTTTGTACCAGCTCGTACCGTGCGGGTGAACCGAAATAATAGTGAACCAAAAATGCTGGTGAACAGAAAATAATATTGAACCGGAAATATCGGTGAAGAACCGAAAATGCGAGTGAAGAACCGAAAATGAAGCGTAAACGAAAATACTGGTGAACTGAAAATAAGAGTGAACCAAAATGCGAGTGAAGAACCAAAAATGTAGGTGAACCAAAAAATGTTGTTGACCCAAAAATAATAGTTAACCAAAAATGCAGGTGAATCAAAAATGCAGATGAACCAAAAAAATAATATTAAACCATAAATGTGGGTGAACCGAAATAATAGTGAACCGGAATAATAATTAACCGAAAATGCAGGTATGCTGGTGCACCGAAAATAATAATGAACCGAAAATACAGGTATGCGGGAGAACTGAAAATGGAGATGAACGAAAAATGAATGAACCATACACAATTAGGGATGAACCGTAACAAAGTGAACCAGGACTATAACGGTGAATCAAAATATTAGTGAACCAAAATGCTGGTGAACCGAAAATGCGGGTGAAGAACTGAAAATACTGGTGAACCAAAAATAATAGTGAAATAAAAATGTAGATGAACCAAAAGGTCATTGCTCCGAAAAAATATTGAACCATAAATGCGGGTGAACCGGAATTATAGTGAACCGAAAATAATAGTGAAGTGAAAATACGGATGAACCGGAATTAATTTTCCGTTTTTAAAATCTGAACCATTTTAAAAAATCGAACCATTATAAAACCGGAACCATTTTTAGGATCGAAACCATTTTTCCAAAAGCCGAAACCATTTTATAAAAGGAACATTTTGAAAAGATCAGGACTATTTAAAAAAAATTGGAAACATTCTAAAAAATCGGGAACATTTTTTAAAATTGGAATCATTTTAATAACTCGTAACCATTTTTCCTAAAATCGGAACCATTTTCAAAAAAGGAAAATTTTCAAAAAATCAGAACCTTTAAAAAAATGAAATATTTTTAAAAATCAGAACACTTTTCATATATGAACCAATTTGAAAAATTATTATTATTTAAAAAGGAACCTCAGAACCATTTAAAAAAATTAACATTTTTCAAAATCGAATCAATCTATAAAATTAACCATTTGCAACAACCGGAGCCATTTTCAAAAAATGGAACCATTTTTATTATCAGAACCAGTTTTAAATGAACATTTTTTAAATACGAACCATTTTCAAAAATCGAAAATATTTTAAAAAATAGAACATTTTCAAAAATCGAAAACATTTTCAAAAATATCAGAACCATTTTTAAATGAACATTTTTTAAATCCAACCATTTTATAAAATAGGAATCATTTTCAAAAAATTGGAACAATTTTTAAAATCCGAACCATTTTTAAAAAGGAACCATTTTCATAAATATTTTTTTCCAAAAACTAAACCCTTTTTTAAAAATAAACATTTTCCCAAAAATGAACCATTTTCAAAATAAGCGAAGAAATAGGAAAATAAGTGAAGAAAAATTAAATATTTTGGAAAATATGAACCATTTTCACAATTAGCGAAATTTAAAAACATAAAAAGAAATAAAATGGAAAGAAGTGAAACAGAAACGAAAAATTAAAAAAATAAAACAGAAAAAGAAATGAAAACTGAAAACGGGAAACAATAGAAGAGTAGATAAAGAAACACTAACGCCCTAGCAGCCGGGAGGTGATATACATCGCGCGTTAGCGCCCCATACCACGCGCGGCGCCTACACGCTTCCCGTCCTGGGCTGGCCCATTGGCGCGTCGTTCGTTCTGTATACACGCTTCCTTTACTGCTTCGTTTCACGCTGCTTCCTGTCTGCTTCGCTGCTTCCTGTCTGCTTCGTTTCACGCTGCTTCTTTTCACGCTGCTTCTCGCTGCATATGCACGTTCGTTCGTTCACAGTTTCCTGTCTGCTTCGTACATATGCACCATCATAAATGAATTTTGAAAATGGTTGACAATTTTGAAAATGATTTCAAAATAATTTACACACGAAATATGTGTGCGTTCACGATTAGGTTCCATTCCCGTGATTGGTTTCGAGTTTCGTGGAATGTACCTTCTTAATTTTGGACCGAAGTTTTCAATATTTTTAGAAGAATTTTGTTAAATTTGTCACACTCAGTCGACGGTTTCAAAATTCCTTTCACGTGTATATGAAACTCGCCGTTTTCCACAACTTTCGTGTTATAACTTTTTCGTTTCAACAAAGTTATGAATAGATCTTATACGTATGTATGCATTTAGCCTCTTCGTGTTGAGGACCATTTTCGTTTCAATTCCCGTTTTCCATTTTAAAAAATGAACCAAAAGTTTGGAACCATTTTCAAAATGGAACCATTTTCAAAAATGAATAATTTTCAAAAATCGAGCTACGAGAACCTGGGGACCATTTTCAAAAGGAACCATTTTTTTTGGTTCGGAACCATTTTTGAAAAATTGTAACCATTTTTTCGGTTTGGAACATTTTCAAAATGGAACCATTTTTAAATTTGGAACCATTTTAAAAATGGAACCATTTTTAAGTTTGGAACCATTTTAAAAAGGAACCATTATAAGAATGGAACAATTTTCAAATTTGGAACCATTTTAAATTTGGAACCATTTTCAAAATGGAACCATTTTCGAAAAAGAACAATTTTCTAATATGGAACCGTTTTTAAATTTGGAAGCATTTTTAAATTTGGAACCATCTTCAAAAGTGAACAATATTCAAATTTGGAACCATTTTTAATTTGGAACCATTTTAAATTCGGAACCATTTTTAATTTGGAACCATTTTTAAATTCCAAACCATTTTCAAAATGGAACCATTTTCAAATTTGGAACCATTTTAAATTCGGAACCATTTTTTAAATTGTATCATTTAAAAAATGGAACCATTTTTAATTTTGGAACCATTTTCAAAATTGGAACCATTTTCAAAATTGGAACCATTTTTAATTCGGAACCATTTTTAAATTCGGAACCATTTTCAAAATGGAATCATTTTAAAAATGGAACCATTTTAAAAATGAACAAGTTTTAAAATTTGGAACCATTTTCAAAATGGAACCATTCTTTAATTTGGAACTTTTTAAAAAAATGAAGAATTTTAAAATTTGGAACCATTTTTAAGTTTGGAACCATTTTCAAAAAGGAACCATTTTAAAAATAGAACAATTTTCAAATTTGGAACCATTTTAAATTTGGAACCATTTTTTAAAAAATGAACAATTTTCTAATATGGAACCATTTTTAAATTTGGAAGCAATTTTTAATTTGGAAACATTTTTAAAATGGAACCATTTTTAAATTTGGAACCATTTTCAAAATGGAACCATTTTCAAAAGGGAACAATATTCAAATTTCGAACCATTTTCAAAATGGAACCATTTTTCGGTTCCGAATCATTTTAAAAAAGGAACCATTTTTTCGGTTCAGAACCATTTTCAAAAAGGAACCATTTTCAAAAAATCGGAACCATTTTTTTTGGTTTGGAACCATTTTCAAAAATCGGGACCATTTTTTCGGTTCGGAACCATTTTAAAAAAGGAACCATTTTTGAAAAATCGGAACCATTTTTTTCATTCGGAACCATTTTCAAAAAATCGGAACCATTTTTTCGGTTCAGAACCATTTTCAACATTTTTTCGGTTCGGAACCATTTTAAAAAAGGATCCATTTTTTAAAATCGGAACCATTTTTTCGGTTCAGGACCATTTTCAAAAAGGAACCATTTTTCAAAATCGAAACATTTTTTTCATTGGGAACCATTTTCGAAAAGGAACAATTTTTTATAATATATTAATCATTCTATTTATCTAATATATTCAGACACGTCATTATCCAGCAATTCAAATACTCCATTATATTATCAATCAATAATACGTGTCATTCTTCAATAGTCCAAAAACACCATTACATTCAAAAGTCCAAATGATTCCGCCATGGCGATGTCGCCGTCGCCGCAGCCGCGTGTTGATGGCGTCGCTGCAGAGCCTTGTGTCAATGCCGTCGTCGCTGCTGCTGCCCCGTGTCGATGTCACCACAGCAGCCCGTGTAGTTGCCGCAGCCCTGATGTCGCCGTCGTCGCCACAGCCCCGTGTCGACGTCCTCGGTAGGCCAACATGATCTGACAACAGTAGCAACACACTTGAGTTTGCAATAAAACTTGAGCATGTTCACAAGGAAATAATCTAGATTAAACTTGAGCAAGGATTTTAGAACACCACATGTACAAACAGAGGTGCTTATGCGACCTTATAAGCAGATGATCATCAACAACTTGAGAACAACAAACAAGAAATCATGTTTAATATGTAAACAAGCCACTAGAATTCACTGGATAATTAATAACATGCATACTAGATTGAGAGCATCAGCAAACAACAAAGTACATTCACTGGTTCTTTAATTAGCACACTGAATCATATCTATGATCATATCTATATGATATAGTGCAAGTGCCAGTTAAACTAAGTGGTGTGCAGACCTGAGGAGTGTTCCCAACATCAATCCTCTGGTCACGATGGTGCATAAGAAAGTAAAGAAGTAGCAGTTACTAGTTCAGATATATGACAGATGCAAAAAAAAAAGCTAGCAAATGCAATCAGCAGCTCATTGCAATTGCATCATCGTGAGAAGCTCGATTAGACCTATAGGGGTTACAACAAAAGCAGTCCTAGCTACTCACTTAACGTTTCCTAAACATTTAGGTACGTGTTAGTGCATCTACATCTAGATAATTTAATCAGATAGGGAGTGAAACCGGATTCACAATGGATAAATACACAAGGCACTGCACATACCTACACTAGACATTGCACAGAAAATAATATCAAAGCTGGAATCATATAGACATGCGTGTGATATTCCACAAGACTAGTCTCAGCAATAGCAGGGTGAATTCATACACCATCTTTATTAACACTTCCCTATCTATCTGAATCAAATAAACTTGCAACAGCTAGAAACAAATATAAAGCATCAAAAGGAAAGACATAATCATGAAGAGTTGCACTGGTTAGCTAGCTAGCTTCGGTTGCATTTTCCAAGTATTGTCTCAAGCCATAATAAAATCAACCACTAGCTAACTTCAGGCTTCAGATGTACACTAAGCAGGGATTCATGTTTCTCTTTGTTTTTAGCTAGCTGAAAAATCTAGGACATGAGCAGGTAGTACAGACCAATATCCAACTAGACTATCTCACCTGCAAGGATCGAAGTTGAGGACGGCCGGTGGCAGATCAGGGTCGTGGTCGGGGAAGACAACCTGCAGCAGCGGCAACACGCACGGCGCAGGGGAGGCGATGGCGATCTGAATCGAGAGCAGCAGGTCGCAGATCGGGGACGGGGCTCGATCTGGGAAGAGGGCTACTCACAGGAGGTTGACGAATTGTGGGATGGGGAAGAAGGAATCGTCGGGAATCAGAATCGCGAACCTTCTGGGCGGCGGTGAGGGTGTCGGAGAGCTGCGCTAGTCCTCCAGCTCGTCGGCGGGCATACATCCGTCCCCTTTCCCGCCCTTCTTGAGTAGGCGCTTCCAGGGCCTGGCGTCGCCGTGGACGGGGGTCGGGGAGCGGTCGCTGTTCCAGCCGGCGCCAGCGCCTTCGTCGGCGATGTAGTCCTCGAGTCATGAGAGGTGAGGAGGAGGAGACGACCGCGGCGGCGAAGGGCGGCGCCATGGGAAGGTCGGGGAGGAAAAGGACGCTTCGTCGGGAATAAAGTAGGCCGGCCCAGAAACGCGTCGCGGACGAAGTCGTTCAAGCGCCCCTAACGGCAGCTCGGGGAGCTCGGGGAGCCGGCAGCTCTTCAGGCGAAGCGAAGCAAGGTAAGAAGCGTGAGCCGACGAAGCGAAGCAAAGAAGAAGCGAAGCAGAAAGAAGAAGCAGAGGGAAAAAAGGCCGACCCAAAAAACGCTTCGCGAAGGAGCTCTTCAGGCGGCGCTACGGTTTAGCGCCGCTAACGGGCGGCATTTAGGAATTGCGCTAGCAGCCCATTGGCAAAGCACTCTATGAGCGGCGGCGGAGGTTCGTACTTCGAATCCCACCTGTGGCCTCCGGGCCGGCCCAGGAAACAGCGAAGGGGTAAGCGGAAGCGCAACATGGAGATTATATCGCGCGAGGAAGAAATCGGAGGTGGGTGAAACGCTGCTAACCAGTGCAGCGGGCGTAGAATAGTAATTGCCTCACGCTCACGCCGTCGCCACGGCAGCGTTGGGTAAAGTACAAATGTCTGAGACGTGGCCACGCTAATGTGCCCCAAGCTAGCTGCTTGTGCAGTTATGCGGGCGTGCGGCAGTCCGCTTGCTGCATATCTAGCAGCGGGCGTAGAACAGGGAAAAAAATTTCGTCGAAATTTCAAACGAAATTCTCGAAATTAACGATTTTCGCTTAGTGGCGAGAAAATATAATCTCGCACGGAATTTTCGTTCAAATTTGAATATATCCAAGGTATTACACTATAAGTTGATTTAGATCACGTTACAGACAAATACTAGGCGTTATGCTAGTGGTTTAGGACACTATGTAGTCGATTGTGAGGTCCTGTGTTCGATTCCAGCAGCTGTTGCTTTTTTTTTTAAATTAATTTGAACGTTAGACATAAATTTGGCCGAAATTTTTGATTTTTTTTCTTCGAAATTTCGTTAATTTCTCGAAATTCGCGAATCTCTCTGAGGTGCGAAAGAAATTACAAAAACGAAATGTTAAACCCTGGCGTAGAATAGTAATTGCCCTCACGCTCACGCCGTCGCCACGGCAGCATTGGGTAAAGTACAAATGTCTGAGACGTGGCCGCGCTAATGTGCCCCAAGCTAGCTGCTTGTGCAGTTGTGCGGGCGTGCGGCCGTCCGCTTGCTGCATATCTAGCACTAGTACTCACTCCGTTCCCAAAAGGATGTCACAACTAAGCTCAAATTTGCATGTATCTCAAGATACATGCAAATTTGAGCTTAGTTGTGACATCCTTTTGTGAACGGAGGGAGTACATGTGTACAAAGAAATGCAAAGTTAAGGATATGTACGCAACAACAAAATCAGTTGGCCAACAATGACAATTACTAGATATATTTTTAGATAACAGGCAACTGAAAGGCTCGGCGTTAAATTAATAACGGTGAAAGTGATACAAAGAGCTAAACCTAGCTTACAACACCGAACAACACACCCACACAAAGGAAAGGACAACCTAGGAGGCTACAACAATGAAGAGCAGAGGACACAACAAGCGCCTGAGGCGAACCGCCGGAGGAGGTGAGCACAAGCATGACGGGCAGAGATGTCGGGCCGGAGCTCACCCTAGAACTCGGGCACACCAAACACACGGCACACCGTCAAACCTTCTACAGCCTCACGGAGCTTACCCCCGTCGTCCACGCGCTGCAGCTGTCAGGCCTCGACAAGATCACCCAAGCAAAGAAACACCGAGGATGCCGAACAAGTTGCAAATTTTGCCAAAGAAGGCACTCCGAAGATCCCGCGCCAAAGGGCACCGCAGCCTCCACACCACCAACTTCGGGAGAGCAATAGACTATGAACTCTATGACGGCGTCCTCAAGAGGATAACGACACCAAAGCACCGCCGCTGCCTGATCCGAAGATCAAGGTTATCACCTAGAGTACGAGGGAGCACTGAGAGAAGCCGCACCGAGGCCTTCAAGAACTGGGCGTCCGCACACCCACAAGGCTCCCACCATCCAGAACTGGGCGAGGGTTTCCCCTTGGCGTGATCTCTCCGCCTCCCACCATAACCCGCTGCTCGCCTACCACCACGCCATCCACACGGCCATGGTCACCGGCCAGCTCCAGAGCCACGGGCTCGCCCGCACACCCACAAGGCTCCCACCATCCAGGGCCGCCGCCCCGGCGTACAAGCTCCATGCGCCGCACACATGTAGGAAACCGAGCAACACCGCTGTCACGTAGACACCCGAGCGCCAGCGAGAAGGTACCCGAGCTGGCCAGCAGCCGCACCCACGCCACCATGCCACCCCTAGTTGTGAGAGGGGCCCTCCGGGACAACACCTAGCTGCCCCTGTGGCTGTTGGTGTCTCCAGATCTGGAGGTGGAGAGGTCGGGCCTAGGGCCCCTGCCCCGGCCCACGGGAACGCGGCGGCCGGAGACCCTTGTCACAGCCGCGCTTCCCCGACACCTCTGTCGGCACGCCCCTCACTGGGATGCAAGGAATGAAGCGCCGCCGCCTGCCAAACTCGCAGTTGCATGAGCGTGAGGAAAGAGGGCCTCGCCATCGTCGGGGAGCGTCGTCGTACGAGACCCCCGCTGCCAAGGCCGCACCGCCGCCAGCCGCATCCGCCACACGACGAAGCCCTGACGCGCGGGTAGAAGAGATCCACCGCCGGCGGTACTGCACAGGACCTGGCGACGGGGTCAGGGAGGAGGAGGAACGCGGGAGGCGGCGCTAGGGTTTTTACGCCCCTGAGTCGCCCCCGCGTTCACAATTACTAGTTACTGAAGTAGTGAAAAACGTGGATGAAAAAAAAATCTCGCAGAAACAAATCAGGATGTAAAGCAAGGGGTGACAGTTTGAAACATGTGTGGGACATGACATGCCTGCTTTGGTCGACTGCCATCGACGCGAAAGCCTACCGGTTGAAGCGGCGGCGGAGTCGAAATCAGAGCAACACAAAGGGGCACTTCTTTTGGGCTCCTGATTCTGCATAAGCAGGCTTGTGAGTTGCGGTCTTGGGAAACCATGGCGCACAGAAACTCCCCCGTGGACTTCTTTTCCACTTATAGAGTTTTGGCTGCCGCCATTGATGGACGCGATTGGCCGGAGGCCGGGAAGGCCCTTCGAAACTCGCCGGAGTGCGAGGTCTCGCGGATCTGAAGCTCGGCGGAGTCCTACGTCGATTCGAGGCGTTGAGGAGCCGGATAGTCGCCGGAATCGGCGCCGACGACCACCGGAACGGCGGAGCTCGGCGGCTCACGGTGGCGGCGTGTTACAGAGCACTAGGAGACGTGCAGGAGGTTCCGTTCGGACCGTATACTCGCCCTACAGCTCGTGGAGAGGTCGGTGAAGACGTAGAAGGTCGGATGGCAGCGACCCTAATGGAGATTGCGGCGGCCGGTGGCGGTGAAGAACTGGACGGCAGGCTCGATTCCCGGTGCCCTAAGACGATTCCTTCGTCCAGGTCTCCAGGATGGTGGGAACGACGCAGCGGAGACGGGTGACTGCTCATAAGGGCTCGAGAGGCAGAAGAACGACGACTCGTCGGCGAGGTCTCGCAGCGGCGCGGTGGGTCTGTCGAGCATGGCGAGAGCAGCATACCTGTTCAGCACTCTCGGTGGCATTTGTTTGCAAATAAACACAACTTGGAGGGTACGTGGAATACCGGTTCGATGGGTGAGCCGAGAAGCTCGGGAAACTGCAAATACACTGCGGCCTGGCTTCTCGGTAGAAATAAGCGAGATTTAAGCCGGAGAGTTCTTTTAAACTTCTCCGGTTTGGGACCTATAAGCAGTCCGAGAAGCCCAAAAGAAGCCCCCAAAGTCTTCCGCCCGACCAACAAAGACGCATCACACATCCGCGCGCGTAGGCAGCTGCCTCGTACACAGTATACCCCGTGGTGGCGATCGAACTGTCTCTTTCCCGCCGGAACTGCGTGCGGAACGCATGGGTGATCAAGCGTGAAAATCAAGGTAGAACAGTACCGCACATTCCCAGTGCCATCGAGGTCGGCCGCTGTACACGTGTGAACCTCCGCTTTCCTCCTTCCGGCAACGCTGCTCGGCACAGGGTGTGAAATTTGACAAAACTGACCACGTGGGTAAACTTCAGCCAAAAATGAACCTTTTTTCAAACAAATTTCGATTCTAACCCTTTTTGGTAGCGCCCACGCGAGAGGAGCTACCCATAACATGGTAACTCCAGGTCGGTTGGAGCTACCCTCCTGCCAACGTGGCGCCAGCGTGGAGCGATTCGGTAGGGTAGCGCCGGGTCGGGTGGCGCTACCATGGCCAGTGCAGCGCCGGGTCGAGTGGAGCTACCCTTCTGCCTGTAACTTACCCGTTCGGGTCGAGCCCGCACGCCTCTACTCCTCTGTTTTACCCGACCAAGAACAGACCTGGCGGCGGCGCCCCTCTCTCCCCCTCTCAAATCTCCCACAAAAATCGCTCGGATCTGAAGGCAAACTCGGTGGATTTCGTTCCCAATCCATTCCCCCAGGTATTCTCCTCCGAATCCCCCAATTTCATCCATGAAATTTTCGCATTGGGCCTATTTTGCTCCGTTTTGGTGAAACCCTAGTTCATGCTTTAATCCGAAATTAGGCCAAAAAATCTTAGATGTTTAGGGTAGTTTACTTTTGTATAGTAGTTGTACTCATTGGGGGGGAACACGGGGAAAATCTTAGATGCTTGAATCCGAACCCTAGTTCATGCTTGAATTTCTATGAGCCATATTAATTCGAAATTGATGGATATGAAGTATGTTTGCTGCATGTGTGTCGTTTCGGTGGGATGTGGATGTGCTATGCGTACGTGTGGATTTCGAAATTTGCTAATTAGTATTAGTTTCATTTGATTGTGTATGATTTGATTTGTCAAATAGCCATTTCTTATATGTTGTAATTTTTAAAATATGATAGGATGGAACTACTCGATGAACAATATGATTATTACCACTGTGCGAGGTATATGGTGGAGAATAAGAAGTTAATCTATATTTATGTTGTTATTTCATATATGTTGGCATGCACATTGTTCTAATTGGTATTTTATTTGTTGTAGTTGTTCAAACCACTACGTATTAGGCATCACCGGCTTGAAAAAAAGAAGATGTCATACGATGAGCGATACACGGAGTACATTGAGAAGCTAGGACTCCTTCCATTCATCCAGCTTGTTTCTCGCTCGACGCCCAATATGAACCCTACTGCCATCACCGCACTTGTTGACCGATGGAGGCCGGAGACGCACAGTTTTCACCTACTCACTGGGGAGATGACTATGACTCTCCAGGACGTCTCGATGATCTTGGCACTCCCAATTGAGGGGAGACCTGTGTGTTTTAGCACAGATTCTGCTGGATGGCGAGATCTAATGTTTGGTCTCATCGGTGCGGTTCCTCCAGAGAAGAAAGACCCGACCAAGGATCAATCAGCAGCACAACACTTAATAGCCACCATAACCACACCCATGGACCAATCTAACCAAGAAAAAACCACACATTTCCCCATATATTCGAATTCTAGGGTTTCCAAGATCTACACCAATGTCACCAAATTGAACAAGTTTTATTGGACAAAAACAAGAAGGATGGGGAGATTACCTTCTTGCACGTAGGGACACGAAATCCACGAAAAAACGACACCGAAATCAAAGGATTTGAGGCGGGTTGAGTTGGGGAGTAAGAGAAGGAGAGAGGGGTCTGGCTCGGGCTGGGAGGAACAGAATAACTGGTTGGGGTCGCTGGGTGGCCTCTCACCCGCGGCCCCAGCCAGTTAAACTGTTCGCATACGGTAGTTCCACTGACTCTGGAGCTGCACTCGGAACTGTAGCGCCGGCCGATCTGGCGCTACCTAACCGGACCCGGGCCCCATCGTGACACGTTGGCGCCACGCTAGCAGGAGGGTAGCTCCACTCGACCTGGAGTTATCATGTTATGGGTAGCTCCTCCCGCGTGGGTGCTACCAAAAAGGGTTAGAATCGAAATTTGTTTCAAAAAAGATTCATTTCTGGCTGAAGTTTGTCCACGTGGTCAGTTTTGTCAAATTTCATGCACAGGGTAGAATCCCCAGGGGACAAGGCGAACACATCACCACGAGACCGGCCGGGCGAAACCGCGTACTAGACGCGAGTGACCGCGCCATGCACAGGGTAGAATCCCCAGGGGACAAGGCGAACACATCACCACGAGACCGGCCGGGCGAAACCGCGTACTAGACGCGAGTGACCGCGCGCATCGGCATCGGATCCCTCCAATGGCAACCCAGATGCCGTGTGTCGCCGACCGGAAGCTGCCGGGAACCCAGATGGATAACAACAACAGTACATACTGGAGAACACAATACACAATACTGATGGGTCTGAGTCGTATGGCAGTCGCTTTTCTGAAGTGAGATCGAGCCGACCGATACGTCCGGACCATATTATGCACATCTTACGAGGAGGAATAATCCAACATGCAGCGCTGACAACATGGCCACATGGGGATGTGGAATCGGGAATCATGTCTACTCTACCTTAGAAAATAATGATAGGCCAGTCAAACTGAACGAAAGAACAAATCCTTAATGTGCCCAAAATACTACCTCGGTTTCGATGAATAAGGCGCACACCCTTTTCAAGACGAATTTTGACCAAAAAATTTGAGCAAAAATTTATTGATTATGTTCTACATAATTAGTTCCGTTGGATTCATCATGAAAAGCACTTTCTCATGATGCTAATTTTATACCAATAATCTTTATATATTTGGAGTAATTCTTGGTCAAAGAAAAAACATGTAAAACCAAGGCGCCTTACTTATTGGAGTGGAGGGAGTAGTTGCTTAGAGCCTCTACCAGATGCAGATGCTGGATAACCTGATCCGGAAAATTCCGGCTGACTTGTGTTTTGGGTTTATCTTACACCGTGGGGCGTACAGAACTAACCCCTCCGTCACTATATCAAGATTTTAAGGAATTAGGGTTAGCCCCTGACGCCTCCACGGTGAAATCGACAACCCCGGCGAGCAATTTGTGTCTCCACTGACGAAATGGAGTGTGGGTTCAGGGGTGCGACTCCTCCGAGCGGTTCCGGCTCCTGATCCGGACAATGCTGGCCACGGTGTTGCGCCTCCTCCGGGCAGTGTCGACCCTTCAATCAGCTGGATGCGGTGGCAGGGTCAACGCTGCCGGTCTTGGAGTACTTTGATCGTGCTCCACCCTCATTGAGGGCTCCAAGGACGACGATGTCGAGGAGCTAGCCGAAATCGTTGACGACGACGAGCTGATGGCATGCAACGGGGAGAAGTCCCTGTGCACCAAGGTTCGCGCATAGAAGCGTTCGTTCGTGCGCCTAGCTGGTTAAAACACTTACGTGGACCAGCTCGCGCGAGGCCTCCGCCGAAACGTCGAGCACGCCGTGGTGGGAGAAGGAGAGCGCCGCCAGAGCCTAGTTTTGCGGGACCTCGGACGCTTTTGCAGCAAGTATTGCGGCAGCGCAGCAGTGGCCCTTTTGGTTTATTTAGGATTTCAGTTAAAATCTAGTTATGTGTCAAGTTTTTAGAACAAAGGCTCAAAGAGCCCAGCTTTGAATTAACAAAGCCCTCAACCGGCCAGGAGTTACAGAGTACAAGCGACCGAACGATACAAGAAGCTGGAAGAGCAGCTCACAACGCAACACACACCAACAAGCAAAAGATAGAAACAAAGAAAGCAAAGCTTGAGGAACATGTTGCCCACTACACAAAGGATCAAGAACAACTAAGCCGAAGTAGACGAAGACCAACATTGCCGCGGGAAGGGTCGAGCCATGACCGCACCATCGGGTGGAGGAGAGACGACTCCTTCCTTCTCTAATGCCGAAGAGGGCACCTGCCTTCTCGTCCTGGTTCGAAGGACGCCGCACCGTCGGCAAGAAGAGGCGCTCACCCGAGAGCTAGGAAAGGAGCCACCACCGCGTCCACGCCTAGAAAGCACCGCTGTCGACCAGCACATCGCAAGGAGCTCGCCCGCTACTCTGTCGCTGCCCACGAACACCCAAGTGGAGAGGGAGAACCACCATGTGCGTCGAACAAGAAGAAACGGCACATAGGTCTTGATGGCAACGAGCTCTTCAAACACAGACCGGCGTCACAGCGAAAATCCGGGAGCTCGAGCCGCGACCATGCCACTACCACCAGGAAGAGGAACCCTATCCCCTTCCACCCAGGATCGAGGGCGTCGGCCCGCTGGGGCAGTAAGCGTCGCGCTGGATAGCACCACCGTAGAAGACATTCAACCTGCAGAAGACGCACGCCATCGTCGCCAGAACAACGACACAACCCAACACCACCGCACCACTCACCCAAGATCACATTCCCCAGACGACGTCTCCAAGGAGAGCACGACGCGCAGAGCGCCGCCGCCCAATCCAGAGCTGGATTTTGAGCTTTCACTTGGGAACGGGTTCGGGGGTGGGAGGGAGGGTCCAAAGCTGCGCCTCCAAGGAGGAAAGCGGCGCCCTTGGGAGTCGCCGCAGCCGAGGCCGGACTAGCCGGCCAGGGGTTTCCCTCGGACCCGCACCTTTACAACGCCGCGTCGACAAGAGCGACGCCGGCCGAGGCCGCCGTGTAACGAGACAGACGGGGAGGAGTGAGCTAGGAAGGGGAACATGGCCGTACCATCAGATCTGAAGCCGGGCTGAGTAAGAACTCACGCCTCGACCACCACCCGCCGTCGCCTCGCCGCCCGCGCGGCCAAGAACGCCGGACACCAGCCCCTGCGACCAGCGCCTGCCGCCTAGACGCCGACGCCTCACCTCCCAGGGCTGCCGCCCTGGCGCCCGAAACCCACCGCGAGAGACACGGAACAGCGAGATCCTTGCCGCCACCGTCACCGGCGACCGCGTGGGCTTTCCCGGTGGCCTCCTCGGGTGGCGACGAGAGAGGGGAGTGGAGGGAGGAGGGTGGCGGTGCCGAAACCCTAAGTCCCCGCCGGAGTTACCCAAGGAGGACGACGCCCTCTGTGTCAAATATGAACCAGGTTTGATCTTGTATGAATTATGTTTGCTTCTCGTATGAACTATGTTTGCTTATCAACATCCAGCGCCAAGTACTTTTTAAAATTATTCAGTACAATATACGACATCTGCTCTCCCCGATGGATTTCTAAACTGGAAATCGAAACTGTTTTCCGTTAGAGATATGATCCCCCCTCCCGCGTTTTATTTATTTTGGCGTTCGTAGAGTCATGTGAATCCAAAGGTCTTTACCGGAATCTTGTAGCTCAATAAATGTTGCTTGTTTAAAAATGTTTTTTTTTGTTTAAATCATGCATGCACACGAGAAAATGAGCATGATATCAGAAAGATGACAACTTGTGTTAGCATGTATGCATGCTTCGCTGTCAAAACAACATTTTTGGGTCATTCTCATTTTACCCAAAATTAGCTTAGAGCTCGGTAAGATTAGACGTCGCCGTGAACTTTTTGTGCAACCTGAACCTTTTCTTCCATTGCAAACCCTTTGTAAGTTGAAATAATCTATGTTGGAACACACACTTACAACTCACGATGCAAATCCCAGTGGACCGGAGTCAAACGAGTTTTAGATTAATTGTTGGTCAGCTGAAAATTAGAAATTTTCTTTTCTTTGAAAAAGAGAGTTACCAGCCTCTGCATCAAACAGATACAAAACATTTTTTAATGATCCTAAATAGTGCTAACAAAATGGCACTCGTATAGCTTCCTATGTTCTTAGGAAACGTCTCCCGTGTCGTATCGGGCTGGGGGCATGGGCCCACGGCCCACCACACCCTATAAAGTACTGTAATAATCTTGTCCTGCTGAGTGTGGGTGCACCGAGCACCGGCAATGTTCTCCTCGTTGTCAGTACTTGCGTTAGCATCACAGTGGATTGCTTCTCCCGCAACAAAAGAAAAACGAGCACTATACGTTGCTTTTCCTGCTAGTACTCGTAGGAGTGAAGACAGAACAATCGCCTAGTCCGTGCATGCATACCATCAGCAATTTAGAATGTACACACTCTAACTCAAGGTGAAGAATCAAGGGGCAAAGCCAGAGGTGTCTCTCCTCTTCTTATCCTCTCGCTACTGTAGCAGGCGATAAGAAGGCGAGCTCGCGTTCCCCACCTTGCCGCCGGCCAGGCCGGTGGTTCCCTCCCTCTCCGCCTGTCGCCTCGGCGGCGGGAGAGTGGGGGAACCCCGGTCCTGCGTCTCCGGCTAGTTAGGTGTAGATTAGGTGTGAGTGCCCTGCTGGCGGCGTCGAGGACGGTGGCGGTGCTGTTGGCGTTCTGGGCGTGGTCCTCCCTCTCCCTTCCCGTTCCGGCCTCTTGGTCGGGGAGGTCGTGGAGGCGTTCCGTCGGGCGCAGTTCCCCGTTTGTGCTTCTCTGGCCGGCTGTGGCAGCGAGGGGAGGAGCCGGCGGTGGTCTGTGATCCGTTTTTGTTGGTTCTGCAGGTGGTGGTCTTCTTCTTCGGCGACCCTGCTCCGGCCGGCCTTGGTGGCGAGGGGAGCGGTGTCTGCCGGAGCTCGGGCGATGTGGCTGGTGGGCCTGGACGGCGTTGCATCGGCTGGAAGAAGGGTGGAGTTGGGGAGAGGGTGTTGTGGCCGTGTTCCTTCAACGAGCTCAGATTCCGTTGCGCGGCGGCGGATGGATCTTGCGGCCGTCTACAACTTGTGGTGGCGCCTCTTCTCCGGCGGCTGGAGGTTCGGCGACGTCGGCGGCGTCTAGGTTTCTCGGGAGAGTGGTGGTGGATCTGATCGTGTTCTTCCCAGGAGGCTTGGGGTGCTTTGTGCATTTTGCAGGGGTTCCTTTGTGTTTTCTTTTCTTTGTTGGATCTCCGTGTAATTGTACTCAGCTTCCTGTTTATATGTATCAGATCCTTTCCTCAAAAAAAAAAAAAATCAAGGGGCGGCAGAGACATCCATCAACCAGTAAATTAGGCCATACTATAATGCTGAAACATCAGGGCAGCACCGGCGTCTCGTTACGTTGCACTCACAGTAATACGGACGTCGTTCTCTAATGTAATTGCAGCAGGGTGGGTGTCGCTATTCGCTAGAGTGTGGCGCACATGGACCCATCACACGCGATCGATCTAGTCTAGGACTGAGTGAAGAAACAAGGAAAAGGTTTGCTCAACGCCAAAGGATAGCTAGCTAAAAAGGGAACAAAAGGTGGGACTGATGAGGATGACATTTCCTTTCCTCGGGACAGACATGCGAAATGATGCCACTGAAAGAAGAAATGATGAACACTGACCTTTTCAAATTTCATCCGTGTAGACACAGAATATCTACCGGCAGTGTGCTGGAAAAGGTTTAAAGATGATAAGCATGTAAAAGTGTTTGTGCAGCGGAGCAGTGGAGAAGATGCTCATGCTCCGCGTGGGGAAGGAAGAGACCGACAGAACAGTGTACAGTGGTTTGAGAAAAAAGTCGAAACAAAAATGAAAAAGTACAGTAGGAAGGCGCGCTAGTCGCTGCTGGTGATTAACTTGAGCTCAGCAACTGAAAACACCTCGAGTCGTCCACCGCCGAACACGAGATATCTTCTTGCGAGATCGAGAGCGACACTTGCCTATGATAAGAATTATGACCTGACGCTCACCCCTCATCCACCCTCCGGTTCTAGAACTTCCTCCGTCCGATCCCATCCACAATCCGGCCGCCGATCGAGCTGCCGAGCGCGTCAAAATTTCGATATGCACGACCGCGACCGAGACCGGTGGTAGACCGGGTTGGGTTTGGTCGCGCCAGATTTTTCGTCGTCCCCGCGGTGTGAACGCAGCCCCGGCCTTCCGCGCGTCACGCCTCACGATCGCACTAGCAAACCGCGGTACAAATAGCAGCGGCCACGCCAAATATCGCTAGCTTTCTCCCCGCACAGGCACAGGAAACATCCCACTTGACACTTCCCCCCTTGGCCCTTGCATCCACAGAGCTCCTTCCTTCCCCTCTCCCTGGCCTAGCGATCTCCCCCCTCCTCTCCGCGCACCGAATCGTCCTCCTGGCCCGGCTTCAGCTGAAGAAGGGTTCGAACCTGGGACAGAGGAGCGCCACCGGCCGGAGGTACGTCGCCCTTCCTTCCTTCCTTCTTGCCTGCTTTCTTTCTTTCTACTACTAGCTGTTACAGTAGTTAGCTAAGAGCTTGCGCCTCATCGGCACTTTGAGATGGATGCCGAGCTGATGTGCTTGCTTACTTGCTTGTCTCGGCCAGACATCAGGGGCAAGCTCCTGATGTCTGGCCGTGAGCGCTGGTTTGCGTGAACCAGTGTCCTCCACTTCCTTCATTTTCTTCGCGGCCGCACAGCACAGGCACAAGCGAGAACGATGTGTTTTTTGGTAGTACTAGTTCATGTTGCAAGCCTAGGGCCATTTCCAAAAGAAAAAATATATTGCAGGCCTACGGAGGTAGTGTACCCTGTTAAAATATAAAGTCTAGCCCTTTCCATCAGTTCGGACTTTTGGGATAATTGGCTAGTGCATCAATTCAATATGGTATCAGAGCCAGGTGGTCTCGAGTTCAAGCCCCGGCTAACGCACTATTTAATATAAAAATAGTTGCGCCCTCCCTGCTACTCCACGTCTAAGGTCTTACCGATTGTCCAGCCTAGACGTGAGGGGGAGTGTTAAAATATAAAGTCTAGCCCTTTCCATCAGTTCGGACTTTTGGGATAATTGGCTAGTGCATCAATTCAATAAGTCCGAACTGATGGAGTTAATTATCCCAAAAGTCAGGCCTATTGAATTGATGCACTAGCCAATTATCCCAAAAGTCCGAACTGATGGAAAGGGCTAGACTTTATATTTTAACATACCCGTATGGCCTCAGTACTAGGCCATGACCATACCTGAGGAGCTATGGAGAATCTCCTTAGGCCGCGGCAAAGGTCCAGTAAACGAACGCAAGTGCTACACTACTCCTACACTAGTTTAGATTTCTCGGTTTGTGAAAAACAAGCAGATCCAGGAGCTTTTGACCACTGACTCTCGCGATCTGCTTAATTAAGTGGATGCTAGTAGCTAATTAATCTTCTTGTGCCGGGGCGGAGTGGTTGGGACGACGGGTCAAACCTCCCTCCCGTGCAGGTCGAGTTGGTGTAGCAAATTATGATGAGACGGGGACAGGGAGATATACTTTACGACTCGCGCCTCTCTCAGTCGTCGTCTACAGGCCTCTCTTCTGTTTGCGCCCGCTCTGGTCGTCATACTACTTTATTTAGTACGGGTGCTTTTTTTTGGGAGCTTCTACTATGTCAAACGTGACGATGTTCTTCGGTCAGCATTACACCATGCTCCTCTCTTCGTTTTCTGTATGTAGGCCCTTCCACCCTTGGTGGTATTTGCTGTGCCGGTCTCTTGTACTGTTTCAGGACAGTAACATGTATAGGCTGTGAGAAACTTTGAGGCTTGTTGTTTGATCTGCATCAGGGCTTTTGGCAAACAATTCAAAGTGCTTGCTCAGACTAACTTGATCTGCTTATCCTTCTGATTTCATCTTCTATCATTTGTACAACTATAGTCGGTTGCAATTGTTCTGCTCCTGCGTTTTATGCTCTACCCCAAGATTAATAATATGGAAAACAACATGCACATGATTTGGTACTACCATTATTGTTTACTCATGTAACGGTTACTCTTATCAGGCTGATTGATTTGGATGCATTTCTTTCTTCCTGCGTCTGACATTGAGATGCTTTCATGTATACAATGCACCGATGTTGTTTCTCTTGCTGGTAGTCTAAGGCTTGGGTACCAGTTTTACTTTTTGTGTTGCTAACTCGATGTGATTTGGTTCTTACAGTCTTATGCTCTTGTTTCAGGTATTGCTTCATCTGGATTTATGGGCTAGAAGACATATCAGCAACCAAATACAGAATTTGCTTTCAGTTCGTCACTGGATCTCCTTATCACAGCAAAAGCAGCAGATAACATGCAGTAATTAGTGTGTCAAGGCTCCTTTACTGAACCAGGATGGCTGATACTCCAACTTCCCGGATGATGCACCCCTTCAGCAATATGCAGAGGCAGAGTCCGAAACAGTTCTACTCTGCCAACCCACAGCATCCTTGTCGCCCATACCAGTCACCTCCAGACAACCATGTTGTACCACAGCATCATCATAACCTGAAGTCTCATTCGCCAGATGCCAGTTATGAGAACCAGGCTGCTCATATGAAGTACACGTTGGACTCCTCCGCTGCAGCTGGTTGTATGAGTCATGATTCTCCCTCCAGCCATAGCTTCACTCCTCCATCCGTTGGGAGTGGCAGTGGCAGCCCTTCATCTCAGGACGACAGTCAATCCGATTCCACACATGGATCTCCTGTAAGTGCTTCGTGCGTCACTGTGACAGAGGATCCGAATGATCTGAAGCAAAAACTGAAGGATCTTGAGGCTGTCATGCTTGGGCCGGACTCTGAGATAGTCGACAGTCTTGAGAGCTCAGTTGCGAACCAGCTTTCGCTGGAACCTGAGAAGTGGATGCAGATGAGGGGCTTTCCTAGGGGCAACTTGAAGGAGCTGCTGATTGCTTGTGCAAGAGCTGTAGACGAGAAGAACGTTCCTGTGATAGATATGATGGTGCCAGAGTTGAGGAAAATGGTTGCAGTATCTGGTGAGCCAATCGAGAGGTTGGGAGCCTACATGGTGGAAGGGCTTGTTGCCAGGCTTGCCTCCTCTGGCCACTCGATCTACAAAGCTTTGAAGTGCAAAGAACCCAAGAGTTCTGACCTCCTGTCCTACATGCATTTCCTGTATGAGGCCTGCCCCTACTTCAAGTTCGGCTACATGTCAGCAAACGGCGCAATTGCAGAAGCTGTCAAGGGAGCAGACAGGATTCATATAATCGACTTCCATATCTCTCAAGGAGCTCAATGGATCTCTCTACTCCAGGCCCTTGCTGCCAGGCCTGGTGGACCACCAACTGTGAGAATCACAGGAATTGATGATTCAGTATCAGCTTATGCGCGAGGTGGCGGGCTAGATTTAGTCGGGAGGAGGCTCTCACACATCGCTGGCATGTGCAAGGTCCCCTTTGAATTCTGTTCGGTTGCTATCGCTAGCGACAAAGTGGAAGAGGAGCATCTTGGAGTCATTCCTGGAGAAGCTCTCGCAGTGAACTTCACCCTGGAGCTGCACCACATTCCAGATGAGACTGTGAGCACGGCGAACCACCGAGACCGAATCCTGAGGCTGGTGAAGAGCTTGTCTCCAAACGTGCTCACCCTTGTGGAGCAGGAGTCCAACACAAACACGGCCCCTTTCGTGCCGAGGTTTGCGGAGACACTGGACTACTACACTGCCATCTTCGAGTCCATCGACCTGACGCTGCCCAGGGACGACAGGGAGAGGATTAACATGGAGCAGCACTGCCTGGCGAGGGAGATCGTGAACCTCGTCGCCTGCGAGGGTGCAGAGAGGGTGGAACGGCATGAAGTCTTCGGCAAGTGGAAGGCGCGCCTCATGATGGCCGGCTTCAGACCGTCTCCGCTCAGCTCATTGGTGAATGACACCATTAGGACGCTGCTGCAGAGCTACTCGGTGGACTACAAGCTCGCCGAGAGGGACGGGGTGCTATACCTCGGGTGGAAGAACAGGCCCCTGGTGGTTTCGTCAGCATGGCACTAGTGTTGTGGTGTTAGAAATGTTGTATCTGATGACGAAACTTATCTGTAACTTCGCTCTTGGTAGACAAATTAGATGCATGCTTTGTTGGACTTTAGGAAGGTTTTATTATGTATGGAGAAAGATAGCTATACAGCTATAACTTGCTGTTGTTGTAATGCCAACTTAGGTCAAGCCTGAATAAGGCTGATGAGGTGTAGTACAAGTTTGAGGGGTATATGTTTCAGTTTCAGAGTTCAAATCATAATCAGTTCTAATATGTACCACATGGCTAAAATGAATGGTATGTTGGGTCTTGACTCTTGACCCTTGGTAGTAGGGGCTAGAAGTGAGAAAATGGATTTCTACAACCTATATGGCGCACAACTCGTATCTTGACCGTCCGTTCACGCGATTGAACGATCGAGATTTGACGTTGATCGTGGGAACGGACAGTCGAGATATGGGTTGTGCACCATATAGGTTGTAGAAGCTCCTAACCGTAGAATGGCCACTTTTTCTGGGCTTCTGGGCTGCTTCTAGGTCCCAGACAGCAAAAGTCCAAAAGAATTCTCTAACTTATGGATAGCTTATTTCCACCGGGAAACTCAAATCGTGAAGGAATCCAGAAACTGCCGCCCCGGACTCGTTTCTGGACAGCTTCCCGAGCTTCTCCCAAGCGGTACACATATTTGTCCCTTAGTTTGCTTTTATTTACGGGAGGTGTGCCACCGCAGGAAATAACGCTTGGGGAAGTAAAAGGAAGAAAAAAATTGTTCGCCTCGCTCCTATCGCAGCTCGACACGTCCCCTACAAACCTAGCGCCGCCGCCGCTGCGCTGTTCTGTCGTCTCACGCCGCCCGAGAAGAACCGAGCAGCACACGGAGAGGTTTGCCTCGACCTCCTCTGCCTCCTCCCAGAGTCACGTTTGCTGGTACAGTCCAAAACGCCGGAATCGGGCGTCCTTCTCCAACTCCGGCCAGAGCTCCGCCGCCACGATTCACCGCCGCCATGTATCCTCCTGCCTCCCTGACCCCTCCATCGGCCTTATAGTGAGCTCCTGGTACTTAAGGACCTCTCTCCTCTCCTTCCCATTCTCATTCTGGTCGAGCCTTTGAGCTCCGCCGCCGACCACCGTGCAATGGTCGTCGTGGTCTTCTCCGGCGACCATTTGGTCTTCTTCTGCAGCCAAACGACGCGGGGTGAAGCTTTGCTCCTCCTCCGCGCGTCCTAGGCCTCCATCGCTCGCGCAATCGACGGTCACTTGGTCGACCATGCTCCGGCCATGCCATTGTTGCAAGAAAGACACTACCAAGTGGGACCAGGTTGTCAGCGATTTAATCTTTTTCAGAAATTTTTAAGATGCCATCAGTCCAGAGCCCAAAAGAACTCTACCGAACAGCTTCTGCCCACCACGGTTTTTCCCCACCAAAATCCATAAACCTGCTTCTGCAGAAGCAGAGAGCCCAAAAGAAGTGGCCCAAAGTGAACCAGCCGTTGCATAAAAATTACAAAATATTCATTCCATTCTGAATTATAAGATGTTTTCGATATTTCAATGTGGACTAAAGATAAAACATACAATTCAGGAAAAAGATAAAATCTTTATAATTCAAACGGATGAAGTAAGACATAACCGGTTACAATTCAAAAAAAAAAAGACAACATTTTATAATTCGAACGGGGTAAGTAAGACATAACCGGTAAAGAAAATCACCATAATCTATATTCCATCGATATTCAAGTACAGCAGATAAGACAGTTCACAGAACCAAATTCTTATAATCTAATTTATCATAACTAGTTCGCTGTACAACGAATGTAGGGCTGTAACGCTACATACAACAAAGGTCTTTTCCGCGCATAGGGACCCATGTGTATTTGCTGCAGCACCCCAGGTATAGCTTACTTGCCTCAGGCTGAACTGATTTGTAAGTGATACACAATTGAGAATCTTGCTGAAGAGAACGTCATTACAAAAGCCTTGTTTGTAATATATGATTCCTGGAGCCTATAAGCATGGTAGAACTCTCAAGGACCCATGACCAAATTCCCAGCACTGCTGTAGCATAAGTTAGCTGAATGGTCCATCGGTGTCGCTTTGAAAGTAAATCCTTCATTACCTTTTTCCTCTCTGGAACCATATATACGGCCAGCTGCATTTCCTTGTACCGATGGCATTGCCATTGATGGGTGTCTCATGTTACCGTACATTGAAGCCATGGGTTGCATTTGATACTGCATCTGGTCAGGAACCGAAGACTGCATTTGGTTCGTGGTGTCATTGTGGTTCGGGCTAATTCCAACACCAAGGTCAAGACTCACGGTGTCGGTTTCAGCCGCTTGAGAATAGTGGTTGCTGAAGTTCCTGGGTTCACATGCTCTCATCATGCCGCCAATGCTGGGCATATTGCTGTTGATCTGATGCACAGCATTCTTCATGGAGGTGTGGACATCTCATGGGTTGCATTCCTGGCAGCAGGGACCTCGTGGTTATGTTTTCCTTCATATGTTGTTATCACTGATTTAGGATCATGTGATGCTCTCTCAACATGCTTCCTGACAGGGCATCCTGTGCTTGTGCATTTGTAGTAACTCCTGCAGTCAAGGACAAAAATGAATATGAGTGAGATGCCTCACATGAGCCAGTGCCACGCCACCTCCATAATAAATTAGTTGCCCCTTGTCTAAGCGTGGAACACATGGTGATGTACAAATAGAATATCCACAAATTTAGGTCGCCATGCTATCCACATGGTTTTCCTTTTGAAACTTCAACTAGTAGTAGAATATGTATTTTTATTTTAGTTACTATTTTACGATTGAAAATCACAGTTGAAGTTCTACGCTGGAATCTGAAAAGTTGAATGACCTATGCTAGTAGGCATAGGGAGTATGAGATTATCTTGAACCGTAGCTTGTCAGGAAACATTATAGTACTAGACAAAGGGCCAGAATCCTCAAGCCCTTAAAAGTTTGACTCTAAGCATTATTATTCCGAGAAAAATATCGATTATAAAACACATGCTCATGTGACCTCAAAACAAAGAGCTACCAAACCAATTAATTGCCTCCCTCTGGTATATATATGCATAGGAATAGCATTTCATATGGTGTATTGCTTTCAAAATTATTTACAAACTGAAGTCATGGAATGCCAATACACGCAAGTACATCAATATAGGCTGTTTGGTTGCATCAAAGTATGCACTGCTAATGCTTGTCAAAAATTTGGTCATGTCCATGAATATTTGGCAAAAGAAATAACCTTGGAGTTTAGACAGCAAACTGGATCTGTACCAAATACAGTGTCAACATTAGCAACTTTTAGCAACCGTTGGTTTCAAATCAAATATCTATATAACTTGTCTTGCCCCCCGCTCCCCTCTCTCACAGAGAGGGTGTCTTTCCTAGGTAGCAACTCACCCCATATGCATTAAAAAAAAGGCGAAATGTATGATAAAATGCTGTGCACCATGGGCTTTGTTATGTGGGGGCAGACACATAAGCATCACGGCAACCGCTTGGTGCTGCCGCAGTCTAGGAGATAGCAGCAATACAAGATGGACCAGCACCTGGTAGTCATCAAGATTAGGGGGAAGTATCAGCAAGTAGGATTCCCATTGATGGAAGGGAATAACTACTGCAATGGGAGACCAGGTCAATCCTTTGGAACTGAATCATAGGTCAGATCGTATTAGATATGGAGCCAGAGTCGGTTTGTAAGGAAGATCATCTATACAATGAGGTAGCGACTGTGAGATGAATCAAGCAAAGAATTAAGAGGTACTCCTATATCTTCCCTCAGCCCTTTACGCTGTCGCACACAATATCTGCACCTAGGGCTATCTGCCTTTCTACTGCTCTGCTCCCAAGTCCCAAGCGCTCTACTATTGCCCCGGACAAATCCTCCCTTACAGATTACGCTCCTACTTCCATCCGTTTCTAAATATAAGATGTTTTAGCTATTTCAAATGTGGTCTAGATACAGACTGAAATGGGTGGATATACACACTAAAACATGTCTAGATACATAAATCTGAAAAAAGTTAAAACATCTTATATTTAGGAACGGAGGGAGTAGAAATCAAGCTGCGACAGGCGTCGAGCCAAAAGACACCCTCCCGAAAACACAGACACATACCAAACAAACAACCAATTGCCTTCACTTTGTACGCTTAGGAATAACATTTTAGACGGTACAATTAAACATGAACTATTGCTTTCTCGTTTTATTCTCTCTACTAACTGTAGCATTACACCGCTGGATCATATACATGCATACATACACCAGTACAATCGTGTACCATGACATGAGCAGAGTGTATAACGATTTATGTATTTATTTCATTATATGCTACATGATTCCAGGTAATTCCTATGTGCTTTAAATGTGATCTTTATTCTTTACCAGAGGGAAAATTCATTATGACAATACTAATGAGTGGATACCTGACAATAAAGATTACACTTACTGGTAAAACTATATGACAGACTAAATGTCGTCTAGCTTCGAACAGCCCTCAAGACACATTGGCTGATTGTAATACGGAATGGGGTTCTTCAACCTCCGTATTTTATCACCAACAGTGATACGGGTGAAGTAGCAGATATTTCATCTTCGTCCACCACATATCTCCACCAGCTATGTCCACTTAATTTGTTCATCCTAAACGATGAGCATAGATGTGAAGTAGATCTGGTTCAAAGGCCATTTAATTTGGTTTCTATCAGTCCTCTCAATGAATTTTGTTTTAAGATATTACATTTAACCAACACCATGATCACAGGCTTTCTTAGGAAAGAGACAACTCGACACATACACGGCTCATGACAGACAAAGCATATAATAAAAAGTTAAGCGTAGAGTGCATAAGTTACTTAGTTCACATGCAAGGCAACAAAAGGAGAGAGGGTAATTAATGAACAAAGTACTTACCGTGGATTGGGGTTTCCTTTGACAACTTTCTGTCCATATTTGCGCCAACGATACCCATCATCCAAGATGTCAACCTCACTTACAGTTTGAACAACAACACGAGGCTCGCGGTTAGGCTTACCCATCAGAGCAGCATCAATACCAGCAGACTCCATTTTCCTGTTTCAATAGTTGATAGTAGACAACAAGATTAGCGCTCAACACTTCACAGGAATGATTCTTTAGAGTGTACCAAGTCCAAACCAAGCGTACCTCCGTTTCGACTCTAAATCCTCTTCCTCAGTAGCATCATCCCCAGGGTAGGGTCTTCCACCTCCAGCGTCGATGTCATCATCACTAACTGAAGCCAGAACAGGCTCAATCATACCAGCTGACTGTACTTGATTAGCAAGGTTGTTATGAGCATTTGAAGATTTATCTGCAAATTAGAAGAAAAAGCTGAGATGCCAAAAAAAGAGTGATTAAACCCATCTTTACCAAAAGTTTTTCGTTCGTATATGAATTGAGTAACTGACCAATATATCTGTTGTGAAGGAAAAATAGAATCAAGTTTCGTAACTTCAAGAAATTCTTTTCCAAGAATGTTAAATTTTGAACTGTTCAGTTATTACTAATATAGGACGGTCATGAAAAATAGGAAGCTACTCGAGAAACAAAAGCAGCAAGGGAATGCTACAATAATAGATGGCAATAATTTTATTTCCAAAACAAGATACGATAAGCAGATTGCCTCGCTGCCAAACTATAGGACCAGAAACAACTTATCAAAGAAATCGTGATAAACATCTCACCATCAGCAGTTGCTGCACCATCATATCGATCTTCACCCTGGTTGGAAGGAACTGCACCACCAGCTAACCTCCTATTGGGCTGGGGCTTAGGATGATTGTGACGCCCCTTATAGACCACTTCGGTGATCAGACCATCAACCGCACGCTCCAGTAGCTTTTTTACTTCACAATTAGGATGTGTGCACTTGTAATAACTTCTAGGGTTTTCACTTCCCTTGACATGCTTCTGTCCATATTTGCGCCAGTTGTAGCCATCCTCTGCCGATTTTTCAGCTACATTTTCAGACTGCGGTTCTTGCATGGCATTCTCAGAGCCATTCATTTGTGCAACTCAGACGTACCAACTTCAGCAGGCATACTGTCAGTCAGACCATCCATTCCAACAGGTTGGTTTGGAGCACTTGAAACATTCACTGTAAGAGTTGACTCGCGTGCAGAGGGAGGTCTGTTTTCAGTCACCATATTGCTAGATGATGAGCTGGGATTCATACTTTGATTTTGCATAGACTGCTCATGGTTTTTTGCATCACTCATAGCAGGAGGCTGCAGTACAAAAGTTACACAATGCAAAACTAAATAAGTACAAGAAATAAATAAAAACTAATTTAGCAAGCATAGATAGACCAAACAACATATGCGCTCTAGTTTTTCTCCAAACTATCATTTTAAGTACTTCTTCAAACTCTACCATTTATACAAGAAACTTCTTTTCCACTACTTTTGAAAGGGGCAGTGCTATATATGGTGTAGACTAATTAGGTTAACACTTAACATCATAACTCAGGAGAGCACTGTATGATATGAACTTCCTTTAGTTTATGTTAGGAGTAAGTATCATGCCATTTGAGTCATATCAAAGCACAGAAGTCACCCACAGTAATTCTTTAGATTCATCTTCCATGAAATTTGAACACAAAATGGGGGTGGGGGGGGGGGGGGGGGGGGGGGGGGTCTCTTCATATTATGATTTAACAAATTCATCTGGATTCATAACTGCAGTAGCATCCTCTCAGATCTTAACCATCAAGATAACGTTTTGCCGCCACACTTGTGCGCAATGCCATATTTATACCAAATTCTTGTCACAAGGACCTCGTCTCGTTATTTTCACAAACAGTTTGTTTTTCAGTCTGTGAATTCTTGATGTTGTTAAACGTTCAATAAACTTGATGCACTTATTCAGAGTTGAATTTCTTGTACCTTTCTGTTGACGCTCAAACTTGAATATCTAGCCGTACACTCCAGTTCTGGCATTACCTTTCAAATGACCGAACCATGGACTACTAACAATGTGGACTACCCAAAAATAGTTAATCAGATTCAGTGAGATTTGCCATGCATCTGGGACAGTGTTACCTTCCTATTCTCCACAAAAATCAGAATAAAATAGGGAACTTCGTAGATACATTTTCAACAGAGGCAAAGAGAAGAAAGGTCAAGAATTATGCAACGATTCAACAACTTTGCCAAACTGTGGTTATTGGTTGAATATGAAAAATAAAGGCCAGATTTTATTTGTGGGTCTTAATACGAACAAAATGCTTTATATTAATATTGATCTTCTGTAGATAAAGTACATTTATTTCTATGGACAAATATAGAAGGAAAAGGGAAGGCAATGTACCAGTGATTGAGAAGACGAATTGAGATGAGGCTTGAATTCAAACTCCCTAGAACCTCCATCTGCATGGGCACTATGAGCAGATTTATCTTGTGGTGAAGGCGGTATGTCTTGATGAGCGATCTTGCGCATAATTGCAGCCATGCCGAGAGAACCAGTCGTCGGTGAGGGTTCAACCTGAACAGAAAATTTTGTCAACTATTTTAGAGGTCTACCTGGCTTAAGCCCTCTAAATACTTGTGAACACCAAAAAATGCACAACACCATTATAGCCAGCAAATTGCATATAGAAAGTACTTTCATAGTTTTAAATGCGGTTTTTAAGCCCTCTGAAACAAATGTTTTTTAGAAAAAACTGCCAGAGGAATGTTACCTTCATAACTTGTTCCTTTAAAAGGAACCCGTTTGCCAAGCATTCTATCCTACGCTTGAGAAGGGAAACATGAAGAAGAAAGCCCGCAAGAACAACAAAGGAAGTAAAAATGATGCAGCAAGCAAGTCAGTATGCCCAGCAAGCAAGGCTATTTCAGTTCGCAGGCTGCCATCAAGAGGAACCAGGAAAACTGCTACCACATGTACAACCAATCCCGAGAAAGAACAACAAGAAAATGGGCAACCAGAGCACGAGCCTACGAAAAATCCCGCTCCTTGGTGATTTCCTAATGGACGAGCACCATCTCTCAGGACACCACGAGTAGAATACCAGACAAAGACGAGAGGGGGGCGTTTCCTTAAATAAGCCCCCATAAAAGGAATGCGAAATGATGATTTGTTCTCGCAGCCACCAAGTGTGTGCATAACAGAACAGAATCATTCCCCGCAGACGCACGAGCAACAGCTCCCACCTCACTCCACAGGGAGCAGACCGCGCAGGGACGCCCCAAAAGAAGAAACGGAGGGGAAAAAACAAGCATATCACGAAGAACCCCGCGAAAAAGGAAGTTCCAGAAGCCCCATGGCACCGCCGGAAATGCGAAAGCGCGCAGCAAAAGCGCATTATTCCGAGGCCACGAGCCGATTCCCCGGCGCAATTGTGTCATAAACTACAGCGCGACGCTAGTGCGCATCGGAATCCCAGCTCAAATTAAGCTCAGCGTGACACGGACGCCGTACTGCTCGCAGATCCCGCGGTAACAGGTAATAATAGCAGGTGGAGAGGCGGGCGATAGGTACAGCGAGCGAGGCAGCAGTCACCTTAAAGTTGGTGAGAAGCACGGGGGAGTCGAGGAGGGCGGAGGGGCTGAAGCCGGCGGGGATGGTGAGGCCTGGCTCGCGCGAGATCGGCAGCCGCGCGGGGGACATGGCCTTGTACCTCGCGCCGGCGCCGGCGAGCGCGGCCACGCGCCGATCCGCGGGGTAGGGCATCTCGGGCGAGCTCTCGGGGCCGGTGGGGAGGTCCCCGGAGCTAGGGTTGGGCGAATCGGCCATGGCTGAGCAAGAGAGGTCGCTCTGGAGCGAGGGAGGTGGTTTTGGAGGCGATGGTGGGAGGGGTAGAATGGGAGAACGGGCGGAGGCAGCGGGGGGTGTGAGGCTGCGACTCGTGTGGACTTGATTAATGGGGGCTGTTGAAATGACCTTCCTGCCCCTGTATGGCGAAACCGGTGGTGGGATCCGGGGGCAGGGCGTGGCGACAGCGACTCCGGCTGGGACTTTGGAGGCACCGATGCGCTGCCCTTCTGGGTGTCGCTGACAGCGGGGCCGTAGTGATGTTGGGTCGACATGTCAGTAAGTGCGACGGGAGCTGTGTAGGGTTGAGGATGGGAATGTGGTCTGTGCGGAGTAAATGTGTGTTTTAAATTCCGCATGGGATGCCTGTCAGAGTACCCCATGATCCACTTGAAATTGAATGCGAACGACAAGGTAAATTCGAGCGTGGATTCGACGGTGCAGGGGAACGTTGAGGGAAGGTTTCTACCACGGTTAAATCGATATCTTTCTCTCTTCCAACGACTACTTTTTTGTTATGCTGTAAAAAAATGGACCCACGTCCAGTACTCGAGCATCGACGACTAGCGACCGTTCACGCACGTATATTTCATTCTACAGGTGTTTCGTCTACGCGAGTTCTTACTTTTAATTGCCACATTGCCTCAAGATAAAAACAAAGGAGTTTGCACAAGGACAGCTGGAATAGATATTTTGGAAGGGCAGGCCAAGCTGTTGTCCGGGCTCATAATGTTGCTATTTTTTTTAAATAATACATTTTATTACGGAAAATCGACGAATATTACGCGGTCTAGAATATTTAAAAAATATACGGCCTAATCGGCGGCCTGGACGATTAGGACTTATCGTTCGGGCCGCAGACGATAAGCCCCTATCGCGTTGGCCACAGACGACAGGTTTGTGGGTGGGCCAGCCCACGCGGACAACGAGCCACTCGTCCTCGAGTGGACGGCAATCGTCCACGTCGCCGATTACCAGGCCTATCGTCCGGCCCCCGACGATTAGTCCCTGTCGTCCTGGCCCCCGACGATAAGTCGCTGGATAAGCGCAACGCCCATTTCTTTCTTCCTTTCTTCCTCCTCGCGTTCCTCTCTCTGGTTCCTGCTGTGGAAAGCGACACCCTCCCGATTTCGTCGATTCAACCATAGAAACTTCATTTTAGAGCATACTAGAGGAGTTAGGGAGCAAGGGCAACATCCATATCCTCATGGGATAGTTAGGGAGGCGATTTGGTGGTGGTATTTTGGAGGGATGGTGGAGATGTGGTGCTCATGGTGGTGGTGGTCGTGGTGGTTGTGATGGTGAGGTGCTGCTTCTTCTGCCGGTGAGGTGGTGGTGGTGCTGCTCCGGTGAATCGAGTCACGCTTCGAGGGTAAGTGTTGTTTTGCTAATTACGGTGTTATGTAGATAATTAGGGTTTAGATTAATTAGATTTGCGTTAATAGTCAGGTTGTCGTGCGGTATTATTTAGTAGGTCCTGTCGTCGAGAATCTCGTAGTTGCTATTATTTGCTGGTTCGTAATAGGTGTAGACGTTCGGTATATATATTTAGTGGTGCTCGGCAGTTATTTTTTCGGAGAGTCGGTATCAATTTTATCGTGCGATATTAAGTAGTTGTTCGGTTCTAATTATTAATCCATGGCACTTAATATTTTTCTAGGCAAAGAGAGATGTCTGATGTAGTGAAGTGTACGTTCTACTACGGTGATGGTAGTGTGTTAACAAATGAATTGGGGGCAGATTTGAGTCAGTTTCAGCACTCGGAGTTGGAACTTAATTCCCCGTAGACATGGTCGATAAGTCAGGTGAAAGACTGGTTGGCAGGATGTTTAGGGCTTAATCCTGATACAGACATCGTTGGTGTGCATGCATTGTGGTCTAAGTCAAGGTCAAGGGCAGATGTGTTCTTCTATCTGAGGCGATAGATCGGACATCTCAGTGGGTGCGCTGACTGCAAGCCTGTGAAACCCGGGGCACAAAACCAGTCGCCCTACTGCTGCCTGTCGCGAAGGAGGTGAATTCATATGTCGGCGAGGGTGGGCACGAACCTGGGCATAGCAGTCAAGAGATGCGTACTGAAGAACATGATTATAGGCAGTCAGGAGATGTTGGAGGTGGCGGTTACGAGTCAGGAGATGTTGAGACACTATACCCGTAAACTAAACATGTATGTTTTTTGTACAAACAGGTTGAAGTGGGCCGGGATTTTACCGTTCGCGCGGCTAGTTGAGGACACACCTCAGTCTTTACGCCTAAAGCTTGACAACTCCTGCTCACTTGCTTAGTTGACAGATGGAGGCCCGAGACGCACACGTTTCACTTTCGTTTGGGTGAGATGGCGCCCACACTAGAGGATGTGTCTTTCTTGTTGGGTCTGCCTTTGGCGGACATGCCCATAGGACCGTTGGAGGCTCCGGCTAATTGGGAGCAAGCTATGGCCGAGCGTTTTCTGGGTATTAATCCCGCCGCTGGGCCATTTGGGTCGGAGGATCACGGACCCAAGCTTGAGTGGTTGATCGATTTTCAAGTTAGTTCAGATTTTTAAAATGTTTTACCTAACATGATCTTTCTCATTTCTCACGTACTTTCTTCGCTAAATACAGATACAGAAATTTCCGGGGTATCCAGGCATCCCACTCAATGGGACACAGATCACTCGGAGCCTGGAGGCATACATCATGTGGCTGCTCGGAAAGGTTATGTTCGCTGAGAACCATGTCAGCACTATCAGCGCGAGGTACATCCATATTGCACGTGAGATCGCGGAAGCCACAGAGCCAGGGGACATCGCGCAGAGGACTTGGGGGTCTGCTGTGTTAGCTGCTACCTACCGAGGTATGTGCAACGGGTGCTATCTTATTGCGCCAAATGCAGGTCTGCTTGGATGTCCTATATTCTTGCAGCTCTGGTCGTGGAGAGGTTCCCTATCGGACGACCAGACGTACGAGCTGAGCAGGCTTACCCGGTGACCCCGTTGTTAGACGCTGAGAGGATAGACATGCTGATGCCCACAAGTATAGGGGATCGCTGAAATCTTCGTTGGGAAGTATTACCCAAATTTATAGTTCGACTCGATGGGAACACAAGAATACCAATAAGACTTTGGCAATTGAGGCGTCACTCTCAACCACACCTGTATATCAATAAACTTGCAGCAGTAATAGTGATGGCAGTAAGGTGATTCAAGCAAGCAAAATAAAACAGTAGTAGTAACAAGGGTTTCCCAGTTTTCACCGGAAAAGTGAAAGTGTAACTCAGGGATTTAAAACGTAGGCACGAGGTGATAGCGGGGTGTTGCATGAATAAGATTGATCATATAATAAGATACGAACAACAATGGGACTTATCTCTAACTCCGATATATGTAGGTATGTGTTCCATAAATAGTTGTGCGTACTAACCAAGAGAATTTGCACAACATCTATTGTCCTACCTGCCCATTTCACCGGGGCCAACTTGGAACTACAGGTAATTAAGGTCTACCCTTTCGAATAGCCCGGAACAACGCATTAACACTTCATGAACACATAGAATCCTCAAACTAATACATCTCCCCCTTGTTTTCCCTACCTGTCACTTTTAGGGTTCGCAGGTTCAACATAATAGCAGGTAATACACTTTGCAGATAGATACCAAACTCAAATATATGATGGGGCAAAATAAGTTCAGTACTGAAATCATGCCACTCGGGCCCTAGTAGCAAGCATTAAACATAGCATAAGTGCATCAACACAATACAAAAGTATCTTCAAGATAAACCCCTAGGATCTAGAACAACGGGTACCATTACATGATCAATCTCATCCAATCCCCATCCACCTCATGTGCCTACAGCGGACTACTCACACATGGTGATGGTGAAGGAGCTCATGGTCGATGGAGATGAAGGCGGTGAAGACGGCCTCCGGATCTCTCCTCCGGGGGAGAAATCCTGGATCAATCTGTCTCCGAAAACGAAGATCGTGGTGGTGGCGGCGCTCTGTTTCGCGAAAGCTCCTCCTCCTAGGGCGTCCACTTTTTCGTCTATATGAAGGGGTACGCGGAAGACCGAGGGAGAGGCGGTGCCCGACGCCCCAGATAGGTGGGCCCACGCGGTCAAGGAATCTGACCGCGTGGGGCCCACCCTTTTGGGCCTCGTGCGCCTCCTCGAGTCCGTCTTTTGCACGATGTCCTTCTTTTCCATAAAAAATGACGTGGTATTTTTCCCCGATTTAATTTCCTGCAAAAACAACCAGAAAGGAGACTTTGCTAAAAACAGCGTCAGATTCAGCAGTTTTATTCAAATATGGGAAGATTCCGGAGCAAATTATGAAGCAAAGTGCTTGGAAAAGTAGATGCATTTTAGGTGCATCAACTCCCCCAAGCTTAGCTCGTTGTTTGTCCTCGAACAACTCAAACGTAGTGCAGAAGCGATGAAAAGACTTTGACAAGAACTTTGCATTGCATATACAACACCGTTTAATACCAACAAGTATTCAAAACATAATTTCCATAACAAATAACAAACTGCTGGCAAAGATGCATCTAACCGGTGTTAAAGCATTTATATTTGTTACAAGGGAAATAACATGAAGTGTCAGCACTTGGATGAGTTTGCCCAACTGTAGAAGAAAACAAAGGTTCTTGCATCGCATATTGATTGAATCATGTCAAGATTTTTGAGATCTCTTGATTCTTTACTTTGTTGACTAGTGAACTCATTGTGCTTACATCCTTGCTCTCAATTTTATCAAATCATTTACCATTCCCTATTATGACTCATATGCTTGACCAACTAGAGGTTGAAAGCCTCATGCCCCGTGAATACGAGTACCTACACCACGTGTTACTCACCTCGGGTCACAGAGTAAATTCAAGTTTTTGGTCATTGTAAGTATTTTAATAGCGTCATTGAGAGTTGCTACAGGGGTACCTCTTGCCTCATGACATGGAAGCCAGCCCATGTCAAAACAACAAGACAAACAGACAATGAACAATCTCAGCACTCTTTTATTTACTATGGGTATAGCTTTTTATTATGAGGTGCATCATAGAATGAACATTATGGTTATGCTGTAAATTTCCACCATGAATGATGCATGGCTTAGATTGGCGGCCCAAAGCATCTCTCTAGCCATTTATACAAACTCCTTAAACTTACTAAGTTTCCACATTTATTTCACCCGTGATAGGCATCCATAGACAAAAGTACATGATATCAACTAAATATAATTAAGAGCACGTTGAAAGCTTTGCATGTGTCAGCACATATGGGCTAACTCTCAACCCTAAGATTGTCAAGCATATGACTTCATGTTTATCATTTGAAAAGATCTTTTACTTTGGTTGGCAAGTTTAGCAAGCACAATGGGATGCGTAGACCTTTGTTTAGAACCACAGTTATTCAATCCACATCCAAGTGTTGACACTAAATAATATCTCTCTTGCATCATAATATAACATACTAAACCACGGAGGAGATAAACATTTGCTAGCACTTCCCTAGATGTTAGAGAAATTATGACATGCGCACTTGCTATTATTAAAAAGTCCACATAAGCACGGCAAAGGTGTCATACCTTCATCCACTTCATGCACATCAGCTCATCATTGTTGTTCTCCTCTCCCAACTTGAACTGCGCAATAAAAACTCAAATCTGCCATAAAATGCTACTGCATACAGTACTGTTTTTACCCTACCTAAACACATCAGAATAATTTCATAATTTACGGGTGTGTAGGTCATATAAAGTTGCAGCAGTGGTTAAAATTTTAGCTCATTCGGAGTTACAGAAAAAATATGAAAAATCAAACAGTGAACAGAATCAGAAATTCCTGCACCTCCGTTTTTGCATTAGATTCAAGAAAACGAAAATATTTTGTTCTTTTTAATTTTTAGATGCATAAGGTAAATGACCAGAAGTAAATAAGCAAGAGAAACAAATAAAATCTTTTTGTGTTTTCAAGATTTTCAGAACAATAAACTAAAACATAACAAGATAAAAGTGATATAAAACAACGAATGAAAAGGGAGAGAAGTACTCCCCCAAGCTTGAGTTCAAGCTAGTATCCCGGGTGGTAGTCGTATCCACCACTTCCACTTCCGTCGTAGTAAGGTGGTGCACCACTTGATGACCCTCCTCCATAGTAAGAGGGGTCACCACCTTGGTACCCTCCTTGCTCCGGTCCTCGGAAACCCCATGGATAGTTTTGCATCTCCGGGTTTTGGGGCTCCTCTTGTGGTGGCACTTCTTCCACGGTCCATTTTCCGGTGTTCCTGTCAAAAAGGTCAGCACGAGGGAGCCTAATGGACACATTTTGTCCATTGTGACTCTTATAAATATAGTTGCAACCACCCTTATGCCATTCACTCATTTCCATGCGACAGGTTAAAGTAAAATCAAGTAAATTAGACTCTTCTACACGTCTACCCATGTTGTTATCAAAGCCCCTCTCTTCCTTAATGTGCTCATATATTAAAGTAGCAATAGCACCAGCATATATAGGGGTAGTATCAGTCATGTTCCTTCTCACAGCTAAATGCAGAGTTCTAGCAAGAATGACTCCCAAGTTATACTCACATGTGGTGTTTTCTTTTGCACATTTAAGTAAATAAACCATTGGTCCCGTGCAAGCAGAATTGTTGTCTCTAGCAAGAAATCCTCTTGCAAGGAACAACGCAAAGTATCTCAAACTTGGGTGCTGTATGTGGGTAAATTTGCCCCTATTGAGTCTCTCAGGAACATTAACAGAAATGCTACGCCAAAAAGAAACAAGTTCCTGATTTGAATCAGCACCTATCTCATCCCAACTACCCGTGTTCTCCACACGAATAGCTTTGCAAAACTCTTCTAATGACATAACAAGGCGCTGCCCCCTCATAGTAAATTTAACCGTGAAAGTAGGAGGTGGTGGATTACTCTTCTTACTGCGTTTGTGAAGTTCGGGGCCCTCGAAGCGGAAGGTGGAGAGGAACTCCCGTGCGATCCCCTCGTATGTCTCCCGTGGATGACGAGAGAACTCAAGTAAGCCCGCTGCAGTGACGAAGGCGTTGAAGTCATCTCCTATCCCCCAATGGTTAAGAACATCGGGGTCTTGCCATTTGGTTGCATGAATCCGAAGCTTTTCCCCCACAAACTCTGCACCATCCTCCCATAGATGATCATCATCATGATTATCGGTGGCTCTAGATGGCCTCCTCCTTGTTCTTGACATCATCCCATGAATCCCTTACCCTTGTTCATGGTGAAAGCTTGCTAGAGGTGGTTTTCTGTCGAGGGTGAGGAGATGGGCACTGGCTGCTCACCTAATCCACCTGTGGGTCAAAATGGTGGGTCCCACGCGGCCAAGGAATCTGGCCGCGTGGGGTACCCCATTTTGGTCCCTGGTGGCCTTTTGGCCCCCCACTTTTGGCTGCTGGTCCCTCTGGTAAAATAACTTAACCCCAAATTTTTCTGGAATTTTTCAAGAAAATTTTCTGAAGAGAATTTTTCAAAGTTCATATTCTGGAATTTCTGGACTTCTGAAATAATTATGTTTATGCAAATATTCTAAAGTTCTAAGACAAATAAAATTAAAATGCAATGCAAATTTTTATGGGAATCAAGTTTGCATCATTTCCACATTAGTAATGAGGTTGATCAAGTCTCATTAATAATATGTAAAGATAACATAAATGATTCTTATTTATATATATAAAGAAGAAGTTCAGATACCTCATATTTGATTGGAATAGTTCCAATCATCAAGGTAGCATATTTGGTGCAGGAGGTGGTAGTGCAATTTCAAAGCTTCCAATCATAATAGTATTTCTTTGAATAGAATTCACACTCTTGTTTATCATTGTAACAGGATTCTTCTTGGGAAAATAGATAGTATGCTCATTTCCTTTGACATTAAATGTCACTTTGCTCTCAGTGCAATTTATCACAGCTCCTGCAGTGTTTAAAAAGGGTCTTCCAAGAATAATAGATAGATTATCATCCTCAGGCATTTCTAATATAACAAAGTCTGTAGGAATTAACACATTAGCTATAGAGATAGGAACATCCTCACATATACCTATAGGCAGCAGTTGATTTATCAGCCATTTGCAATGAACTTCAGTTGGAACCAATTTATTCAGGTTAAGTTTCTTATATAAAGAAAAAGGCATAACACTAACACCAGCTCCTAAATCACATAATGCATATTTCACATAAGTTTCTTTAATATGACAAGGAATAGTTGGAATACCAGGATCTCCACGCTTTTCAGGCAATTTCCCTCAAATGAATAATTAGCAAGCATAGCAGTAATTGCATCATTAGGTATCTTTCTTTTATTAGTGACAATATCTTTCATATATTTCGAATATGGAGGAATTTTAATAGCATCAACAAGAGGGATTTGCAAATATAAAGTTTTAATCAACTCAAGAAATTTCTCAAACCTAGCATCATCCAAAGATTTTATTACCTCTTGGGGATATGGTATGGGCCTTTGTACCCATGGATCCCTCTCTTTACCTTTTTGCTGATTTGGATGCTTCTTCTTTTTATTCTTATCAATAGATGGTTGAGGGTCTTTTTCAGGAGGTTCAGGTTCTTCAATATTTTCAGCTTCATGTTGTTCTTCAGGTGTAGATGATTCCTCTTCTTCATTATTATCATCTTCAGTCTCAGCATCAGAAATAGAAATATCCTTATCTTGTTCTTGAGAATCATCAATATCTTTGTTTTCATTGGGAGATTTTCCTGCAGAAGATTTCTTCTTGAGAGCCTCTTGCTCTTTTCTCTTAGGATGGTCTTCAGGATAATCAGGATCCTGAGTACTTGCACCACCTCTAGTATTAACTCCACAAACCTGTTTCTTCTCAATAAGATTTTCATACAATTTATTTTGAAGAGAAACCATCTTTCAACTTGATTATTCATCATCTCACAGTGTTTAATAATTCTTCTAACTTCTTCTACACTAGCATTTAAACTTTCGCGAAGAAATTTAATCTTATGAGAGTTTTCCATAATACTCATTCTAATACTATGCTCCTCAGGATTATGATTATAAGCAAAATCGTTAACATAGATACATCAATAGGAGGTGTTACCTTTTCATTACCTTCCATAGAGCTAATAGCATTGACTTGGATTGGAAAACATGGTTTATCAATAGGAAGTTTAACACCCATTTCAGATAGTTCCTTGAGATGAGAGGTTTTAATTCCCTTCTCTTCAATATCCTTGGCAGCCACTTTCATTTGTTCATCATTTAATTTAAGAATACCTCCTTTCTTCTCTGGGAATACCTCTTTTTCATTTATCACTTCAATATTCCAATCTTCATAATTCCTAGAGATAGTCTCCAATAATTCGGTTGCTTCATCAATGGTCCTTTCCCTGAAAACATTCCCTGCAATACTATCAAGATAGTCTCTAGTATTTTTAGTTAGTCCATTGTAAAATATATCAAGTATTTCATTACTCTTGAAGCCATGTGTAGGACATTTCCTAACCAACTTACGGTACTCCCCCAAGCTTGGGGTAGATCCTCCTTCTCTTTCTGCGAAAATTGCTAATCTCAATAGTTAAACCATGAATCTTATCAGCAGGGAAATATTTATTATAGAATAATTGCAAGCATTCTTCTTTGCTAGTAATAGATCCAGGTTCTAAACTATTATACCAAGTTTTAGCATCTCCTCCCAAGGTAAAAGGAAACAACTTTAAGAAATAATAGCGTTGGTGAATCTCATCTTTACCAAATAAAACAGATAAATCATGCAAAACAGCAATATGTTCAAAAGGAAATTCATTGTCTCTCCCATTAAACTTAAACTTCTCAGCCTTTTTAATTATTTCGGATCAACACTAAACTCATAATCTTTATCTTTAATTTTAATAGCTGGAGCATTCATTTTCTTAGTAACAGGAAAATAATCAGCAAGAGAAGAATTTTTATTGCTATCAAGTTTATCCAATTTATCAAGATTCGAATCCATAAAAGCCATAGCAATTGCATCTTCTTCCTCATAAGAAGAAGTTTCATATTCATCATCACAAGACTCATATCTTCCAAATCAGACTCCACATTTTCAATAATAGATGATTCAGGCAATTCAGGTGTTTCAGTTGTCTCAGATGTTTCAGGTGTCACTTCTTTGTCTATGCTACCACATATTAAATCATTTTCAGTACTAGTAGACATCTTAGACAATGGTGAACTAGATAAAACTTTTCCTTTTTTCTTAGGAACAACAGCAGAAACAACATTAGGTGAAAAGTTTGGCCTACTTAGCAAGTCCGTACCTCTACGAGTAGTTGAAGGCCTCAGTTCCTTCGGAGTGTTCTTTTCCTTTCCCATAGTTGGGAGCAAGCAAGTGCAGCAAATAAATGATAACAAGTTGTCTTACCAATAAAGCTAGGTTCCCCGGCAACGGCGCCAGAAAATGTCTTGATGCCCACAAGTATAGGGGATCGCTGAAATCTTCGTTGGGAAGTATTACCCAAATTTATAGTTCGACTCGATGGGAACACAAGAATACCAATAAGACTTTGGCAATTGAGGCGTCACTCTCAACCACACCTGTATATCAATAAACTTGCAGCAGTAATAGTGATGGCAGTAAGGTGATTCAAGCAAGCAAAATAAAACAGTAGTAGTAACAAGGGTTTCCCAGTTTTCACCGGAAAAGTGAAAGTGTAACTCAGGATTTAAAACGTAGGCACGAGGTGATAGCGGGGTGTTGCATGAATAAGATTGATCATATAATAAGATACAACAGCAATGGGACTTATCTCTAACTCCGATATATGTAGGTATGTGTTCCATAAATAGTTGTGCGTACTAACCAAGAGAATTTGCACAACATCTATTGTCCTACCTGCCCATTTCACCGGGGCCAACTTGGAACTACAGGTAATTAAGGTCTACCCTTTCGAATAGCCCGGAACAACGCATTAACACTTCATGAACACATAGAATCCTCAAACTAATACATCTCCCCCTTGTTTTCCCTACCTGTCACTTTTAGGGTTCGCAGGTTCAACATAATAGCAGGTAATACACTTTGCAGATAGATACCAAACTCAAATATATGATGGGGCAAAATAAGTTCAGTACTGAAATCATGCCACTCGGGCCCTAGTAGCAAGCATTAAACATAGCATAAGTGCATCAACACAATACAAAAGTATCTTCAAGATAAACCCCTAGGATCTAGAACAACGGGTACCATTACATGATCAATCTCATCCAATCCCATCCACCTCATGTGCCTACAGCGGACTACTCACACATGGTGATGGTGAAGGAGCTCATGGTCGATGGAGATGAAGGCGGTGAAGATGGCGGTGAAGACGGCCTCCGGATCTCTCCTCCGGGGGAGAAATCCTGGATCAATCTGTCTCCGAAAACGAAGATCGTGGTGGTGGCGGCGCTCTGTTTCGCGAAAGCTCCTCTCCTCCTAGGGCGTCCACTTTTTCGTCTATATGAAGGGGTACGCGGAAGACCGAGGGAGAGGCGGTGCCCGACGCCCCAGATAGGTGGGCCCACGCGGTCAAGGAATCTGACCCGTGGGGCCCACCCTTTTGGGCCTCGTGCGCCTCCTCGAGTCCGTCTTTTGCACGATGTCCTTCTTTTCCATAAAAAATGACGTGGTATTTTTCTCCGATTTAATTTCCTGCAAAAACAACCAGAAAGGAGACTTTGCTAAAAACAGCGTCAGATTCAGCAGTTTTATTCAAATATGGGAAGATTCCGGAGCAAATTATGAAGCAAAGTGCTTGGAAAAGTAGATGCATTTTAGGTGCATCACATGCCTAATTTCGGTACACTGTGGACGCGTCGTTCGGTATGTGTACACATCACAATTTAACGTATTGCATGCCTGTTTCATTACACATGTGATGTCACTAATTTGTTTCCTGCAGAGACGCTTTGCTCAAGATAACATCCGGAATTTCTACGAGGCTTTCACCGAGCAGTTTAACTACTTGAGCGAGGGTGCGGTTATCTGGCAGCCATACACGAACGCTGCTATGCACGCTAGATACCCGGGTGGTATCTCCACGCTCTGCATGAGAGATCGTGCCTACTGGATGACAAAATCGAAGATCATCTTCGATGTATTCGTGGAGGAGATGGGCCAGCAGCAGGTTATGAGGCAATTTGGTCTTCGACAACTTGCACTTCCTCAGCCAATGGATAATCCCGTCCCACCCATCATTCACGGGTATGTATTTCTATGCGTTCCAAACTTTTCCACATGTTACAGCTAGTTAAATGACGAGCACACATCACAAATGTAGGTTCTCAAGGAAAGGAACCAACAGAACCAGGCAACAGTGGCTTCAGAGGCTTCAGCCGTACGTCGCAGAGTGGCACAGTGCCACGGCACGAGTCTGGGAGGAGACTCTTGATGTCTACGCACGCTTCTATTCTTGTAGACAGTGTTGGGCCTCCAAGTGCAGAGGTTTGTAGAACAGCAGCAAGTTTCCCTTAAGTGGATCACCCAAGGTTTATCGAACTCAGGGAGGTAGAGGTCAAAGATATCCCTCTCAAGCAACCCTGCAATTAAGATACAAGAAGTCTCTTGTGTCCCCAACACACCTAATACACTTGTCAGATGTATAGGTGCACTAGTTCGGCGAAGAGATAGTGAAATACAAGTAATATGGATGATTATAAGTAGTAATTGCAATCTGAAATAAAAATGGCAGCAAGCAAACATGTAGCAGAACTTGTCGTAAACGGTGTTTCAATGCTTAGAAACAAGGCCTTGGGATCATACTTTCACTAGTGGTATCTCTCAACATTTTAGCACAACTGAACGCAAGTAAGTGCTACTCGGGATTATTCTCCTTCTTGGTGAAACAAGAGTACTATGAGTAGGGCTACAAAAACACACCTCAAAGTCTGAGTAAACAAACACCACAATTCCACAAAGAATAAGCCATGATAATATCTAAATTATTTATAGAGTCACACACAAGTACCCACACTGTCACCTTGATACCGTGTTGTCACAATGACTCCGGAAACTAGATAAAATTACTTGAGTAGCATAAACATTACATATGAATTCAGCGATACTAGCAATGCTCATGATCACATAAAGATCACACCATGGGAGAGAGAGGTAAACCACATAGCTACCGGTAGAGCCCTCAGCCTCGGGGAGAACTACTCCCTCCTCATCATGGGAGGCAGCAACGGCGATGAAGATGGCGGTGGAGTCGATGGAGATGGCTCCGGGGGCAATTCCCCGTCCCGGCAGGGTGCCGAAATAGAGACTTCTGTCCCCCGAATTAGGGTTTTTGGTGGCGGCGGAGCTACGGAACTCTTCTGGAGAAATCGTCGATTGTTTTAGGGTTTTCCCGAGAAAGGCAATCTATAGGCGAAGGGGCGATGTCGGTGGAGGCCCGAGGGCTCCTCACCACGTGGCGGCGCGCCAGGGGTAGGACCCGCGCCACCACCTGGTGAGGGGCCTCGGTGCCCTCCTTCGTCTCTCCTTCGGACTCCGTGTACATGACAGAAAAATAGGACCTTGGCTTTTTGTTTCGCCCAATTCCGAGAATATTTCCAGAACAGCTTTTCTGGAATAAAAAACAGCAGAAAACAGGAACTGGCACTGTGGCATCTTGTTAATAGGTTAGTCCCAGAAAATGCATAAAAAATTAAAAATGCTATAAAGTGTGAATAAAACATGTAGCAATTGATATAATATAAGCATGGAACATAAGAAATTATAGATACGTTGGAGACGTATCAACTCTCGCGTTTGATCCGGCACTGTTTGATTCCTATTTACAGGTTTATAGCACCTCGACACGAGTGCGCATCGTGCATCATGAGCACCCTGAGGCGACACTGGCCCCTTCTACGTGGGATATGTATCCAAGCCAGTCTATTTCAGGCACCAGACAGTACGCCATAAGTTCATTCCCCTATCGAATGCAGGCCAGTATGCTTCACCTACGTTTCATTAAAAAATCTTGTCCAAATTACAGGCCCAGTTGACACACGAGCTGCAGACTGATGTGGCTACCAACGCTCGTTCCCTTTCCACCGGACCACTACTTGAGCGCCCGTCGCATTACTCTTGGGTGCGGCGCTTGGAGGAGAGGCTCCGAGCTATCTACGAGGTGATCACTTGCACATGTTCCGATGTTGATCCGCGTCATGCAGCAACGCGGCCACCTCGTCCTTCCCAGCCACAGACGCAGCCCCAGCCGGAGCCCCAGTAGACTCCTGAGCAGCCGCAGCGACACCGACACCAGCCGCGACCACGTCTACCTACGCAGCCTACGCCCAGACCACCGCCTCCTGACCAGGCAGGAGGTTCGTCGTGGCAGCAGCAGCAGAGCCCAATGTCGGGCTTCATTCTTCGTCCACCACCCCAGCCGCAGGGTATGTATTTTGTTATCTCTTGTTTTTGTTTTTGATATTAGTCATGGTACAATTTCGTCTACTAAGTTTTTATGTTCACTCTATCAGGATATCAGTCTTCTATGTTCGGCCAACAGTCGTCTGGATCCCCGTGGGAGAGTGAGCCGGAAGCGTACAGCCATCACGGCAATTGGATGGGCATGTACAACACTCCTCCACCACAGCCCACACAGGAGACACAGCAGGAGCACGACGAGTCCCTGATTCCTGCACGTGACGTTCGGCCACCCCACAGGTTAGGTTGGACGACGCCGAATCCACCACCTCCGCGCCGTGGCAGACGGCGTGGCTGACACTTCTAGAGACATGACTACATATCTATGATGAGATATTTTTATATGTATGTAAAACTAGACATATCTATCTATGCATGCGAACTTCTATCAGTCGTACTACTCTAGTCCAGATAATATTTTTTTCTTCATTAAACAAACATTGCAAATTATCGGTACTAGCGACAACACAACATAAATTGAAGATACATGGTACTCTGCAAATTAGAAAAAAGAAATGTCATCTACCATCGACGCAGCCTCCCGCATCACTCTTGCCGTTCGATGACGCAACACTCTTGCCCTTCGACGACGTAGCACCCTTGTCCTTCGACAACGCAGCATTCTTCCCCTTCGACGATGCTTCACCCTTGTCCATCGACGACGCAGCACCCTTGCCCTTCGATGCCGCCGCCGCCGCCACTGCTACAGCTTTCTTGCTCGCTTCACTCGGCATGAAAATATCATCTTCATCCTCGCTCTCCTCGACCCATAAAACAGGATATCTCATAGCATCCTCCAAATATGTTTCCCTCGTATAGGTTAGCTTCTTCTTCTGCCACCTAGCATGCATCCTGAGAAGTTCTTTCTGTATTTCCCTCCAAGTCCTCGATGGCCACCCAAGCCTACTTAGCTTCGCTGATAGCTCACGGAGATGAGGTGGATAAGTAACAATATCCTCGAATGGCACTTCCTTATTGTCTACCTTGAACTCGGCCGTTAACCTCAAAAGGAGTGCCGACATTCCTGGCTGGAAACTACGATCTGAAGGAAAGCTCGACATGTTCGAGTGAGTGGATTAGAATGCTTACCAACCTCAGTGAGAAGGGGTTCTTATAGGCCGAGATGAGAAGAATTGGCGGTACAAACAGGCGGGAGATACGATGGCGTAAAAAAAGGACAGGAAAGAATTTGGTGGGAGAAACAGGCGGGAGAGAAGATGGCGGGAAAAATAGGGCGGGAACGGATTTGGCGGGATCGACCGGTGGCGGAGAAAAAATAGGGCGGGAATGAATTTGGCGGGAGATAGGATGGCGGGAAGCAATTTGACGAGAAAGATGGCGTGACACACAATGCGTGGAAAAATCGGCAGAAAACCACGGTCGCGGCAACGAAAATAGCCGAAAAATAGCCTGCCATGCAGCTGTCGTTCACGGCACAGATAATAGGGACTAATCGTCCAAGCCCCGGACGATAGGGTCTAATCGTCCAGGCCCTAAACGATAAGTCCAAATCGTCTGGGGCGCCGACGAGCAGGTGCTGCGTCTCACATCCAGCCGACGGACGACGACCCTATCGTCTAGGCCCTAAACGATAAGTACTAATAGTCCAGGCCGCGAATTAGGGTGTATTATTTTTCAAATAGTCTCAATCCGCGTAATATTCATCGAATTTCCGTAAAAAAATGTATTATTTAAAAAAAATTAGCCATAATGTTCCAGTATTTTGAATTTTATATTGACCATGGAACAAAGAAGTATGGTACTCCCTCCGTATAAAAATATAAGACTTTTTAGCATTTTTCTGCACAAATGTATCTAGACATATTTTAGTGCAAGGTTCATGCGAAAACAATTTTGGGCAGCAGGACCATATGATCCCACTACCCAAAAAATCATATTTCAAAATTTAAAAATAATCGAAATACAAATTTCGGTATATATCCGAACATTTTATGTATATGCACAAAGTTTCGCACAAAAATGACAGTTTTTGTGAGCTGTGTACAAAGACAAATCCCGGTTCTTCAAAACGACTTTGTACGAGATTTTGTTTTGTCTTTTTGCACAGCCCACAAAAAAGGTTTTTTCGTGAATTGTGTTTTGCGAACATAAGAATGTCTAGATCTAAACCTGACATTTTTGGTTGAATTTTTTTAACATTTTGAAATATATTTAATATACATTTTCATAACGGGTGCATCTACCCCCACTAGTCAAAACACCGTGTCCGGTAGTTTATGGATACTAGTGAAAGATTAAACAATTTTTGGATGAGTTTAATTAACAAAATTAACCTCACACACGGACTATTACATCGGATTACATGAGACAAATTAGACATATCTAACATATCTGTATCTGCGCCAAATATTAGTACAAACAAAGAGAAAAATAGCACATACGTGTTGACCGGAAAGGTCCCACCATAGCGTTGTTGTCGTTGGCCATGTCGATGAAGAGATGAAGAGTAAATAGACGAAGGGTCGACGCAGTGTAGACGAACAAACGGAAGCGAATAGTTGTGCCTCACGGTGGGCATATTTCCCGATCCTGAAACCCGAATTTCCCGATCCCGAACCCGAATATCCCGAACCCGAGAATCCCGAACACTTTCTCGGGTAGCTGTTTGGAAATCCCGAAATAATTACGGGAAATTCGGGATTGTAACCCTGGCACCCGAACTTCCCGAATAACCCGAAAGTAGAAAGCCCAGCCCAACAATTTTCGGAACTGGCCAGCCCAATAAGCTCCCTCGATCCCTCAATCAGTCAATCCCAGAACCCTAACTCCCAGTCCCGAACACAAACCAAACCAGAGACGCCACCGCCGCCAGGACGCAGTCCAGAGGCAACCACGCATCCTGCCGCCCCACCTCCGCCTGAGAGTAGCAAGGAGAGCGGCGCCGTTCCGGCTCCTTCTTCGAGACGTGTTGTGGTGCAGCATCGCACGGCGCCGGTCGCCTTCCTCGACATCGTGCTGCAGTGCCGAGCCGGCCTCCTCTCACGACGGCGTGCTGCGGTCATGCGCTCCGCCGACCTCCTCCCTCGACGGCGTGCTATGGTGCCGCGCCGCGCCGACCTCCTCCCTCGACGGCGTGCTGTGGTGCCGACGCCGCGCCTCTTCCTCTTGCTGCTCAGTGCTCACGGTGCCGCGATGGCTGCCTCTTCCTCTTGCTGCTGAAATTCGGGTATTCCGGGATTTCGCGAAACCGATCCCGAATTTTCGGGATCCCGAATTGTCGGGAATCAAAAAAAATCATGAAAAATCGGGAGTCAACTTGTGAAACCCGAACTTTATTTTTCCCGAATTTCCCGTCCCGAAATTTCGGGAAATCCCGAACGCCCAGCCTGAGTTGTGCCAAGACGCTCCCAAAAACGTTATTGGCCCTCTCTCATGCAGGATCTTAAGGGACGGGATTTTGGAGACTTGCTCCCTCGAACAGCCATGTGGTCACCGAATGGGAAAACCTGCAAGCAGTACAAAAACAAAAAAACTTGGCAGTGGAGACACATGTTGTGAGTGGTGTGTTATGAATCTTTTTTCTGTTTTTTATAGGCAGGGAGGCAGAAAACACAAGTGGCACATGTCAAGCATGCACATGCTTATCGACACGTATGCATATGGTTGATGCACCAAGCAAAAATTTAGCTTTCCACCAAAATGAGTTCTAACTCGAACGCGATTCATGAAACGTGATGCGCGTGCGATGCGATGTGGCGTGGTGAGGCGGGAGGCGAAGGAGGAGCGCGCATGAGCTGCTTCTGTTCTCACTCACTTAGTGAGAGTAGAAGAGCTCCCCTTATAAGCACGCGGTGAAGCTCTGAGAATTGCTGGAACGATGTTTCAGCATGCACAAGAGCTCAGGAAGTAGCACATTTTGAAGGGGACAAAGTCCCGCACCAATATGGGCGGCGACAAGGACCAAATGGGCACCAGCTTGACATCATCAATACCTTTCACGGTGGCATATTGCGGCGCTAGGCAAGCCGACAAAGGTCATGCTAGGAAGCAAGAATAGGTCAAACCGGACCGTTTTCTCAACCAAATGCCGCAAGCATGCTTGGTTGAGGCGGAGGAGGTCGGGGCATGGAGAATCGATAGCAACAATGCTTGAGTGTACTAGAAGAAGATGAAGATGATTGAATTGGATCCGGGAGTCAGATGTTGAATCCTTGAGCTGGGAGGGAGAGGACAACAGGTGTTCCTTCTTTGGCTATTGGACGAACGAGGTGAGATCCTGGCCTAGGGCTTAGTAGGATTGATAGAATACTCATATCAACAAGTTGCAACTTCTTTTCCAGAAGCTCATCTGAAAAGAACTGCGAGGTTAAGTGCTTGGCCCAAAGCGATTTGAAGATGCGTGACCGACCGAGAAGTTCTTCCCGGGTGCGCATGAGTGAGAACAAAGTGCACAGAAAAGACTAATGGTTGTCTGTGGAGTTAGTCTAGATATCCTAGAAAGCTGGGGTGACAACTGGCCCGGGGTGGGCTGGCGTGTTACAGACGAGGTGAGGGTTATGATTACACAGAATTTTAATGTGGTCTATCATCTAAAGATTTATTCATGATTCCCATATCATCCTATCATAACGAGTTCATTCGTATCTATGATTTATCAAGCAGACAGATCGTGTTATACCAGTTGTATTGTGAATATGTTGTTTTAATGAAATAAAGTGAGGCTGTGGGGGCTCCCCCACAGTAAAAGGTTAAAAAATATATTACACGAGCTAAGTATGATTAAGCACAACAGATGTATAATGACTCTAGTGATGCACAAGCACAAGCAATCTTGGTTCTGCAAAGGAGCATTGGATCAGGATATTTAGGCTATAAGGAATGATCATGCATTATATAGGATAAATCTAACTATGGACAAATATGACATTGGAATCATATACTATATAGATTGAAGAATTTAAAACAAATTGAGACTGTAGATTCAGAAACAATTGGGGGTTACTTTTGACTTGTCCATCGATAATTTGGTACCGTGCTTCCGCGAATGCAGCCTCGACTTATCGGTAGGTGGGATGCCATAGAAAATAAAGTAATATAACAGTTATTCCCGAGTTGCGTCAAAACCTTACCGGACGATCCAGAAATCTAGAGAGTATTTCTATCCACGGATTTGGGTGCGTCCAACCTTGTGGATTTTCAGTTTGTGTCCTCGCATAACCAATATATATTTGTTGAGTTTGCGCATCTTGCTTTTTTTGTATGATTTTTGTAATTGTAGTTTTTCCTTGGCATTATGGTGAAGATCTTGTGTCCCGACAACCTGTCCTTATAGTGGGTAAGGGTGGAATCACACTAAACTTCTCCGTCACCCGTATCCATACATGTGAATGGATACAACTTTTGTCATACTCGTCACCCGACAGGGTAAATGGATACTCGTGAGATAACAATCCCCGTATTTACAAGACATAAAACTCAGCATAGTTAATAATTATGACTTATAAATAACAACACATTGTAGACAACACATACTTATGAACAATTGTATACTGTAAATAGCAGCACACTGTCATAAATAACAACACTTACCTATAAACAACAACATATTATACACTTAAAGTATAGAAAATTCACCACGAACTATACATATAATTTGACTGTATGTTAGGGTTTTTTACATTGCGTGATTAGGGGAGAGAGTTAGTGCGCTAGGATATTACAGGACCCCACTTGTCAAAATTTTAGTCACGCACATGAGTATACGGGTATGGTACAAACCCCGATATATCCCATGAGCATGATATTTTCGCGTTTATTTACCCATGAGTAAAGTTTTGTCCCGTACCCTTAACCTAACCGGGTTTTATCCACAAGGAATGTGATTAATGGGTACACATTACCACTCCTAATCATTTTGGAAGGGCAGGCCAAGCTGTTGTCCTGGCTCATAATGTTCCAGTATTTTGAATTTTATATTGAGCATGGAACAAAGTTATGGAAATCTTTTTTGGGCGGTAGGAGCATATGATCCCACTAACTAAAAATCCTATTTTAAAATATCAAAAAATTCGAAATAAAAATTTCTGGTATGCATCCAAACATTTTATTTTTGTGCACAAAGTTTCGTGAAAAAACGTCAGTTTTTGTGAACTCTGTAAAAAGATAAATCCCGGTGCTTCAAAATGTCTTTTTTTCGTTAAACTTTTATTACGAACATAGAATGTCTAGATCTAAAACCAAAAAATTTGGTTCAATTTTTTAACATTTTGAAATATATTTAAAATACATTTTCATAACGGGTGCATCTACCCCCACTATTCAAAACACTGTGTCCGGTATCTTACTTGTTTATGGATACTATTGAAACATTAAACAATTTTTGTATGAGTTTAATTAACGAAATTAACATCACAGACGGGCTATTACATCTGATCACGTGAGACAAACTAGGCATATCTAACAGATATGTATCTGCGCCAAATATTAATACAACAGAGAGAAAAATAGCACATACCGGAAAGGTCCCACCATAGCGTTGTTGCGGTTGGCCATGGAGATGAAGAGGAAATAGACGAACGGTAGGCGTAGTATAGACGAACAGAAGCGAATAGTTGCGCCAAGACGCTCACAAAAAACGTTATTGGCCCTCTCTCATGCAGGATCTTAAGGGACGGGATTTTAGAGACTTGCTCCCTCGGAAAGCCATGTGGTCGCCGAATGGGAAAACCCTGCAAGCAGCACAAGTGCACAACTACAAAAAATTCGGCAGTAGAGACACATGTTGTGAGTGGTGTGTTATGAATCTGTTCTTTCTGTTTTTTATAGGTTAGGGAGGCAGAAAACGCAAGTTGCACATGTCAAGCAAGCAGATGTTTATCAACGCGTATGCATATGGTTGATGCACCAAGCAAATATTTAGCTTTCCACCAAAATGAGTTCTAACTCGAACACGATTCACGAAACACGATGCACATGCGATGCGATGTGTGGCGTGGCGAGGCGGGAGGCGGAGGAGGAGTGCGCATGAGCTGATTCTATTTGTGGGGACCCCGGACTAGCTGTCCGAAATTCCCTTGTGCCTACAACATCAGCGATCCCATGATCAGCACAATCAAACTGGTATCAAAATAACATCCATAAATACCGAATAAATATACTTACTTGATTGAAGTTATAAGGTTCAACAAATACTTGCAGCGGAATCACCAAATAGCGTGGAGCCCAAGTCATTTGCCACAACCCTACAGGCAACTGACTGGGAGACGGCCTAGTTCGCAAAGACGTCGACGAACTTCTCATCTTCCACACAACTCCTTCTCTTCATAGTCTGGCCAATAAAAATAACCAGGGACAAAGCCTATGAGTACATTGGATGCACTCGCAAACCACCCGAAAAAGTTTGAAAAACTTACATGCAACTAAGGCTGAGAAAACAGGGATAGCTCTAATCTAAGGCTTTGTATTTGCAGATAATAATGATTTTCTCTTGTGGATATAGCGTCTCAAAACATTTTTGAAAAGTAGTTTTCTCTTGTAGATATAGCATCTCTATATCCTTGTTGAAAACAATTTTTAAATAAAGGTTTGTTTTATAAACAAAACACTAGGATGGGGTTACCCATTTTTGTTCTAGGTTGTCACCCCGTGACCAACCAGTTTTTCACAAGAAACACCGTACCTCCCAGGTACCCTGTCATTCCTCTTTTCCTCCAGTTTTCCAAGAAACCACTTTGAAAACAAAACTGCCAGCACATCTTGTGCGGCCTTCCCAACCGTCCATGACCGAGGACTCAACTATTCGAATAGATTTACACTCTGCAGAGGTTGTGCACTTTCCCCACACCAAACGATCCTTCTGCCGTGATAAGCCACGGACCGTCATACAAGAGTATGCGGGGTTCGGATAATCGATCAAAGCCTTTCACTATGTCTAGCCTAGTATAGAGCTACCTCTTCGATGGGTTTATTCTCCCCGACACCGAGTGAGTCTCCGAGACTACACACCGCCATGACAGGAGGCCCACCGTTGCACCCGGAGGATAATATCTTCACTTTGAGGATAAATCCCCACTTTGTATGCCCCTTCTCTGGCGGCACTTCGGTTTGGGGACTCTAACCCCTTACATCCAATTGAGGTTTCCCCATACTAAAATAGACAAGCTTCCAACTAAGCCCGTCCCATTCCTAGGTAATGTGGTTGCACGGGTTAATTGTTAGGGCGGCAGCTAGAGCTGTACTTTGTTTTTTCCAAAACACTTGTCTTCTCCAGTTGCTCCCAGCAACACTTTCTTTTGTCAAAACATTTTCCATCTGAAAACTTCCACTTGGTTAGGGTCACCCCTTCCCAAGGTTTTTCCAACAAAAACCTTTTTTCCGAAAACAAAACTTTTGAGGGGTCCCAACCTACAGTTTATAGATAAGTAGTAGAATACTCTACCTTTGAAAATAAGTTTTTAAAATTTCTTGTTGGCGCCTCCAGTATAGGTGCCACAAGAGATACTACTATAGATATCCTACCATACTGGACTTTATTATAAAACTAAACATGCGGTTTGCAAAAAGGTAAAACATGAATGTTAAATAAAACAGTAGGACAAGTTTATTCTAAAAGGATGGCTTGCCTGGTTCAACAATATGTTCCTGGACTTCTCCTCATAGATCAATAAAAATAAAATTCCATCCTTCTTCAGTAAATCCTCTCCAATGGCCACTCCGATAGCGTTACCGTCTAACGTCGTAAACAAATAAAACAACACAATTAACAATCATCCTCAAACCACTCATGCACTAAAGCACATCTAGCAAAGTCTTAAAAACACACTCACTAAAACTAACTAATAATAACACAAACATAAAGAAAACTAATTCAACAAGTTTGTACTTGTTAAACTTGTGCTATTCTTTTTAGAGCACAAAAAGGCATAGTCATAATTAAATCTTAAACAACCATTTTAATGGACCAGCAAGCACAAGCCGTACTAACGGAAACCTCCTAATATACAGAACCCACAACACTAGGTTTTTGCACCTCAAAGATAATTTACAACTTTACAAAATCGACTTGGAATCAAAAGCAATTTAAACTAGTACTTAAAAAGCACAATGCTATTATCTGTACAATCATCAAGTAAAAACAGCATACCACCAGATAGGTATAGACAAGTAGAGACTAACAAAATTGAATTTGCAATTTTAGGATTTACAGAGAATAAAATATGCATTTTCTAGTGAAGAAAGCACTTGCTTTGAGAGTAAATTTACCATTTAAAAACGAAAGCTCAGGAAACTCTAATTACTAACTATATGAAAGACATGCCATTTCTCGGCCCCTCAGCGATCGTGCACTGTTCATCACTGTTGCTTCGATCCCGTCCGTCGCCTGCCGATCGAACGGTCCGCGTGGCCTCCTCGTGACTATTTCGCAAAAACACCCCTCGCAAGTCGAGAAATAGCTCCGCAACCCTCACTTTATCGAAGCGAAGGACCACAACGCAATTTCGAAAAACACAGGGACCCGTCGTAAAACTGCGCAGACTCCCTCCTCTCTCCCTTCTCGCTCCCGCGCGACGGCGGAGTCGCCGACGCGCCGTTCCGCCGCTCCGGTGCTCCCCGTCCAGATCGACGGACACGGCGGGCTCCGCCGTCCTCGCCTCCACCTCCTCACCGAACGCCGCGGCCCCGCCAGAATCACCGCCGACGTCCTCGGCATCCGCCGCCGCTTCCGCACGTCGCCGCAGCCGCTCAGGCGACCTAAAAGCGGCGGCGCCGCCACCCCCGGGTTGCCCGCGTCGAGGCGCGTCCAGTGCGACCGCCCGCGCGTCCTGGGTCGCCGTCATTCGACGCCGGCGTCCGCGTCGCCGCCGCGGCAGCTCCGCCCGTTGGTGACGTCAGCGTGACATCACGGCGGGCCTGGGCTGGGCCGGCCTGCTTGCCGTGCGCCTGCGTCGGCTCCTTTTTTTCCCTATTATTCAAAACTTTTGTAACTTTTAGAATACAGCTCCAAATCAATTCCGACCAATTTCTATCAAAATATAAAAATCAATATAGTCATTTCAAATGCTTTGGGACCTTTTCCAAATTATTTCAAATCTTATTTTCCAAATAAATATAATATGCTGCGAAATCAGAAACTTATACAGGTTAATATTTCGAAATAATCCATAACAATAATATATTTCCTCTAATTATGGTGCTAAATTAGAAAATTACGGAGACAATTCAAATACAGCTCCAAATCAATTCAGCCCAATTTCTACCAAACTGTAAAAATATAAGTAGCCATTTCAAATGCTTTGGGACCTTTTCCAAATTATTTCAAAACTTATTTTCCAAATAAATATAATTGAACCAATTCAAATATAGCTCCAAATCAATTCAGCCCAATTTCTTCCAAACTGTACAAATCTAAGTAGCCATTTCAAATGCTTTGGGACCTTTTCCAAATTATTTCTATACTTATTTTCCAAATAAATATAATTCAACTAAATAACGAAATTTAAAAAAGATCATGCTTCAAATAATTTAAAACACTTTATAGATACTGTTCTACAGTATTTAGACAATTCCGAAAAACTATTAAATGCTGCGAAATCAGAAACTTATACAGGTTAATATTTTGAAATAATCTATAACGATAATATATTTCGTATAATTATGGTGCTAAATTAGAAAATTACGGCAAAATGGAACCATATTTGGTCAATTCAGTTCATCTAACATATTTACAAGTAATATAACTTAAATCTCTCTAACTACGCAGCTAAATTTCAAAGATGTTTGATTAGATGAATATTTGGAGAAAATGCAAATTCATATCCTCTAATTATGGATTGAATTTAAACCAAATTTAATAAATGGTCACATAATGTATTTACCCTAATTATGAAGTTAAATTAAATATTTAAGACAGAACACCAACATATTATATGTAAGAAAGTTATAGCAAAATGGAACCATATTTGATCACTTCAATTTAGCTAACATATTTCGAGGTAATATAACTTAAATCTCTCTAACTATGTAGTTAAATTTAAAAAAATGCTTGATTAGACGAATATTTACATAAAATGCAAATTCATACTCTCTAATTATGGACTGAATTTAAATTAAATTTAATAAACGCTCATATAATATATTTCCCCCAGTTATTGAGTACAATTAAATATTCAATAAAAAATACAAACATACTACATCAATTCGGATAAGTTAATATTTAGAGACAATATAACTGAACTCCCTCCAATGATGTAATTCAAAATAATAAACGCTTACATTGAACTTAACTCTCTCTAACTATGTAGTTAAATTTAAATAATGCTTGACTAGATGCATATATTGGAGAAAACACAAATTCATTTCCTCTAAAAATATATTGAATTTAATAGATGTTAATACAACATGTTCACCATTTCGATTCGCAAAATATATTGACTTCAATTCAATGAGTGCTCAAATTGAACTTAGCTCTCTCTAATGTCACCATTTCTATTCAGAAAAGATATTATGTAACAAAAAATAAAAAAACAAGTTATATTCACAAAAATATCAACCAAGGGCGCGGCCCCAGTTATTGAGTACAATTAAATATTCAATAAAAATACAAACATACTACATCAATTCGGATAAGTTAATATTTAGAGACAATATAACTGAACTCCCTCCAATGATGTAATTCAATATAATAAACGCTTACATTGAACTTAACTCTCTCTAACTATGTAGTTAAATTTAAATAATGCTTGACTAGATGCATATATTGGAAAAAACACAAATTCATTTCCTCTAAAAATGTATTGAATTTAATAGATGTTAATACAACATGTTCACCATTTTGATTCGCAAAATATATTGACTTCAATTCAATGAGTGCTCAAATTGAACTTAGCTCTCTCTAATGTCACCATTTCTATTCACAAAAGATATTATGTAACAAAAAACAAAAAAAAAATGATATTCCCAAAAATATCAACCAAGTGCGCGGCGTGACGCCGCGCCAAAATTCAACTAGTACTCTTGTAAACGCAATACATCACTCAACCAGACCACATGGAAGTTGGTTCATCCCAAAAGCATTAACAGAAATTAAACTAAAAATCAAACAGTAGCAACTGCCATGCATAAGGTTTTTAAAACTATTTGAAAACTACAGATCTATTTGAAACAAACTTAATTGTAATAGACAGGTAATTTAAAGCACAAGCAGTAGAAAAAGACCTCACAAATTTTAGATCTATACAACTCCGGTTATTTAATATTTAGTGAAAACGACACATTTTAAAGGAATAAATCAAGAAAATTTTGCCGAGACAAACTAGGCATGAAACCAGTTCTGCATGTTTAATAAAACACTCTGGAACATGAAGAAATTTGTATAAAGTCATTTGCATGCACAGGGATTAAATGGGGAATTATTTTCTCGGACAGATCTGGCAGGAACAAATAAATCAGAGAAGTATTTGACAGAAACAAAAAGGGATTGGGCCAGATCTGAGCAGATCCGGGCAACACAGTGCTGGGCCGGCCCATGGCCAACACACTTAAACTGAAGGGGTGAGTTACCCTAGGATCGAGATCTAAGGGCCAGGAATATACCAGGCAGACATGCAAGCCTACAACCGCAGATCGAAAGATCGACGGTGTTGGTTCATCTCCTTATTTGGGACAAACCACACGGAAACTGAGCAGGAAAAACTCGACGGAGGGCACTGGTTTCTCACCGTGGGGTAGGGGTGTAAACGGATAGGATAATTTCCGCACCGAATCCATCGCCGAATCCGTTTTAAAGAATCCATATCCGGTTCCGAAGAATTTGCCGGATAAGGATATCCGATTCCGAACTGAACATCCGGATACGGTGTAGGATATGGTATGTAAAATAGCATCCGAATATGGATTATCCGAATATTAGTTAGAATTATCCGATGGTTATAATTCGAATAATCCAATTTTCTACCGAAATGTCTAAACTAATAGAGCACAATTTGTAGTTAGTGAGTTGTGGAGCTCATTTGTTGAACAAAGACTCCCTTGCATGGTCATTATACATACTATGGAGTATAACTTTGTTAGATTATTATGTTGTTGAGCTATTATTTTTGGTTATGTGGCTTGACAATATACATTGCGCATACCGATCCGACTAATTTTTTTTCCGCCCCGAATCCGCTCCGTTTCCGTTTCGAATCCGTGATTATATCTATCCGCCCCCGAATCCGCGACCGTTCATTATCCGATCCGATCCGAATCCGAGAAAAAAATATGGTAAAGGATATGGTAGAGGCAAAATCCGATCCGTTTACACCCCTACCGTGGGGGCTTCTGAAAGAGATTGAGAGGGTGTAGGAGATGTGCGGATGCTCGGGGTGGTCGAGGGTGGCTGCAGTTCTTGTCGGCGGGCTCCCGGTTGACGGCGGCGTCGAGGACGTTCGCGTCGGGCACGGGACGGCAGCGTCGGCTCCGGCGTCTCCTGGGGAAAAAAGGGATGAAGGGTGAGGTAGAGCTCGGAGAGGGGAACTCAAAGATGCATAGAGAAGAGAGAGAGGTGGACGGGGTCACTGGAAACCTTCTCGGCAAGGTGGCGGACCGAGGGAAAGAAAACCCTAGCTCCACCGAGCTAGAGCTTGAGAGAGCTCGCTCTCACCCTCGAGGCGACAGAGGGGTGGATGGCGAGTGGAATGGGCAAGGAACGGGTGCGAGGGAGAGGCTGTGGGCTTAAAACGAAGAGGTGGCCGGTGCATGGTGCACGGCGTGCACGGACAGGAGCGAGTGGTGCACGAGCGAGGGATTGGCTGGGGTGGGCAGTGGAGCAAACCCTACTCACGCAGCGACTGGTCTTGGACGCGAGCGACTGGCCTGGAGCCGTTGGCTCGGCCGGAGTCAAGGTCGGTTCTAGTCCGCACGCCAGGCGTTCGATTAAATGCCTGGAAGCCGATTGGCGGTCGCTGCGGCGCTGGGGAACAAAAGAGAGAGAGGAAGGTTGTCTAGGAGGGTCGTAGAGTTAGCAGGAGGGCAGCAAGTCGCTCAGGTCGGTCTCTCTCTACAGGGAGGGAAGAGATTGAGCAAGATCTTCTCCTGCGGCTTCCCGAGGTGGACAAGTGAGGGGAGAGGGAGCTGGGCTAGCTGGAGTGAATGACAAGAGGGCCAGGGAGGTGGTGGGATCGAGTCATACCCGCCAGACAATTGCATGGAGGGGGAGAGGGTGCAGGTCTTCACTAGACTTGGCATGGCATCAATGCCTTGCCAACTGCTGCCATAGGTCCTCGCCCACGAGGCTTGGGTGTCAAGCTTGACCAGGCCGGGTCAAACATGAGTGTAGGACAGATAGGGAGGGTTTGGGGTGGAGATGATCTTGTTTAGGTGATGTTTCGTACGAGTTTGAGATAAACAGATTTTTCCCAGATTCTTGTACTGATTAGACATGAGGGACTCGTGGGAACAGGGGTGCTTGATGTCCAAGAATTTAACCAGCAGCTTAGATGACGAGTATAGATGCCAAGGGTGGATACCCAGGTTGTGCATTGGCTGAGAAGCCAATACTTTGAATAAAACCAGACGTGACAAAAGGGTAACAAATACTGGAGCGTATGGTCACTGTTTTGACCAGCTCACAAAACGACCATGGGTAACTTAGCAACAAAGTTCCAAAGTTTCCAAAATTGATTTGAATAGACAGATAAGATAGAGTAGATGAGACCTACGTTGGTGCAGTTCCAAAATGACCAAGATTAACGAATTGGTGAGGCCCTAGATATGGTATCTATTAACAGGAGTGAAGATAAGACAAGATTTGAATTTGAAAAGGTTTTGCTGAATTTTTCTCAAACAACAACCACATATTATTTTCATACACACAAGGCCACATAAACACTCATGAAATTTCTAATCAAGACAAACAGTCGAAACACAAATCAATTAGTTCAAACAACAAGCAATTTAATAAGCAACCAAATTTCAAAACAACCAAATATACTCGTGAGGTGGTGATCAATATAATCATGACAAGATGATGCTAAGACATGCTCAACTTAAATCTTTATATTTTTCAAAAAGGTTTGAAAAAAAAGTAGGCGGGGTAATTATATTTCCCACTTGTATTCCTTTCCAAAAGGAGTGAGAATAGGAGTTTAAAATAAGAGCTGTAAATACTTGCAAAATATCAAGATCAAGAATAAGTAGGAGATAGTATATAGATCTCCATTGTTTGGAAACGCTTAAATTTGAAAATACTTTTACTTTCTCAAATGATAGGTCTTTGGGTTGTTGCTAAAATCAAAGCATCATCAAAAATGGAGTTTGGCCAAAGTAAGATTGGAGAAGATATATGGACTATTTTTCTTGTCATGACATGATCACCAAGATTAAATAATATTTCATCTAGATAGAGTTCATATGCTGGCATTTCTGTGGTTGATAACACACACACACACACACAACAAACCAAACAAGGTCACACGGAGCAATAGGAAGGAAAACAACAATCATTAGCGAAGCATTTCAAAAGGTTTTTGTTGGTTCTGATTTTTGCGTCTCTTACAACTAAGTTTTTATTGGCTCCAAAATTGAGGTGTTACACTATTCTCACACACTTAGTGAGAGTAGAAGAACTCCCCTTATAAGCGGGCGGCGACGGTCTAACAAATGTTGGAACAATGTTTCGCATGCACAAGAGGCCAGGAAGTAGCACATTTTGAAGGGGACAAAGTCCCGCACCAATATGGGTGGCTGCAAGGACCAAATGGGCATCGGCTTGACATCATCAACACCTTTCGCCATAGCATATGGCGACACTAGGCAAGCCAACAAAGGTCATGCTAGGAAGCAAGAATAGGTCCAACCGGACCGTTTTCTCAACCAAATGCCGCAAGCATGCTTGGTTGAGGAGCAGGTGATCGGAGCATGGAGAATCGATAGCAACGACGCTCGAGTGTACTAGAAGAAGATGAAGATGATTGAATCGGATCCGAGAGTCAGATGTTGATTCCTTGAGCTGGGAGGGAGAGGACGACGAGTGGTCCTTCTTTGGCTATTGGACGAACGATGTGAGATCTTGGCCTAGGTCTTAATAGGATTGATAGTATACTCATATTAACAAGTTGCAACTTCTTTTTCGGAAGGTCATCTGAAAAGAACTCCGAGGTTAAACGTGCTTGGCCCGGAGCGATTTGAAGGTGGGTGACCGACCGGAAAGTTCTTCCCGGGTGCGCATAAGTGAGGAAAAAGTGCGAACAAAAGACTAATGGTTGTCTGTGGGGTTAGTCTAGAAATTCTAGAGAGTTGTCCGACCCGGGGGTGGGACGGGGTGTTACAAACGAGGTGAGGGTTGTGATTACACAAAAATTCATTATGGTCTCTCATCTAAAGATTTATTCATGATTCCCATATCATCCTATCATAATGAGTTCATTCGTAGCTTTGATTCATCAAGCAGACAGATTATGTTATACCAGCTGTATTGTAAATGTGTTGTTTTAATAAAATAAAGTGAGGCTATGGGGGCTCCCCCACAGTAAAAGGTTCAAAACACATGTTATACCAGCTAAGTATGATTAAGCATAACAGATGTATAAATGAATCTCGTGATGCACGAGCAATCTTGGTTTTGCAAAGTAGTATTGGATCGGGATATTTAGACTATAAGGATAGATCCTGCATTATATAGGAGAAATCTAACTATCAACAAATATGACATTGGAATCGTATACAATAAAGATTGAAGAATTTAAAACATTTTGAGGTTGTAGATTCAGAAACAATTAGGGGTTACGCTTGACTTGTCCATCGATAATTGGGTACCGTTCTTCCGCGAATGCAGCCTCAACTTATCGGTAGGTGGGATAATAAAAGTAATATAAATTGTTATTCTCGTGTTGCTTCAAAACCTTACCGGCCGATCCAGAAATCTAGAGAGTATTTCTATCCACGGATTTGGTGTGTCCAACCTTGTGGATTTTCAGTTTGTGTCCTCGCATAACCAATCTATATTTGTTGAGTTTGCGCATCTTGCTTTTTTGTATGATTATTGTAATTGTAGTTTTTCCTTGGCATTATGGGGAAGATCTTGTGTTCCGACAACCTGTCCTTATAGGGGATCATATTTAGGGATGTCACCCGCAGGGTATGGGTAAGGGTGGAATCACACTGAACTTCTCTGTTACCCGTATCCATACCCGGCAACGGATACAACTTTTGTTCATACTCGTCGCTCGACAGGGTAAATGGGTCCTCTGGGGGGGGGGTAACAATCCCGTACTTACAAGACATAAAACTAAGCATAGTTAATAGTTATAAACAACAACATAGAACCATTATAACTTATAAATAACATCACTTATTTGAAATGAATGCGGTAGGGGAATCCCCTACAACGATTTTTTGTGTGAAATAATAAGAACCCAAATCTGTGTCCATGAGGACTTAAACCTGGTTGGTTGGGTTGTACATCCACTCCCCTAACCAAGTGAGCTGGCTCACATTGTAGACAACACAGACTTATGAACATTTGTATATTGTAAATAGCAACACATTGTCATAAATAACAACACTTACCTGTAAACAACAACATATTATACACTTAAAGTACAAAAAATCACCACGAACTATACATGTAATTTGACTGTATGTTAGGGTTTTTGACATTGCGTGATTAGGGGAGAGAGTTAGTGTGCTAGGATATTATAGGACCCCACTTGTCGAAATTTTAGTCGGGTACATGAGTATCCGGGTATGGTACAAACCACGATATATCCCATGAGCACGATATTTTCGTGTTTATGTATTCATGAGTAATGTTTTGTCCCGCGCCCTTAACCTAACAGGTTTTATTCACAAGACACGTGATTAATGGATACCCATTACCATCTGTAATCATGTTTGGCCCAATCAAGATTTCTCATCTTTCTGAATGTGTGACTCAAGAAGCTTTCTCGAACCTTTGAAGGAAATCATAGTCGTACACGTGTGCGAGTAGGAACGTCGTTGTTTCAGTCCGATTCCCATGTTTCTACCAAATCCTTTGAAGATTTTATGTTACAAAGATTGATATATAGAGACGGTTGGGGGTAGAAATGTTTCGCGCTTGCCTCCCGGGTCGCTCCCAGGGCCACTCCGGAGGCGACCGAACCCTAGCCCAGCGCCCTCACCTCCTCCCTCCCCCTCCCTCGCCGCCACCGACAGTCACCACCGGGCCGAACCGTGCGGTTGACGGCGGCGGCGAGGCCCCCTCCTCGCGCAGCGGCTGGTGGAGCACGGGCTCCGCTCGGGTGCGGGCGGCCCCGACCTTGTGGCGGCGGATCTGAACGGCGGCGGCGCGCTGCTCTCGCCGGGAAGCTTGAAGACGAGGTCATGCGGCGCGGTCGCGGGCATGTGCTTTGGCCGCCTCTCGGCCACGGACCGAGGCAGGGGCTGAAAGGACAAGGATGTCGCCTAGAGACGGGGTGAATAGGCGATTAAAACTTTTCCGGTTTAGGCTTGATAAATGCGGAATAAAACTAGGTGTTTAAATTAACAAGCCAACAACCTAAATAAACTAGGCTCACCTATGTGCACCAACAACTTATGCTAAGCAAGACAAGCAACAAGGTGATAGCAATATAGAATACTTCAAGCACGAAGGCTATCACAATGTAAAGTGCATAAGTAAAGAGCTCGGGTATAGAAATAACCGAGGCACGCGGAGACGAGGATGTATTCCCGAGTTCCTCCTTTTTAGGGGAGTACGTCTCGTTGGAGAGGTGTGAACCAACACAATGGTTCAACAACCACAAAGGTTTCACCTTCTTCTCCGATGAACCGCACCACAAAGGTTTGGTTCACCTTCCACTATCGGAATCCTTCGAGGCGGAAATCCAGAGCCTTTCAACAACGATCCGGGGCACAACCCACAACGGGATTGGGGGCTCCCAAACAGCTACAAGTGACCACACAAGGGTCTCAACCACCACACGGGCGCCTAGGGTACAAAGACCCAAGAGTAACAAGTTCACAAGCTTTCAACTTCCACGAATCCTTGTGGAGAGAGCAAACCGATGCAACACAATGCAATGGCAAGAACACAAGAAGTGCTCAAGTCCTTCACTCTCAAATTCCAACAAAGCAACTAATGCTTATGGGGGAATAAGAGAGGAAGAACAATGGAGGAGAAACACCAAGAACTCCAAGATCCAGATCTACTAGGTTCCCCTCACTTAGAGGAGAGATGGATTGGTGGAAATGTAGATCTAGATCTCCTCTCACTTTCCCTCAAAGATATGCAAGAATCATGGAGGGATTGAGAGGAAGGCAAGCTTTTCCAAAGGTCAACAATGGAGGAGAGAGAGGGGGAAAACGTACTCAAGAGATAGGGAACCGTTGGAGAAGAAGGGCCCCTTAAAAAGGTTCCCCAAAATCCAACCGTTAACTCCAGAAACGCGCCGCAGCGGTAGTACCGGGCCGATCCCGGTAGTACCGAGCCGCGTTGACCCGAGGAAGAAACGAAGGCTGCAGGAAGCTTCCCAGCGCTGGTCCGCTTCGGTAGTACCGGACCCCATGGTCCGGTAGTACTTCCTTAGCGGTAGTACCGCACCACTACCGGGACCAGTACCGGCTAAAAATGCATCGATTCCAGAACGCCTTCTGGAGATGCGGTACTGGCCTCGGCACCGGCCGCGGTAGTGCCGCATGGCAAGATTCCGGGGTCACCCGGTAGTACCGGGCTTGGGTCGGTACTACCGGCCTAAGAAGAAACTTCAGAAACAGATAAAGAAAACCGCAATAACTTTTGCAAGAAAGCTCCAAACGAGATGAAACCAACGAGGTTGGAAATATTAAGGGTCACAAATATGGAGGAGATATCACACATGGGAGGTGTGGATCTTATCTCGAGGAGGACCGGTAATATTTCCAACACCGAGAACGCAACAAGTTTTCCATCCGGACTCCGTTTTCAATGATCTTGGGCTTGCTCCGAAGATAATCACAAGCACTACAAGATCATGCATATACACATCATAGTCCATCATGTGAGGAGGATAACACAAGAGGAGAGTTTGACCTCTCTACAAGAGACGAACCGGTAAACCCTCCAACATAAAAAACACCACAAGATATCCAAATGAAATCCGTTTTTGATGAACTAGAGCTTGGTATGGAGATGAACACAAGCTCTAAATTCTCACATGGATAAAAGCCAAATAAGAACCAAGAAAGATGATATGCCAAATATGCAATGGTTTGAGCTCTCCACAAAGATGCGATAAAGTTACTCACTTGAGAGCCCCTCTTGATAGTACGCCGTCTATCCTATAACCCGGTCTCCCACTAACACCATGAGACCGGTAAAATAGAAAACCTATCAAGATCATACCTTTGCCTTGCGCATTCCACTTGAGCTAGATGATGACGATCTTGACTCCCTCAAGTTGGAACACCTTTCTTGATTGTGCTTGCTAGCACATGCTTGATGAAGACTTCTCCAAATACTCCCCCATACACCATTATGGGAGAGCCTCGCTTAGCTCCGTCTTCATGTATCCACTTGTGCTTCATATTCTTCTCTTGATATATATGATGGCTTGGAGATAACATGAAGTTCACTCAATCTTCTTTTCCAAGCCATGCTTGCAATAAGCTCAACTCTCCACATGACCATTCGCCATATAAACCCTTGAATAGAGCATTGGTCATCATGTAATCTTCTAGAGTCCAACACATGAACTCCAATCTTTTCCTATGGAACAGATCTACAAGTATATCTCAATGCAAACATTAGTCCATAAGGATTATCATTAATTACCAAAACCACGCATGGGGCAACACATGCACTTTCAGGGGCCCCGGGCTCGAGCGAGCCCATCCGCCCACCTCCGCTGCGGTCGTCGCTTGCAGCCACGGTGGCTGCTGGATGTCGCTCTCCTTCACTGGTTGTTGTTGCCGGCCACCTCACACCCTACAGATCTGGCTCCGGCAGCAACCATGGGGGTTGCTATTGGGTCAATCTCCTGGGTTAGGCCCACGGGTCCTGCGTGGTGGTGCGGTTGCGTATGACGGTGAAGCCGTCCGCCGTGGTCAATAGGGGCTGGCCGCCGCGGTGGTTTTCGTCTCTCCTCTCGGTTCGGTGGTGCGGGGAGTTTGACGCCGAGGCGGCGGCCCTGGACGGTGGACTCGGTGTTGGCTATGGTCTGTGGTCGTATGGACGACATGGATTTTGACGTGTGGAGTTCTTGGCGAGGTCCGGCGAGGGCGCCGTTCCTTGCCCAGTTCCCCATCTGGAGGCTCTATTGCAGCCATGGTATCCCCTGCCCTTCGCGGTGGGGGTTGGAGTTGGTGACCTTGACGATGGGTAGGAGGGGATCAGACTGAGCGAAAGCTCAAGCCGTCGTTGACGCCCGTGGGCGCCGCTTTCCCTCTTGGGGCGACACCGTGTCTCCACCCCATCTCCCTCGTGTTTACTCCGGGTGAAAATTTAGGTCAGCTGACCCTACAGTGGCGTCGCTGCTGCGTCGTGACCCCCTTGGGGCCGCCGTTTTGGAGCAGGGGTCTCCTCGCCTCGCCATGGCTGTTTGAGTGTAAAGCCGGTGCCTTTCCGTAGCTCGTGATCTGAAGTGAAAATGCATGTTCCTGTGCTTTGGTGGAGACATGGTCTGCGGACACGGTGGTCCGATTCCGCCCCTGTGGTGGCTGGCCGTTTTACCCAAGGGTTTGGTGCTCGCCGCCTTCGGCGTCGTCCGATCCCGCCACTCTGGTGGTTGGCTGTTTTACGCAAGGGTTTGGTGCTTGCCGCTGCATTAGTGAGATCTCCTTCGGCGCTGTGATCTTCGGCTTCCTTTCCTTCGAGCTCGTCGTCTGCTAGAGGCTCTGATCTTTCGTCTCCTACTTCCCTCTCTGATGTCAAGCTCTGTGCTATTCGTGGTGGTTTCCTCGCTGGTGGTCCTATCCTGCCTCTTGGCTAGCCGTTTACGCAAGGACACTACAAGGAAACAGCTAATAGCTGGCTTGTAATCACCGGTGAGCCACCCTAAACCCACGCTGGTGATCTGTTGGTACCAAATTCAGCAGCTAATCACCAGCGTGGGAAAATACCCACGCTAGTGCTGCGTTGGAATCACCGGCGTGTACCACATAGCGACATGCCGGTGATATGTGGGCCCAAAAAACCAACCACGGAGGAAAATATCACCGGTGTGGAAAGCAAAATGCACGCCAGTATCGTCCTGCGTAGTTATTGGCGTGGGAGCTCGTAGGCACACCGGTAATCATATATCTCGGGAGGGCATGTGGGACCCTATGAAATCACCGGCGTGGGCTTATTTGGCATGCCGGTAATCACATCTGAACATTACTGGTCTCCATATTTAGGACCCTTACCCCTGTTGGATATATTGCATCTGAGTTGGTTTGGGTATCTTAGCTAGAGTTATTACCGCTGTTTGTGTAGTGGCTTAGCTAGCTAGCTAGTATTAATATTGATCATTAATTAGCAACATGTCGGTTGATCCTTGTGATCGTGGTTTTACTCGTATGATGTCTCATTTGGTTTTACCGGTATGATGTCTCATTAATTAGCAGCAGTCGTCGCTGACGAGAACAATGATGAACACACTAGTTTTTTTTCAGTTTCACACCAGTTTAAAACAGTAAAAAAAATTGTTCAGTTTGACACCAGTTTGAAACAATAAAAAAGGCATTGTCTAAAAAAAGACCTTATATAATAAAAAAACCTTGTCAAAAAAAAGAACTTGTCTATAAAAAGATATTGTCTAAAAAAAGACCTTATACAATAAAAAAGGCATTGACTAAAAAAAACATTGTATGAAAAGAAAGGTAAACATGACCGCATCATGCCGCCGCCCTCCTTCTCCTCTCTCTCCCCACTCGATTCCCCATAACCGCATCGCGCGTGCCTCCTCTCTCCCCGACGCATCGCGCCGCCACCCCCTCTCTCCCCGACGCATCGCGCCGCTGCCCCCCTCTCTCCCTCCCTCACCGCATCGCGCCTCCCCGTCGCCGCGACCGTCCTCTCCCTCCCCGACGTCGCCGCCACCGCAACCAACCCTGACGACGCCGCCGTCCCCGCCTCCGTCCGTCTTCGCCTCCGTCGACCTCGGCGGTGAGTCACTCGGTCTCCCCATGTAGATTTATTGTAGTGTAGATTGTTAGTTTTAGTGTAGTGTAGATCTAGTGCAGTGTAGATTGTTAGTTTTAGTGTAGTGTAGATTTAGTGTAGTGTAGATTGTTAGTTTTAGTGTGATGTAGATTTAGTGTAGTGTTAGATTGTTGGATTTAGTGTAGTGTAGTGTTAGCTAGATTTAGTGTAGTGTTAGATTGTCAGATTTAGTGTAGTGTAGTGTAGTGTTAGATTGTTAGATTTAGATGTTAAATATATACTATTAATTGATTTAGTTGTTTAGATTTAGGAGATGTACTAGTTGTTTTAGATTGCTAGAATTCTAAATGTTACATGAATGTTTTTAGATGTTAAATGTGTAGTATTAGTTGTTTTAATTGTTTAGATTTAGGAGATGTATTAGTTGTTTTAGACTGTTACATTTCTAAATGTCACATCTATATTTCTAGATGTTAAATGTGTAGATTATAATTTGTTTTTTGTTCTAAATGTCACATCTATATTTCTAGATTTAGTTTTTTTTAGATTGTCACATTATATTTAGATGATTTTGAGTTGTTTAGATTTATATTGTTAGATTGTTATATATAGTTCTATTTAGATTATTAGATTTAGTTGTTTTAGATTGTTATAGTTCTAATGTATATCTTCTTAACATGTTTTAGTTTCCACGGAATGGGTCCGTTTAAGGGTGTGAGGGCGTACTATAGGTCGAAGCTTAAGTGGAGCGTCTATGGATGTCAGATCCATTTAAGCGGGAGGAAGCACTGGGTTGGGCAGTTCGATACCCCGGAGGAGGTGGCGCGCGCCTATGATTATTTTGCCGTACACGAGTACGGAGATAAGAAGAAGGACCGCCATCTCAACTACCCTGAGGATCGCCACTGTGTAGATGACTACATGCCGCCTGGGATCAGATAGGTGAACATGGCCATCACTAGTACAGAACGACACATCGGAAACGGGCCAAAAACCCCTTCGGCAACGGAAAAAGGGTCCGTGTCCCCGACCCTGTCACTGATGTGAAGGCTCTCATCGGCAACGGACAAGAAAAACCGTCACCGATGAGGCTTGATTTTGGCTACGGTTGCCATCCAGTCTCCGTTGCCAATGTATCTGGACATCAGAAACGGATATTCTATTTTACTCGTTTGCATTGAGGTTTTTTCATAAGCCTACAGCAGCAATACAGTTGCCAATTGACATTCAAAATATCACAGCAGAAGCACAAAGTTGCTAGCAAAACCGTTCATAACTTATATAACAATTGTCACCATTACATAGCATCAAAAGATGAGTTACACATGCTTCGCTAATCCTATCATTCTCATGCCTCCCTAAACTGCAGCTAAGGCTTGCTCCCTAAACACACATCCACAAAATAGCCGGAGAAACTGAAAAAACAGAAACTACACCAAGCCAAATTGCCAAATTCTTCGTACTGAGGCTTGCTCCATCTTGGACGGTGTCGCCGAAATATAATCCCACTTTATAAGTAGCACATTTAAAGTTTGTTCGGATCAGCTTTGTGCTTCTGGATAAAAATACATGGATTGATAGTTAGAGAAGAGCCAAAATATGATGCTACATGACATAGATATAATTTAATGTGAAAACAGTTCACACCTTTAAGCGCCTATATCCGTGTGCTTGCAGTCCGATCAAACGATTTGGAGGCATAACTTGAAGGTGATGTTTCCTTCAAGAGCCTCACCATTTTTATACAGTGTCGCCGAAATACTATTACTTCATACACTAGCTACACAAAACAATAACGAGGATTAGCACATTGACAAAAAGTTGTGACTGGATCTATTCATCATCGGTAGTACTACAAAGAGTTGAAATTAATTCACCCTACTAGACTTTAAAATAGTGCAAGATACTAGACAAGTTTTCTATATACTAGACAAGTTTTCTATGCTAGACTAGAAAACTAGACAGAAACAATAAAGTGCAAGATACTAGACGAGTTTTCTATATACTAGACAAGTTCTATATACTAGACAAGTTCAATATAAAACCAATTGATGAACTAGTTCATGAGCTGAGCGATTTAGACCTCATATTTTCTTCTCCGTGGACGGCGCCTCGAGATCGGCCACCTCCTCCTCCGTGGACGGCGCCTCCAGATCGGCCACCTCCTCCACCGTGGACGGCGCCTCCAGATCGGCCACCTCCTCCACCGTGGACGCCACCTCCTCCACCGGGGACGTCGCCTCCAGATCGGCCACCTCCTCCTCCGTCGACGGCAACCTCCAGATCGGCCACCTCCTCCTCCGTCGACGGCGCCTCCACATCGGCCACCTCCTCCACCGTGGACGCCACCTCCAGATCGGCCACCTCCTCCTCCGTGGACGGCGCCTCCACATCGGCCACCTCCTCCACCGTGGACGCCACCTCCTCCACCGGGGACGTCGCCTCCAGATCGGCCACCTCCTCCTCCGTCGACGGCGGCCTCCAGATCGGCCTCCGTTGACGGCGGATCCGCCACAACTGCTGCATCACCACCCGATGAATGATCTGATCCAGCTCCGCGTGGCCCAGAGGACGCGGGGCATCACCGAAGGTGATGAGCCTGACGCGCTCCCACACCTGCCGCATCACAGCCGCCTCCAGATCTGCCCTATCACGAACAGATGCAGCTAGATCGGTGCGGCCGCTAGAGCCGCGGCTGCGATGGCGAGATCTAGAAGCGCCGGCAGAGGAAGCCATGAGAGAGTGAGGAGAGTAAAAAGCTACAATGTGTGGCGGCTAGGGTTGAAAGATGGATAGTGAGGGATTGAGCATGAGACTGATGGGGCTTGCTTCGCCAGTACATTTATAGGCACCCAATTGGCAACGGACATTTTATATAACCGTTTCCATTGGATACAAGTTCACAACTACTATGTGCTACTGATTTCCGTAGCTGCATACGAACATAATACATTCTAGTGATTTTCAAAGTGCATACGAACCTAATACATTGTACTGATTTGCATAGCTGCATACGAACCTAATACATTCTACTGATTTTCATTGATGCATACAAGTTCACACCTAACAGCAGCACACAAACACACAAAATCATTCTAGCAATGCTCACAAGAACATTTAACTGAGCTATTTCTGTTCCTTTATGCCGCTCCTTGCGCACAGCAACAACATGGTCAGATTTAGTCGAAGTGTTTGTTGGGCTCCATGCCAAACCAGCTAGAGCTGCTGCAGTGTGCGGCTTTATCTCCATGTTCGCCTTCTTGACTATCAAGGCTACATTTTCCAGCTCTGCAGCTTCCACTTCGACGCCATTAGCAAGCAGCATCTCAACATAATCATCAATCCAAAAAAAATAATCACAGCTCCCAGAATACTCTTCGCCCCTCCCCTGCCAAATGGTAAATCGAATCCAGACGCAAATCAGCATCACACATAGAATAGAATCAATCAAAACTGGTCGAAGCGACGAACTAACCCAGTGATTTGGACACTTGAAGTAGATCCGGCCTGGGTTCAGATCCGAACGCGACACTCGACGAATCGTGTTCCGACAGCGGCAGCATATGCACTTCACAAGCGGCAGATCTGACCCGGCCCCGGCGGCGCAGGAGGAGGACGCATTCGATCTCCCCGACGAGCTCATGCTCTTGGCCATGGAGGACACGAGTGCGGAGTAAAAACAAGCTGGAGCGGAGGAACAAGGGCAAATCGACAGTCTTTTATAATATCCAAGATAGTGCTAAAAAAGGAATTTTATATAAGCAACCTCGCCAACGGTTGTATACAAATGTCCGATGCCATTGAAGAACATATCGCAAACGGAGTCGAAAGAAACTCCGTTACCAACATATCGGCAACGGTTAATAATTCGCGACCGTTGCCTATGAAGGCGGGACGCGGGCCAGCTTGCCTGGCGGGGCGGGTTTTCTCACGCGGAAAGCGCGATTCTCCGTCGCCTAACTCGTGCCGTTTCCATAGAGGGGTATCGGATGTGTCGTTCTGTACTAGTGCATGGAGAGGGACCACCAGTTGGCTGCGGCGCAAATCGCACGGCGCAACATCAGCCCCCACGACGACCTGTTAGTGAGGCGTCTCCTGCAAGACGAGCTGGACTTGCTGTCGTACCAGCAGTTCGGCGCCGGTTCTTCTTACCAGGACATCACTTCCCTTGGGATCTGGCAGGAGGAGCCGCAGGGGGAATGAGAGGAGGACTGGAAGTCTGACTCTGAGCAGCAGCGGCAAGAGTGGCAGCAGCAGCAGGTGTTCGGGCCGCCCAACCCCGATGCTTACCACCACACAGACCCTAGGTACTGGGTCGAGTGGGATAGGCTCAACGGCGTGCCTCCGTTCCGAACTCCTTCGGGTCAGCCATGGGGCAGCGAGGATACTGACGACCCGAAGGACCCGATGTTCTGGGCTCAGATCGCTAGCGACGACGACTAGGAACCCGTAGAGCTCCTTTCAGTTGTTTCGCACTCCTTCCAGTTGTTTCTTTATTATACTGCTGTTTTATGTTGATGTTTGGACCGTTCTTTTATGTGATGTTTAGACTTATCGTACTAGTACATGTATAATATGCAACTTGTTGTAGTCGAGTTCATGTTTAGACTACTTCATCTTTAATGTACTCTCCTAATGTTGTTATATGTATAATATGCAGCAAAATGTATCAGTGTGAGGATTGTGGCTATCCCGAGTGCATGAATAGGAAGTATTGTCGGAGACTAGTCCCAGGAACTAGGGGTGTCTCTCAGATGCCAGGAATCGAGTAAGGGGCTGAACACAACGTCAAGCAAATCCTCAACAACCTCGGCGACGGTGCTCGTCGAGCTCGGTGAGGAACATCACGACAGAGAATGAACACGAGCCGCTACCCAGGTTCAGGCCCACCGCGAGGTGTAAAGACCCTACGTCCTGCTAAGTTGTATTGCACTGCTCGGAGAGGTTCACAGTACAATGTGCTTGCCGAGGGCACAGTTATGGCTATGGTGAACTATGGTGGAAAGAGCTCCGCCTTCTTCCTTGCGACGTAGCTGGTGGAGTGTAGAATGAACCGATGAATGCCCGGCCCTTCCCCTTGGTCGTACGCTGCCTCCTTTTATACTGCCTCGGTCCTCTTCCCCCAAAACAACAGGCGGGAAGGGATTCCACATGGTGGCAAAGGTGGAGCGCAGTGCACGGCGTCGGGGTTGTCCATGGACGCGGTCTATGGCAGAGAGCAACGTCGTCTTGGCAGAAAAAGCCACCGTCCATCCAGGACGGTGGGCTGGCGCCGCAGAGGTCTGTGACACGCCCCACGGTGACGTCGGCCTTGGAGCGTAGCGGGCGCTGGTCCCCTTATCACCAAAATGGCAATACTGGGAGTCCGCTTTGCTTGTTCCAGCTTTGTTAACTGCTTTATACACGAGAATGGCAACTGCGGCGTCGTCGTCATCACGTGCAGGCGCGCGCGTCACTCTGCGGCGGGCGCAGAGGCCATGTGCGCCCTGCAGCGGGCGCATAACTTGCTTCCACTCGAAGGAACCCCGCGAGGGCCGAGATCCTCGCCGAGGTTCTGTTGTACTTGACGCCTCGCGAGGGCGGCGCGGAGATGCGCCAGGACTTGGTGGTTTTCTGGGCAGGAGAGGCCCTCCCGAGGGAAAAGTTCCTCTCGAGGCCCGTCGGGCTGAGCGTCCGGTCCTTAGCAGAAAAGCTCAGCAGAGTGTTGAAGCCCTCGCGAGGGAAGAGTCCCTCGCGAGGCTCGCCAGGCTGAGCGCTTGGTCCTTAGCAGAATTTCGGCAGTGCGTCGAGGGCTGTGGCAGGCCGGCCCATGGTACCCTGGTTTCCACTAGGCCGACAGTAGCCCCCGGGCCCGCGATGGGCAGGCTGGAGTTTCACGGACGCAGGCGAATCGTCGTGGGCCCAAAGAAGCCTGCCTGGCCCGAGACACGTGGAGAGCCGCTGCTGCCCACGATGCCACGATCTCTGTAGTAACGGGCGTAGTGGTGGGACCCGCCACGTCCTGGCTACGGCTCGATGAGCCGATAAAAGGCGGAGAGCTCGGCGCAGACGGCCGTTGCTTCAATCGTTCCCCTTTCGCCTCCTTCTTCTCAGTGCACAATCTCCAAGCTTTCCTTCACAATCTCGCTGCAATGGCGCCCAAGAAGGCCACCGTCTCCAAGAGGGGCAAGGCGGTGATGCAGGCGAGTGAGCCTGCCGCGATGCGGCAGGATGGCGACCTCAAGCCGGCTCTGGCCGGCTTCCGCATCGAAAAGGGGGCGCAGCTGGACAAGGTGCGTCACATGGCGGCCTCTGAGAGCAACGAGCACGGCGCCACGGTGCTCAAGCCGGCGAACAACTCCTCCGGCAGCCTCTACCCCATCTTCATGCACACCCTCTACGCCGGGCTCGTGCCTCCCTTCTCCGACTTCTTCCTGGCGGTTCTGGAGCGCTACCAGATCCAGATTCTTCACCTCCACCCCAACTCCATCCTCATCCTCGCCATCTTCACCTATCTCTGCGAGGCGTACATCGACATTCCGCCCTCGGTGGACCTCTTCCGCAGCTTCTACGCGCTCCGGTTCACGGAGAACAACGAGCGGTCGGTGTCGTGGGGTAGTTAACACGGCAGATGCTACCTTGGGGTAGCTTGAGATGATGGGCAAGGCGACTCTGGTATCTGGGAGATTGTTTAGCACTGCAGGGACAAAGGGTTTACCCAGGTTCGGCCTCTCCATTGGAGATAAAGACCTACTTCCTGCTATCTTATTATTGATCTCGATCTCGATAACCCGGCTACGACAACAGAGCCGGATCTCGATCTAGGTTACAAGGTTGGGGTGTTTCTCTCGATGGTTCTCTCGCCTAAGCTTGGATCGTAAAGTTCTGTCTATCTAGGGCACAGGGACCAGTTTATATAGATGACCGGGCCTCCTGGCGCTTTACAAGATGAATCCGGGTTCTACCCAGACTCGGAGTCCTACTCTAGCTCTTCTGGCCTTCGTGTCCTCCAAGTCCTGAACCGCCTCTGGTCTTCTAGAATCTTTCCTTCCTGAACCGGGTTACCGCCAAACCTACCGGCCCAGCAACATAACCCGGCCCATGCTGATGGTTAGCTGGCCTGGCCGGGCCTCCTGCCTGGCGGGTCACGCTTCCCTCTTATGGGCCTACCGGGTTATTATCCCCCATCAGTAGCCCCCAGATTAACCTGGTTGCCAGGTTGGCATGCTCTGCTTCTATTCTTGAATATTGCTTCTTTGAGCAGAACTGTTATCCTGGCCAGCCGGGTTAATCACCTGAAATATAAAATAACACACAACTGATTAAATACCAGAACTCGTCTCTTTTCTCCTTAGCTTGGCCAATCCTTTTTGGCGGCTTAGAACGTAACCCGGCTCAGGTATACCGGGTTCACACTTTCCCGGGTTTCACTTTCAACACTTAGCGAAAATTGTCACCCAACTGTAAATCCGTCCTCAATCCATCTCAATCGTGATCTTATCAATTAATATCCCGTAATTATCTCATTCTGTTTGTCGTTGACTTTTGGTCAAAGATCCTTATCCCTTCACTTTTTACCACAACACCCCTAGGGTTTTTACTGCGCCTATAAATAGAAGACCAAGCGTTCACCGCGGTCACTTTCCCCATTCACTCGTGTTCATCTCCTTCCTCGCGCCCGCACTGTAGCACCGCAAGTTCAATCTCCAATCGAGCCTCCCAATCTCCGCAAGAAGATCCACAGGTACGATTCTCCCTCTCATCCGTGCTCCGCACTCGATTCCACTCTGAATCTCGCCCAGATTTACTTCGCATTTTCTCTCCGCACATCCGCATCTAGAGCTAGGGTTTCTCATCGCCATTGTTGCAACCAGGGAACCTCGAAGCTCCACAGCCATGGTGAAGGATAAGGTGAAGGCTGGGGGTCCCCGTGGCGCGAAGAAACTCGCGAAGAAGCCTCCCAGCTCCCACGCTGGGGGATCTGGCTCCGCCGCCCCCGCTGCTACTCAGGTCAACTGGACCAAATCTACTGTAACCAATCTGATGCTGCAAGAGTACGTGAACTGCGGCGAGCTTCCTCCCAAAACAGAGATCAGCTGGCGCGCTGCTGGGGAAGAAATCCGCCCCAGCCCAAAAAGGTGAAGTAGTTGTTTTCCTCGATCATGTACAGCGCGGTCTTCGCCCCCCCGGCTCTCTGTTTTTCCGCCGGGTCTTGAAATACTACGGCCTTAGGCCCCAAGACATTGCACCCAACTCCATGCTAACATCAGCAACTTTGTTGTGTTTGTGAGGACTATCTGCAAATGGCTCCAAGCCTCGAACTTTTTCTTGAATTTTTCTACTGCAACCCATCTCGCAAGGACCAAGTAGTCCCATATGGTGGAGTTGCAATCCAGCGCCGCAGGGAATGCGATTTCCCGGCTCTTCTTTTAGCCAGCCATCCCAAGGGGTGGCAAAACACATATTTTTATTGCAAGGACACCTCACCCGAGTCTGACGACGCCCGTTACCCGGCTTTCCGGAACTCGGGCTTGACATATGAAGCGAAGATGAACAGCTACGCTGATGATGCTGAGCGGGTCAAGCTCGAGCCCACACTTCGCCGGGCCAGAGCCTTACTCGCCCATGGCCTCAAGGCACGGACCTCGTCAAGTGTTGGATTGGCTGGTTTATCCAACCACTCAGCATCAGGACCCGGTTATTCTGCCAATACACTGGTGAAACCACAGATAGCATGCGCTATTCTGAGATGACGCTGACTGACGACCAGATTGTGAAGAATGCCAAGAGATTGCTTGGCGAAAAGAAAGATGCCATTGCACTGGACGGGCTTGCCCCATTTAGTGCTAAGAACAAACCCTCCACGGTAAAAACCAATCCTTGATCATTTATACTAACTTTAACCCGGTAACTTCATCCATAGAATGTTACTTTAACTGCTTTTTCTCAGGACTCCAAGTGGTGGAGCGTGGATTTTACTCCTACATCCTCTCCTGATGGGGAGGACACAGAAAGTGACGAAGATGAAGAAGAAGAAGAAGAAGGTGAGCTAGACTCTGTAGGCCGGCTCTTCCTCCAATTGATTAACAACGAAGTCCCCAACAAGGACACTTCTACTGATAACCCGGCAAATCTTATTCCAGGCCCTACTGACCCGGCTTCTGACATAACGCCGGGTCCCCAAACTGCTGCACCTCCTACGCAAAAGAGGACCCGGGCCACCATTGCTAAGGTACCATATTTTAGCTTCTCAATTTTCATGATGAACTCATCTCAAACCCAAGCATAAACACAGGAAAAGGAAGCTGAGAAGGAGGCTGAGGCGAACAAGAGGCGCCGAACCCGATCTTCTACAAGCCACACTTCCCTGAGCCCAGGTATCCCTCAACGCTCTTTATCAAGCTGGGCCAAATCCATCCAGAAGACGCCCAGCAAACAATACCCTTTAGCTGGCAAGATCCGGGTCGCTAAACCATCTCGTTTGTCAGATTCCTCCTCGGATGGTGTTAGCACACCCGAGGATTTCCATATCAATGCCGGGTTAGAAATATTCTACACACCTTTTCCATACCTCCATATTTTACTGCTCCTTTTTTGTTTTACTAAATCACTATCTTGTTCCAGTGCCCGAGCTTTTGCGGATGAAGACCCGGAGTCTCCTCCAGCGGCGTCTCCTCCTCCAGCAACAACAGAGCCTTCTCCTATGGAGGCACATACTGAAGAACCGGTGGATAGAGACGAGCCAATGGAGCATGCAACTCCCGTGTCTTCTCCAAAAAATACAGTTGATCCTGTGCCAGAACCCTCCCCAGCTACTCATTCGCCCGGGTTAGGCTCTGGGACTAAAGAAGATGAAGTACAGGTTACTGGGACCCGGCACGTTCCAGTGCAAGGTGCTCCCGAAACTCTTGCCAAAGTGCCAGCTCCAGATGCTAACCCGGCGTCTCCTGCCAAGGGAAAGAACCCGGCTCCTTCATCTGATTTGCCGGCTCTGGGTGCCATGTCCGTCCCAGCCCTCTGCGATGAGTATTTCTCTCGCCTTGCTCAACACAAGAACCTGGAGACTGAACTGGTCGCCCTGATTCAGAAACGATATCAGGTACACACTTCACTCTTGCCTTTACATTTTCTTGCCTAACTATATCCTGAGTAGCCCCCAAGCTCTAAGTTCATCACTTGTTGATGAGCTTGGTGCTTATAATATGAATTTCTCTGGTAAAAACTTCAATCCTGTAGCCCCCAAGGCCCGGATTGTCTGTTTACAGCAACCTGGGACTAAAAACTTCCATCATTTAAAACTTGCCAACTTTCACATCAAAACTTTGAACACTGTAGCCCCCAAGTGCCGGGTTGTGTGCCTGCAGCAACCTGGGACTTCTTTATTACATTGAAAATTTTAACTTCAAACTGAGTAGCCCCCAAGTGCCGGGTTAGCTGTCCACAGCTACCTGGGACTAACACTTAGAAAATTTCAGACTTTTTGCGCATGTAGCCCCCAAGTTCCGGGTTAACTTGCCTGCGATAACCTGGGACTAACATACTCTTGTGTTTTAACAGGAAGATCACGCCAAAGCCGAGGCAGAAATCACCCGGCTCAAGGGTGTTGCTAAAGCTGAATCTGAAACCCGGCTGACCCAGGCTGAACAACTGCAAACCCTGGAGAAAAATATCACAGATCTAACCCAGGAAAACTCTGATCTCAAGAAAGAACTGGAGGAACATGAAGAACACTGGAAGGAGCAACTCTCCAATCTCCAGAAGAAATTGGATGCAGCTACCAAGGAGCTAACCCGGCTGAAGAAGATGATCACTTCTATGGTTGAATCCTTAGTGGGTAAGCAGTACACCTTTGAACTTCAAACTAAACTGATCAAGCAGACCCGGTTTTGAAATCTCACTGTTATGCTTTTCCTTACACAGGCCCTCGTGATGGGAACCTCCGCAAAACTGCTGCAGAAAATCAAGTGCATGTACACACTGACTCGCCAGCTGTACTTTGGCAGCTGCGAGGTCATCAAAGCCGCAAGGCTCTGGGAGAACCCGCCAAGCACATACACTGAAGTCCTTGGGCATTTGTCAACAATGCCCCAATGGATTGATCTACTGAAGAAATCTGCATGCAGGGCCGGGGTGATGCGAGGTCTTGCTTTGGCAAAGGCCTACCATCCCCAACTAAACCCGGCTCCTCTGAAGGATGGCTTTCCCCAATACACCACAGATGGCAAGGAATTTGACAAGAAGTGCTACTCCCGGGTTGTGAAACAAACCCGGCACGTTGCCACTGTAATTGCCAGCAAAATGAAGCTCACCACGCTGCAGTTCGGATATACCGAAAACGATGAAGAGATCATGGATGAGGAGCCACAGCGTATCGATCTCCTGCAAAGCTACAAGGACTCCATTGATCCATCCAAGACTGCTCCCAGTACCTCTACTGCGCCCAGTTCTGCTACGCCAACTATTCCTCCTCCTTCACGGGCCACAGTTGAAGAAGACGATGAAAACTACTTCCAATCCCTTCAACAGGTCACCCGGCGCAAGACCAAGGCCAAGGAGACCAAGGAGACCAAGGAGACAGAAGCTAACCCGGCAGCCACCGAGGAAGATGACCCGGCGAAGACCACCGAGGAACAACCATCCAGCTCGCCTCACCGTGACCCGGCTCCTGAAGCCGAGGCCTGAAAACTTATGCAGATGCTTTTATCTCTGCAAGAAAACAATCTTATTCGGCCCATTGGGCACTTATTGTAATAACCTTAGCACTGTTTACACTATGCCTGTGATGGTGTGCCTATGCACCTGATGAAACTTTATGCTACTCTCATAAACTTTTGCTTTGAAATATGCCTCTTCTGTGGTTTCGATGACCCTTTTGATTTCTTTAACTGTGAGCCGGCTTTCGCATGGATACCCTGTCGCAACCTCTCTGAGAAAAACAGGGTCGAACCAAGTCCCATTGGGCATCATGGCTGATTGAATTTCCAGGCGAGCAATCAGGCCATAAAATTGCGAGTCACATCAGCCCAACAGCAAGATAATCAAGAATAAACTAGTGGCATAAAAGCCGGGTCTTGGGATTGCAGCTACAGACCATTGAGGTAAGAGCCCCCAAGACCTGGATCAATGTTTATAAAGTAATGGCTTAACTATGCAACATTACCCCATTGATCCTCATACTGGTGGGACGCACTCTTTGGGCATCCTCAAAGATAAAAGACAACTATTCTCCCATAATCACTTGTTCAACGCTAAAAAACATAAACAACTGAAATTAAAACTACACCTCCATACTTCTGAATCCAAAATACTGAAGCTAAAACCGCGTAGCCGGGTCACAAAGCATCGAGACCCGGATGACCGCAAAAACCGGGTCTTGGGGAAAAAACTCCCCTCAAGGACAAGCCCCCAAGACCAAGCTTAACATGGAACTATGCAACAGTACTATCAAACATAAAGTAAAAAAGAAACTGAAGAACACAAATTTCTGTTCAACCTTCACTTTATTGATAGAAAAGGTTAGGTCAGCAAGCCGCCTCATTAAAAACCTTCCAGCCCCTTAGGTACCCTGGTAAGGAAAAGAGCGCGTCTGAAACCTGCTGCCTGTTACATCGTGTATTACATCTCATATCTCTTTCTCATGCTAAGTATAGTATGGGCGCAGCTGGGCAATGTTCCATGGCCTCTCACGCTCTTCCAATGAAAAGGTAGAGTGCGTTGTGTCATTTACAGACTCGGACTTTTCTCTAGCATCCACCAAATAATATGAACCATTGTTCAATTTCTTGCTTATGATGAATGGCCCTTCCCAAGGAGGAGATAACTTGTGCATCCCTTCCTTGGATTGCGTCCATCGCAACACTAAATCTCCCTCCTGGAAAGTGCGAGTTTTAACCCGGCGACTATGATACCGCCTCAAATCTTGCTGATATACTGCTGATCTCTCCAATGCTTGTTCTCTGTTCTCCTCTAACAGGTCCACAGAATCCTGCCGGGTCTGCTCGTTTTCTGTTTCAACGTAAGCCGCCACGCGAGGCGAGTCATGAATTATATCACTTGGCAAAACTGCCTCTGCCCCATACACCATAAAGAAAGGGGTCATCTTGGTGGATCTGTTTGGTGTTGTGTTGATTCCCCAAACTACTGATGGCAACTCCTCAACCCACGCTCCGGCGGCTCTGAGACACGGGACCCGGAGACGTGGTTTCAAACCTCGAAGCAACTCCTGATTTGCTCGTTCTACTTGTCCATTGGCCTGCGGATGAGCAACTGAAGCAACATCTAAACGTATACCCTGGTTTCCACAGAACTTTGCCATCTCACCAAGGGACATGTTAGTGCCATTGTCTGTGATGATACTATGAGGATACCCAAACCTGTGTATGATCTTCTTCAAAAACTTGACTGCTGTAGCTGCTTCACAATTTGTAACAGGCATCACCTCGACCCACTTCGTAAACTTGTCAATGGCAACCAAGAGGTGGGTTTTCTTGCAAGGAGACATGCTAAAAGGACCCACCATATCAAGCCCCCAAACTGCAAAGGGCCAAGTCAAAGGTATTGTTCGCAACTCCTGAGCCGGCACATGAATTTGCCTTGCGTATCTCTGGCAACCATCACATCTGCTTACCAGCGCTCTGCATCTGCCTGGGCTGTGAGCCAAAAGAAACCGTGTCTGAAAGCTTTTGCTACTAAAGACCTCGTTGAAGCATGATGACCACAATCTCCCTCATGAATCTCTTTCAAAATTTGCCGGCCTTCCTTTCCAGACACACATCTCTGAAATACTCCGGAGACACTTCTCTTATATAACTCGCCATCAATAACCACGTAAGCCTTAGCCCGGCGCACAATTTGCCGGGATATAACTTCCTGCTCTGGCAGCTCTCCACGCAAAAGATACGCCAAGTAAGGTTCTGTCCACTCTGGAATTTCATGAGTTACTGCTACCAACTGCGAATCCGGGTCTTCCTGACCCGCCAGTTCTTCCACGCCCTGAGCTTGACTGATGGAGTCCATAGCTCGTCCAAGAAAACATTAGGTGGAACCGGCTCTCTGCGTGAGCCGAGTCTTGACAAAGCATCTGCAGCATCATTTTTCCTGCGATCAATATGATCCACCTGATAGCCTGAGAAAAACCCGGCTACCCTGTCCACCTCTCTTCTGTAAGCCGCCATTGTCGCATCTTTTCTATCCCATGTTCCTGAAACTTGCTGTGCCACAAGATCTGAATCCCCATAGCAATTGATATGCTTGATGCTCATCTCCTTTGCCATACGCAAACCATGCAACAAGGCCTCATATTCTGCCACATTGTTAGAACAATCAAAGTGAATCTGCAAAACATAGCTCAATTATCACCCTTGGGAGAAGTTAACACAACTCCAGCTCCTGAACCTTGTGCTTGCTTAGACCCGTCAAAGTGCATGACCCAAGGCTTGAGACCCGGCGCAAGGGGGGTGCACTCAACTGTGTCCAATCATTAAGAAAATCAGCCAATGCTTGAGATTTGATAGCTGTGCGAGGCACATAATCAATGTGGTAAGGCCCCATCTCTATTGCCCACTTGGCAATTCTTCCTGTAGCTTCTGAATTCCTGATAATATCTGCTAAGGGTATTGAACTCACCACTGTGATTGGATGCTCCTGAAAATATGGTTTCAGCTTTCTACTTGCCATGAAAACACCAAACACTAGTTTCTGCCAGTGCGGATAGCGCTGCTTTGCTTCTGATAACACCTCACTAACATAATAGACCGGCCTCTGAACCGGGTTTTCCTTGCCTTCCTCCTTACGCTCGACCACCACCACAGCACTCACAGCCTGAGGCCCGGCAGCGACGTATAACAGCATGGGTTCCTTGGGACCCGGGGCCGCCAGAACTGGCGCTTCTGATAATTGTTTCTTCAGAGCTTCAAATGCCTCGTCTGCTTCCTGATTCCACACAAAGTTATCTGTTTTCTTCAGTAACTTGTACAAAGGGATTGCTTTTTCTCCGAGCCGGGATATAAACCGGCTTAGCGCAGCCACACAACCTGTCAACTTCTGAACATCTGCCAATTCCTCTGGTTTTTTCAAACTTTGGATGGCTCTGATTTTTTCCGGGTTTGCCTCAATTCCACGCTCTGACACAATGAAACCAAGCAACTTTCCCGCTGGAACTCCAAACACGCACTTTGTAGGATTAAGCTTCATCTTGTACTTCCTCAAATTTTTGAATGTTTCTGTAAGGTCACTAATAAATGACCCGGCTTTTTCTGACTTGATCACCACATCATCCACATAAGCATGCACATTGCGTCCAATCTGATCATGAAAACAGTTTTGAATACACCTCTGATAAGTTGCCCTGCGTTCTTCAACCCAAAAGTCATGGTCTTGTAACAAAAAGCACCAAAGGGGGTGATGAACGATGTCTTTTCCCAATCCTGCCTATTAAGCTTGATCTGATGATAACCTGAATATGCGTCCAGAAAACACAAGAGCTCGCTGCCTGCAACTGCGTCCACAATTTGATCGATGCGCGGCAGCGCAAACGGGTCCTTTGGACAATGCTTGTTGAGACTTGTAAAATCGATGCACATCCTCCACTCATTATTTTTCTTCAGAACCAAAACCGGGTTAGCCAACCACTCTGGGTGGAAAACCTCCATGATAAAGCCGGCTTCCAATAACCGGGCTATCTCCTCTCCTATAGCTTTTCTTCTCTCTGCATTCATTTTTCTCAAACCTTGTTTTACCGGCCTTGCCTTTGGATCAACATGTAAACGGTGCTCAGCGAGTTCAGTCGGAATGCCTGGCATGTCACTAGGTGTCCACGCAAAAACATCCCGATTCTCACGGATGAACTCGATGAGCGCGCTTTCCTATTTATCAGTTAGGCTGGTCCCTATGGCGAACTGCTTGGAGGAATCTCCAGGCACAAAATCCACCATCTTGGTATCTTTTGCTGCTTTAAACTTTGCCCTGTCATCTTCTGTTGTTGGTTTTTTGAGTGCCTTGTTGTCCTGCGGGTCAAGATTAGACCTGTAAGCTTTCAACTCCTCACTAGCACAAGTTCGCTCTGCCAGGGCTGCATCTCCCTCGTCACATTCTGCTGCAATTTCTCTGTTACCATGAATGTGATGATCCCCTTGGGACCCGGTATCTTCAGCTGCAAATACACATAACACGGCCTTGCCATGAACTTGGCATAAGCCGGCCTTCCGAACAACGCGTGATAAGGACTTGGAAATTTCACCACCTCAAAAGTGAGCCACTCTGATCTGAAGTTATGGATAGACTCGCCAAAAGCAACCTCTAATGAAATTTTCCCTCTGGTGTAGCTGACTTCCCAGGAACTATACCATGAAACACCGTTGACGTTTTCTGTAACTGTGATTCCTTCAGACCCATACGCACAAATGTCTCCCAATACAAGATATTAATGCTACTACCACCATCCATCAAAACCTTCTTTAGCTCAAAGCCATGAACCTGAGGAGCCACAACTAAAGCAAGCAGACCCGGATGTTCCACCAGACCCGGGTGATCTGCTCTACTCCACGTAATAGCATGCTCTGACCATCTTAAATACCTTGGCACCCCTGCAGCCACTGAGTTAACTGCCCTTTTGACTATCTTTCTCTCTCTCTTGGTCGTGCCACTGGTATATATATGATATTGGCCAAGTTGCCTTGGCTGGTTTGAGAATCCACCCTGGTTACCTGTATTTGCTCCAGTTAGAGGCCCTGCAGCCGGGTTAACACTCGGGCCGGGTCCTCCACTTCTGTTTGCTCCTTGCAAAGCTCTCTGAATTTCATTGTTTTTCCACCTGTTCAATCCACACACTGGGCCAATGAATGATTGGCGGGTCTGCCGTTCTTGCTATGACGAGGACACGGCATCCTGAAGGCCTCTTCAGTGCTCATTGGACGTGACCTTGATAACTATTTCCACCACTGTAATTCCCATTATTTCCCTGATAACCTCTGTTTTCCTGATAACCCTGTTTTCCTGATAATTTCCATCCATCCTTTGCCTCTGAAACCCGGCATTTGCGTTTGCCACTAGCTCTGAGTTTCCTCCTGATGCCCACGCTTGTGCTGATTCTGATTGTTGTTGTTATTGTTTCCCGGGCCATTGTTGCTCCTTCCTCCATTATTCGCAGTACCTTTCCCTTTTTCTTCCTCACTATCATCCTGGGTCTTGTCCGTGGCTGCGTGTCTGTTGCACGCATCCATCAACTCTGCCATAGTAACGGGCTTAACCCGGTGTCCCTCTTTCATGCGACCCAGCTTCTGGACCAAGGGAGCGTACTTGCAAGTTTTCTCCATCGATGAAATTGCGTCCTTGGGCTCGATACCTGACGAGGAGTGCAGGATTTCCGTGACCCGGCCCATCCAGTGACGCGCTGACTCGCCTTTCCTCTGTACACAACGATCAAGATCTTCAATGGAAAATAACGCTTGCACGTACCCTGAAAGTGCTTGATAAAAATTGTTTTCAACTCATCCCAAGAATTGATAGACTTCTCTGGCAGATTCTTGAACCACAACTTTGCTGCACCATCGCTCATCATCAAATACATGTACTTTGCACAAACGTTCTCTGTGGCATTGCGTATACACATTGCCATCTCATAGCTGCTCAACCAACTTGCCGGGTCCGTGCTCGGCTCATAATTGGCAATCTTGCTTGGCTCCTTGAACTTCTCAGGGAAAGGCTCTGCTCTAATGGCATCTGAAAGACACTTTGGCCCCGCTAAGGTGGAAGAACTTGCTAACAAATTATTGTTACCCGGCGAGCTTGCAGACGCTGCGGGCGCGGGACCCGGTCCTCCTTGTGGTACTCCTGCTGCAGGTACTGCCGGGTTTGCATTAGCTGCACTTCTTCCCGCTCGCGATCTATTGACTATCTGCTGAGCCACAGAAATTGCAGGGGCGGGTTGGTGCTGCTGATTGTTCTGGTTCTGCTGGGGCGGGTTTTGCTGCTGTGCCGCGGCAAACCCGGCCAATGGCGGGTTCCCACCGTGGCGACTCTTACTACGATAAGTTGTAGAATGAAGCGCGCTTTTCTCCTTTGAATACTGAACTTGCTGAACAACCGCAGTGCGCAACATGTCAATGGCACGCCGAGCTTCAATCTCTGCTGGCGAGTCTCCCAATGGAATACGATCAAGTGCTAAAGTTGCAGCGTACACGTTATCTGCTGGATTGGAAAATGGCCCGCCGGCGTGTGGAACCTTGGTGTCCTAGGCGGCAGACCCGGATTTCCCCTGGCTCCCCCAGCGAGAAGACCCGGCACCGCTGCAGCTGTAACTCCAGCCCTTCCTGTTTCTCTTCCTGGTTCTGCGTTTGCTAACAACTGGAGCCACCTGAGCCATATCAATTGGTTGATCTTCTGGGGTCCTAAACAATATTGCGGGATTTATGGCGTTTTCTCCTGGAGCCAGCCGGCTCTGGTGCCTCCTCCGGTGTGCCCTGGTCATCTCATTGAGACGATTTTCCTCATCCTCTATTTGCTTTCGCCTAACCTCCATATCTTGCTTCTCTGCCATTGTGTCTCTGCGCACCTGCTCCAGAGCCCGGCGTGCTGTATCCAATTCTATAGCTCTGGCTGCCGTGTTTTCTGGAGTAATAATCCTCGTGAGTGCTGATGGATCTAGGACCAGGCCATTGTTAAACAAGGCCTGGGCCCCAGTTGTGTTGTTTCTTTCCTCGCCCTGAGCCCGGTTATTGAGAAAACCGAAGCTGTTCCTGTAACGCGCCGTGTTTTCACTTTCCTCTGACACCGAAGCCGGGTCTCCATCAACTCTTTGACCCGCCAGCTCCAGTACTGGTGGCAATGGTTGCTGCTGTTGACCCGGAGTAAAAGCTGGTGGCACGACGTTGACGGTGATGCTCCCGCGTTGATCGATGGGGCGGTGTAAACCGCAACCCTCCTAACCGGGCTTGGGATGGACTCTTGCTCCTCTTCGTCCTCTTCTTCTGCTCCATACCGAACCGGCCTTCAAACAGGGGCAAGATCGATTCTGAACCTGCATGGTCCACCACATCACCCGGGATTTGAGCCGGGTTTCCTGATCGTTCCTCGTGTACGCCCAAGGGCAGCTCATCTTCAGCCGTACCAACTGATTCTTCTCCATCAGATTGAACAATTGTGGCAGCTCCTGACACAGATTCATAGTCTCCATCACTAGCAGATCTAGTTGCAATCATACCAACAAAAACGTTAAACTTGCCAATTGGAATAACATCACCTGATTCAAGTAGATCTGATTCCGGCCCCCAGCCAGAATCATCAACGATGGGCTCTCCTTGCGAGTTGAGGGTGATCTCGCCGAAAACAAAGTTCTCCACTCCTTGCATTGCTTCTCCCATGATGGTGACACCTTTGGACGCGATTCCCACAGACGGCGCCAACTGTCGTGGGGTAGATAACACGGCAGATGCTACCTTGGGGTAGCTTGAGATGATGGGCAAGGCGACTCTGGTATCTGGGAGATTGTTTAGCACTGCAGGGACAAAGGGTTTACCCAGGTTCGGCCTCTCCATTGGAGATAAAGACCTACTTCCTGCTATCTTATTATTGATCTCGATCTCGATAACCCGGCTACGACAACAGAGCCGGATCTCGATCTAGGTTACAAGGTTGGGGTGTTTCTCTCGATGGTTCTCTCGCCTAAGCTTGGATCGTAGAAGTTCTGTCTATCTAGGGCACAGGGACCAGTTTATATAGATGACCGGGCCTCCTGGCGCTTTACAAGATGAATCCGGGTTCTACCCAGGCTCGGAGTCCTACTCTAGCTCTTCTGACCTTTGTGTCCTCCAAGTCCTGAACCGCCCCTAGTCTTCTAGAATCTTTCCTTCCTGAACCGGGTTACCGCCAAACCTACCGGCCCAGCAACATAACCCGGCCCATGCTGATGGTTAGCTGGCCTGGCCGGGCCTCCTGCCTGGCAGGTCACGCTTCCCTCTGTATGGGCCTACCGGGTTATTATTCCCCCATCAGTCGGGGTGCGTGTCCTTTCGCATCACCGATGGCATGGGCGGCGTCTACATCCCCATCGCGTGGGCCGGCGAGAATGTCGTGACCAGCGTGACGAAGAAGGTGGAGGACTTCCGCAGGCGCTGGTTCCTCGTGGACGTCGGGAGCCAAAGTCCTTTCTTCGAGCTGCCTGAGGCGCCCCCGACGAAGAGGGCAAGCTGGTCTTCCAAGACACTCACGGGCGTAGCGCTTGGCCCCGTGGTGAGGCGCCTGAAGGATCTTCGCGAGGCAGGCCTCACCGGGCAGATGGTGGCCAAGGACTTCGTGAGGCGCCGCATTGCTCCGCTCCAGAGGCATGCGGACTCGATGTGGCTATACTCCAACCAGAGGGACAAGATGCGCCTGAGCGCTACCCTCTTCATGCAGGAGGAAGTGGACAGCATCATGGAGGTCCTCTTCACGTCTCCATCCATCCCCAAGCCTACCGACAAGACCGTTCCGCTCCACAGGATTGATCTTGGGCGTTGCGTCCCGTTCGTGCAAACGATGCCAAAGTTTGACCAGTGGGGCCTGGTGCCTGAGGGGCAAGTTGGGCCCCGCGAGGACCCGGAGTCAGCGGCATAGGCGGCGCCAGCTGATGGCGAGGAGGAGACGACGGAGACGCCTGCGGAGTCTGACGCGGGTGCGGCCGGCGCCTCGGGAGGCCCTGATTCTTTGGCAGAGAACTCGAGCACCTCGAAGGGCGCGCCGCCTGACGCTGAGATCCATGAGATCTCCTCGGGCAGCGGCGACCGGTTCTTGGTCGTCCCCTCGCAGCGCGTCGAGGGAAAGGAGGAGAGCGATGATGATGAGGCCTCGTCTGGCCGCTGCGAGCCCTGCTCCAAGGCGATCCACGACAGGAACGCCGGAGCTCGGGAGGAGGCGGAGGCCAGTGCCAAGGTGGGCCAAGACAGGCCTGCCGAGGCCAGGAGGAGCGCAGAGCCCAGTGCTCCACTTGCGCGGCGGCCGACGAAGAGGAGTGGATCGACACGGCCACGTAAGTCTTGTACTTCCTTTCTTTTCCAATGTTGTTCTTGCGCGACCCTCTCGAGGGGTTTTTGAATATTTTCTTCTCCAGGCGCCTCGAGGAGCCGAGGCGGCGGAGGCTCCGGAAGGTTGGAGAGATCTCCAGCGCCGCAGCAGCGTCTGCAGCGCTTACAACTGAAGCGGTGCCTCACGAGGCCACTGCCCCTTCTCCTGAGACAGCGGCTCCACCTCCCGAGGCGGACGAGCGCCGCGAGGAGGAGAAGACTGAGGTGACGGTGTCGCCGGCCGCGTGACCTGTCGCTTCTCCTGCGCGGCAGGAGAAGGCGACAGAGGAGGAGGCGGCGAAGGCCGCGACATTGGTGGAGGGAAATGCGGTGAAAACCGTGACGTCGGCGGAGGTACGCGCCGACGTTGAGATGGAGGAGGCCACTGCGCCGCCACCTCTACCAAATACGGGCCCTGAAGCGCCGGCGGCGGACACTGAGGCTGCGACGGGGGCGGCCTCGGCGGAGAAGACTGATCCTGCCCCTGGAGGGGAGCAAGACGCGCCCCAGGGGCAGAAGGACGCCGGGGCTGATGGTGAGGGCGCTCCGAGCCCCCAGAAAGCCCCCAGCGTGAATGAAGAGGGAGGCTCCCACCAGAGCCCCCAGGCGCGACTCGAGGCCACTCCGAGCCCAAGGCGCGACATTCTGGAGTCCTCCGCAGGCGCTGGTGCCTCTGGGCCTTCTGGTGATGCGTGGGCTTTGGTCCTGCGGGATCGGCGCCCGGTTGCGGCTCGTCGAGACGCCGTCTTTCGCTCGGCGAGAGAGGTGCTTGACGGGCTCGAGGCCCAGCTCGCCGAGGAAGACCGCGCCAAGGCGGAAGAAGACGCCGAGCTCGCGCGGGGCTGGACTTGCCTCCAAGAGACCGTGGAGCGTTGCCGCCGGGGGGACGAGGCGGCCCAGGCGCGGCGCGAGGAGGCGCAGCGCTTCGCTGAGGAGACCCGCGCCAGCGTGATCCGCGAGGCTGAAGAGACTCTCGCGGACTTGAGCGCCAAGCGCGAGGCTCTCGAGGCGGAGACTGAGGCCAAGCACCAGGAGCTGGCGGAGCGCGAGGCGGCAGTCTCCACCAAGCATCAAGAGCTCGTGGACCGCGAGGCAAAGATCATCGCGGAGGCGGAGACTGTGCGCCAGAGCTTGGAGAGGTTCCGCGAGGACCTGCACACTCGCGAGGAGCTGATTGTGAAGCGCGGGGAAGACCTCGACTCCCGCGAGTCTGGGCTGCGCAAGCGCGATGAGTAGGTCGAGCAGATCGAGAGAGATCAAGCCGTGCAGCGGGAAAACTTGGAGTCTCGCGAGAGCAAGGTGGCCCAGGATGAGGAATTCTACAAGAAACGCCTCGCGCAGACCAACGAGAACCTCCGCAAGAAGGAGGAGAAGATGAAGGAGGAGTCTGCGACCAAAGAGAAGCTCTTCCGCGACAACTGCTCCAAGGAGTACTCGAGGAAGGTCAAGCTGCAGGAGGAGCGCTTCACGAAGAAACGCGACGAGCTCAACGCTCGCATCAGGGAGCTTGAGCGAGAGAAGAAACGGTCTGACTCCCGCCTCCAGGCTGCCAAGGCCGCCCAGGCCCGTGCGGAGCAGGACCTCGCTTCCTTGACGGTGGATATGACTGATATGCAGCAGCAGGTGGCGCCTGTGGTGGAGCTTGTCGAGGAGGCCCGGAGAGCGCTCAGGCTGCGCGGGTCTTGTCGCGCCAGCGGGAACGTATGTTCCGCTCTCTGGTGTCCCGCGTGCGGGCTATCGCGGACCACCTAGGAGCCAAGGCCCCCTCGCTCTCTGTCGAGGGGAATGCTGACGTCGCCACCTATCTCGGCTTCTTCGAGCAGCTCCTCACCAGCCTTGAGGAGGTTGTGACAGGCCTCGACGACCTGGTCGATACTGAGAGCCGCGAGCTCTTTGGCGTCGTGGTCGGCCAAATCTTCGCCAACTTGCGCATCTCCATCCCAGCTTCGACTTCGCGACCGTGACGGAGCCCCTGGAGCGGAAGCTGGCCTCGAAGCTGGACGCCTCGGTGTGGGACGATGTGGAGAAGTATGTCTAGCGCTTCAAGAGGACTGAGGTCGAGGATGACTCGGCCCAGGAGGGCGACGACGAGGCAAGCGCTGAGGAGGAGGGCGACGAAGCTGCTGACGGCGATGACGACGACAACCCTGCTGCTTAAGCTGCTCCCGCGGAGACATCTGCCTGGAGCACCAGTTATCTTAGGATTTGCTATTTCCACTTTGTATTGGTTTGTAAAGACATCTTTATTATATGCAAGTGTGAGTGCCCCTCGGGAGGCCTTTTATCTGTTTCCTTGTGTCTTTTTCGCTCTACGTCGTTAGGACCCTGCTTTCAGCGCAAATAGCACCGCCGCTTCGGTATGTCGGAGTCAGGGCTCGACAAGGCTGGGGTGCGTAAGGCTTAGAGAGGTAAGAGCTCTCGAGGCAAGATGCTCGGGAGCTCCCCTTTGACGTGCAAGCAGCCCATGAGGCGTAAGAGAGAAAAGAGTGGCTCGAGGGGCGATAAAACCAGCGAGAGGAAAAACCCGTGAGGCGTAAGTTCTAGACTTAGCTTTTGCGAGACGTCTGTCTTGTAGAGGGTGTTGTGTTCCCTGGTGAGGCGTTTTCCCTCTCGAGGTTGCCTGAGGCTGGTTTGGAGCTCCGCAGCCTTGTAGGGCGTCTTGTTCCCTGCGTTGGAGAGAGAGAGGCATACCCACAAGCAATGCACGGTTGTACAACTCATGCGCGCTCATAGATTTCCTCATGTGTATCTCACGAGGAGAGTAAGCACCAAGGTCCTTGGTGAGGTGACGTGCATGGGAGCTGGCCCATGAGTCAGAGCTCTTTGGTGAGATAACGGTCGTGGGCGGACAACCACGAGTTAGAGCTCGGATCCTTTGGGTTTTGCGATGCTGCTGGGATGCTCCCGAGACACATACACCGTGCTCAGCCCCCCTCGCGAGGTGCGCATGGGGAAAAATGTGAGCGCGAATGAATCGTAAGAAAAACAACTCACGAAGCAATATTACATAACGGCGCTGAGGCGCAAAGGTTCATGGTGAACCGAAATTGTTCACTACACTTGGCGTGGCCAAGATACAGTCCGCCATGTCTGGGCATGGGGTTCCACATGGAGTGGCTGAGGCTTCTCGCGGCCCGTGGCGGCGCGTTGTAGAGAGCTCTCAGTGGAGACGGCCCTCGTGGAGGGAAAAGCTCTGTGAAGCTGGGAGGTGAAGATGCATGCTTCCCTCTTGAGGCAAAAAATGCCTGCCGCGATGTGATCATGGGTAGAACTCGCGTAGATGCTCGATGTTCCACGGGTTTTTGACCGGGTGCCGTCTCGAGTCGTACCGCGCCGGGCCTGGCGATGTGCGCGACCCTGTAGGGGCCTTCCCACATGGGCGAGAGCTTGTGGAGGCCTTCTCTGGAGAGAATCCTCCTCAGGACGAGATCGCCGGTCTCGAGGATGCGCGGGCGTATGTGGCGGCTGTGGTAGCGGCGCAGATCTTGTTGGTACTTTGTCGCCCGGAGGGCAGCACGGCGACATAGTCCATCGAGCAGCAGCAGGTCATCGTTGTGGAGCTCCTCTTGATTGTCCTTGTTGAAAGCAAGGATCCATGGGGACCCATGCTTGATCTCGGTGGGTAGGACTGCTTCAGCGCCATAGACGAGGGCGAACGGCGTTTCTCCAGTGGGCTTCGTGGCAGTGGTGCAGATGGACCAGAGCACAGAGGGGAGTTCTTCAATCCAGTTCTTGCCGTGAGCCTTGAGGCGGTTGAAGCTTCTTGTCTTGAGGCCCTTGAGCACTTCAGCGTTTGCTCGCTCGGCTTGCCCATTGCTTCGTGGGTGAGCCACCGAGGCGAAGCAGAGCCGGGTGCCGAGGCTTTCGCAGTAGGCCCTGAAGATGCCACTGGTGAACTGTGAGCCGTTGTCGGTGATGATGCGATTTGGCACGCCGAAGCGGCAGGCCAGGCCTCTGATGAATTTCACCGCTGATCTCGCCGGTACGCTGCGCACCGCTTCGACCTCCGCCCAGTTGGTGAACTTGTCGATGGCGACGTAGAGGTAGCGGTAGCCCCCGCTGGAGCAATGGAACGGTCCCAGGATGTCCAGCCCCCAGACCGCGAAGGGCCAGGAGAGCGGGATGGTTTGGAGCCACAGTGCAGGCTGGTGGACCTGCTTGGCGTGGAATTGGCATGCCTCGCAAGGTTGGACAACGGTGGTTGCGTCTTGAAGCACTGAGGGCCAGTAGAATCCACTCCTGAAAACCTTCCCCGCGAGGGTGCGCGATGATGAATGGTGGCCACATTCTCCACTGTGTATGTCCTTGATCAGCTGGCGGCCTTCTTCAGGGGGGACGCATTTCAATGCAACTCCATTTGGACGCTTGCGGTACAGGTCTCCCTCGTGAAGGCAGTATGACTTGGCCTGTCGAGCAATTGTTTCTGCTTCTGCATCCTCTTCAGGGAGGACTCCGTCCCTGAGGTACTCCTTGAGCTCGTCGATCCAGCCCGTCCCTTGATGTGTCATGGCCAACAACAGGTGTTCTCCTGAGGGTGGACCGCAGCTCGGTGCTCCAGATGTTGGTGCTAGTGGGAGCTCTTCGTCGATATCCACGCTGGCTGCTTCTTTTGGCTGCTTCACCGACGCCCTGGTGAGTCTTTCCTCGAACACGCCTGCCTGCTGGGCCTCTCTCCGCGACGTTCGCCTGGCGATGTCATCAGCCTCCTGGTTTTCCCTTCGCGGGATGTGCCTGAGCTCCATTCCCTTGAAGTGCTTCTCGAGCTTGCGAACCTCCTCGAGGTAAGTGGTCATGCGACCGTCTTTAGGCGTGTAGCTCTTGTTGGAGAAGTTGACGAGGAGCTGGGAATCGCCCTTGATGAGTAAGTGCTTGATGCCGAGGGCGATTGCGGCTCTGAGCCCGGCGAGGAGGCCTTCGTACTCGGCGATGTTGTTAGAGACCTTGTCAGTCATGAAGCACAGCTGGACGGCGTAGTGGAGCTTGTCGCCTTTTGGTGAGGTCAGGGCGACGCCAGCCCCTGCGTTCTGGCATGCGAATGCCCCGTCGAAGTGCATGGTCCAGTGATTTGGCACTGTGTCTCCAGATGGCGTGGCTTCTGCCTCTTGAGGCTCTTCTTGCTGCGTGTCCGGCCATTCGGCGACGAAGTCCGCCAATGCCCTTCCCTTGATGACCCTGGTGGTATCGAAGCGCAGGCCAAAGGGCTGTAGCTCGATGTTCCACCCCGCGACGCGATCAGTGGCGTTTGAGTTGCACAGGATTTGCTCCAGGGGGAATGAAGTGACCACCGTGATGGGATGGCCCTGGAAGTAGTGGCGCAGCTTCCTGGAAGCGATGAGGAGCGCGAGGAGGAGCTTTTGCTGCATGGTGTACCGCTCGCGAGCATCTCGCATCACCGTACTGACGAAGTAGACGGGATGCTCGACGAGCGTTGTCGATGGTGGTGCAGCGCTGGGTTCCTCGGGAGCCTTGTCGAGGTTCTCTTGAGGCGAACCCTCGGCGAGGGTGCCTGCTGGTTGTGCGGGCTCGACATGAGGCGCGGGGCCTGGAGAGGGTGCTTCCTTATTGGGAGGCTCTGGGCTTGGCGTGGTTGTGTCCTTCCTGGCGAGGACTGGCTATTCCCTTTCTGCCACCAAGACCGCGCTTGCTGTTTGTGGAGTGGCTGATAGGTACAGCTTCAGATGCTCGTCGGGCCTTGGGGCAACCATGACAGGTGGGCTAGCCATGTACTTCTTCAGGTCTTCAAATGCTTTGTCCGCCTCCGGTGTCCACTTGAACGTGCCAGACCGCTTCATGATCTTGAAAAATGGCAGGGCCCTCTCGCCTAGGGGTGGGCATAAAAACCGAAGACCGAAAACCGAAACCGAAAAGACCGAGACCGAAACCGAAATGACCGAGACCGTAAAAACCGTTAAAAGTTTGGGTAGCAAATTAGAAAAGACCGAAATGAGATCAGAAATTCGGTCATCACTTATAAATAACCCGAATAGACCGAAAGACCGATTTTATTTTATTTTGAGTGAATTACGTACGGAAGCAACCGGATTTGTGTGCCAGCCCAGCTTATGTGTACATCTAGTCTATAGGCCAACTACTAAACCAAGTATACCATCTAGTCTCTAGGCTCAACAACTGAGTATCCCAGCCCAGCGTACTGTAAATTCTCCCGTGCGCGAGAGACTAGTCGATCGCTTCTCACTTTCCCAGTCCCGGGCGCTGATTCCACTTCTTGCGCCCTATATTTTGGTCTATTTGGTCATGACCGAAGACCGGACCGAATAGACCGAAAACCGAAGAACAGAAAACCGAAAAGACCGAATTTATTACGGGTATCATTTCTGGATGACCGAAATTGTTAAAGACCAGAAAGACCGAACCGAACTAACCGAAAAGACCGAACGCCCACCCCTACTCTCGCCGAACTTGGAGATGAAACGGCCTAGGCTGGCTATGCATCCCGCCAAGCGTTGCATGTCCTTGAGACGACGAGGTGGCTGCATTTCTTCTATGGCCTTGATCTTGTCGGGGTTTGCTTCTATGCCGCGGTGAGACACTAGGAACCCGAGGAGTTTGCCTGATGGTACCCCGAAGACGCACTTGGCGGGGTTCAGCTTGATGTTCACCTTGCGCAGGTTGGCAAAGGTCTCCTCGAGGTCCTCCATGAGGGTGTGCTCTTCGCGAGTCTTGACCACGATGTCGTCGACGTAGGCCTCTGTGTTTCTCCCCATCTGAGCCCCCAAGGCCTTCCTCATGAGCCTCTGGAAGGTCGCACCGGTGTTCTTCAGGCCAAAAGGCATGCAGACGTAGCAATACACACCACAAGGGGTGAGAAATGCAGTCTTCTCCTCATCCTCCTTCGCCATCTTGATCTGGTGGTAGCCTGAGAAGGCATCCAGAAAACAGAGGAGGTCGCAGCCGGCGGTGGAGTCCACAATTTGGTCTATTCGAGGCATGGGGTACGGGTCCTTGGGGCAGGCCTTGTTGATGTCGGTGTAGTCGATGCAGAGCCTGCCGCCCCCGGTGTGCTTGGGGACGACCACCGTGTTGGAGAGCCATGTGGGTTGTGCAACTTCTCGGATTATGTGTGCTTCTTTCAACTTCTCTACTTCCTTGATGATGAACTCTTGCTTCTCTGGCGCCTGGCGCCGCGCTTTCTGCTTCACAGGGCATGCGTTTGGACACATGGCTAAGTGGTGCTCGATCACCTCCCTCGGTACTCTGGACATCTCTGACGGTGTCCATGCGAACATGTCAGAGTTTGCCCTGAGGAAGGCGACGAGCGCGCTTTCCTATTTGGGAGGCAAGCCAGCGCCTATGGTGACGCTAGCGCCCGAGCCGCTGGCGTCCAGCGACACCTTCTTCGTGACTGCCTGCTCCTGTGAGAACAACTGCTTCTTCTTCGCGGGCCTCTCGAGGGGCTCCATGTCCTCGTCAGCAGGGAATGCCACGGCAGCGGCCTTGTAGGCGGTCTCAACAGAGCGCATTGCGTCCTGGACTTGGCCGTGGATGGAGATGGTGCCGCCGCTGCCTGGAATCTTGACGATGTTGTACGCGTGGTGGGTGACGGCCATGAACTTCGCGAGGGCGGGGTAGCCGAGGATGGCGTTGTAGGGCAGGCTAATGTGAGCGACATCGAAGTCGATCTGCTCGATGCGGTAGTTCTGCGGCGTGCCGAAGGTGACCGCGAGCCTCACCTGCCGCAGCGGTGTTGTGGAGCCACTTGTCACCCCCGTGAAGGGCCTGGAGGGCATCAGCCACTCGTATGGCACTTGAAGCTGCTCGAAGGTATCGACAGAGATGACGTTCAAGCCTGCACCCCCATCTATGAGCGTCTTGGCAACGGCGATGTTGTTGATGATGGGGTGCACACCAGAGGGATGGTGCCGACAGCCTTGGTCGACTTTGGGTGGTCCTTGGAGTCGAAGGCAATGGTGTATTGCGACCACTTGAGGGGTTGGGATGCCTCAATCCCTGGAAGCGTGGCGTTGACCTCGCGAGTGAACTGCTTGAAGTGGTTGTTAGACTTGGGCGCCTGGGACCCGCCGAGGATGCACGCGATTGCCCCTTGAGGGGCCTGGTAGCCCCCAGGGTTCTCGTCGGGGAGATTGCCGTTTTGCCCGGCGGGGTTCCCCCAAGCCCTCTACTGGAAGTTGTGGCTCCCGCCCCCGCGGCCGCCATGGCCTGGTCGCGGCCGCCACGGCCTTGGTTCTTCTCGCATTCCTTGCTGAGCTGCTTGAGCTCCCAGCAGTCTTCGGTAGCGTGGTTGTGCCTGTTGTGGTAGATGCAGAACGGGCGGTTGTCCACTTTCTTCTCATCCGCCGCCGGAGAGGCCTCGCGAGGCTGCTTAGCGTCAGGCTCTGCCGCGAGGATGGCGGTGGTCTTGCGCTTCTCGACAGGCTTCTTCCTGCTCCTGGACCCCTCAGGAGGGTCTTCCTCCGTTTCTTTCTTGACGAAGAGGAGACTCTCTTCAGCCTTGGCGCACTTGTCAGCCAGGTCGAAGAGCTTCACCACTGAGGTGAGGGTGTCGTGGATGCCGAGCTTCTCGAGCATCCGGCGGTTCGTGACGCCCTCCCTGAAGGCGGAGATGACGTGCTAGTCCGGGATGTTCGGAATCTTGTTGCGGACCTGGCTGAAGCGCTGGATGTATCTGCGGAGGGTCTCGTCAGGCTTCTGGCGCACCGCGCGGAGGTCGTTGTAGGTGATGCGCGCTCATAGGTGCCCTTGAAGTTGGCGACGAAGACCTTGCAGAGGTCCTCCCACGTGTCGATGGTGTTCTCGGGGAGGTTCATGAGCCACGAGAGCTCGGAGTCCTTGAGCGCCATGGAGAGCCAGTTGGCCATCACCTTGTCGTCGCCTCCCGCGGCCTAGATGGAGACGGTGTAGAGCTGCAGGAACTCCAGAGGGTTGGTCCTGCCATCGTAGCGCGGGGGGAGATCTGGCTTGAACTTCACCGGCCAGACGACGCGGCGCAAGCTGCGGGTGAAGGCGGTGCAGCCCGTGGCGTATGTCACAGCGCCGCCAGCGAGCGCGCCGCGGTTCTGGCGGCCTGCAGCTGCAATCTCCTGACGACGCGGTTGTGGCGGTCCCGCTGGCGCTCGATCTCCACGCGCGCATCCGCTAGAGTTCGCTGCATAATCTGGCAGTTGTGCGGCGAGGATGCGTGCGACGCGGCGCGGTGATTCCCCGCCGGAGCTCCAGCTGGAGGAGGTGGTGGCGGAGGCGGAGGGGGAGGAGGAGCGCCGTGCGCTATATTTCCTTCGCGTCTGGAGTGGCGCACCAGCGAGCGAAAGGGTGCTGGCATTGGAGTGGGTGCGGCAGGAACGGCGGCGGCTTTGATGAGCTCCTCGAGGCGCCCGAGCCAGTTGTCGTGGCCCGCCTGCGTGGGGCGGTAGCGCAGCAGCTCCTGCGCCACCAGTAGCGCAGTGGCTGGACTGGGCGCCACCCGGCTCTGCGTGGAGGCGCTCTGGCAGCTGGACGGGTGCTGGGAGGAAGCTCCCTCGCCGTCGTCGTCGTTGCCGCTGCCGTTGCCGCCGTCGTCCTCAGGGTGCTCGACGCGTGGCTCGGCGTTGCGCTCTAAAGCGCGGTTGGCGCGTGGGCGACCACGCGCGTTGTTGTTGGCGGCGGGCTCGGTCGTAGCTCTGCCAGACGTCCGTCGCGCGAGACGCTCTGCTCGCTTGTCAGTCATGGCGCGGAGAGGTTGAAGAAGTTGAAGACGTGCCTCAGCCCCCTACCTGGCGCGCCAAATGTCGAAGACTAGTCCCAGGAACTAGGGGTGTCTCTCAGATGCCAGGAATCGAGTAAGGGGCTGAACACAACGTCAAGCAAATCCTCAACAACCTCGGCGATGGTGCTCGTCGAGCTCGGTGAGTAACATCACGACAGAGAATGAACACGAGCCGCTACCCAGGTTCAGGCCCACCGCGAGGTGTAAAGGCCCTACGTCCTACTAAATTGTATTGCACTGCTTGGAGAGGTTCACAGTACAATGTGCTTGCCGAGGGCACAATTATGGCTATGGTGAACTATGGTGGAAAGAGCTCCGCCTTCTTCCTTGCGACGTAGCTGGTGGAGTGTAGAATGAACCGATGAATGCCCGGCCCTTCCCCTTGGTCGTACGCTGCCTCCTTTTATACTGCCTCGGTCCTCTTCCCCCAAAACAACAGGCGGGAAGGGATTCCACATGGTGGCAAAGGTGGAGCGCAGCGCACGGCGTCGGGGTTGTCCATGGACGCGGTCCATGGCAGAGAGCAACGTCGTCTTGGCAGAAAAAGCCACCGTCCATCCAGGACGGTGGGCTGGCGCCGCAGAGGTCCGTGACACGCCCCACGGTGACGTCGGCCTTGGAGCGTAGCGGGCGCTGGTCCCTTATCACCAAAATGGCAATACTGGGAGTCCGCTTTGCTTGTTCCAGCTTTGTTGACTTGTTTATACACGAGAATGGCAACTGCGGCGTCGTCGTCATCACGTGCAGGCGCGCGCGTTACTCTGCGGCGGGCGCAGAGGCCATGTGCGCCCTGCAGCGGGCGCATAACTTGCTTCCACTCGAAGGAACCCCACGAGGGCCGGATCCTCGCCGAGGTTCTGTTGTACTTGACGCCTCGCGAGGGCGGCGCGGAGGTGCGCCAGGACTTGGTGGTTTTCTGGGCAGGAGAGGACCTCCCGAGGGAAAAGTCCCTCTCGAGGCCCGCCGGGCTGAGCGTCCGGTCCTTAGCAGAAAAGCTCAGTAGAGTGTTGAAGCCCTCGCGAGGGAAGAGTCCCTCGCGAGGCTCGCCAGGCTGAGCGCCTGGTCCTTAGCAGAATTTCGGCAGTGCGTCGAGGGTTGTGGCAGGCCGGCCCATGGTACCCTGGTTTCCACTGGGCCGACAAGTATGGCGTAGTTTTTGCAGAGGATGTTCAAACTCACATGGTATGTTTAAATTCGACATGTTATGAGCCTATTTTTCTTGTCGATAGTTGTTGGTAAACATATATGTTTGATCCATGTGCCATTGATTGAAACTCTTAGCACTATCAATTCAAGTGTTGGTCTAAAGGACCTACTGATATGTACAACAACATTGGTTCTACATTTCTCTTGGTCCTTTAGTTCCAAGACTTGGAAGTCACGATGTGCAATGTTCATATGAGGCACTTTTTTATGCATGTTTCTTGTAAAATGTTCTCTTATTTCGTTGACTAAACCGTTGCATTATCCTAACCTTATAATAACACTAATGTCTAATTATTGTTTTTCTCAGAACATCCCGTGCAAGGCTAGACGTAACTTCTTGGAGCATGTGGGTGTTGCCTTCACCGACCACAGGACATTTGAGGTCAACTTGGTCCAGATGACGGTGCCCACCTGAAGATTCACAGTTCTGTGCACCAACACGATGGGCCGAACATACTTTAGTGGCGCTAGTTGGACATGACTTGTTGTTCGCTACGGCATGCAACCTGGTGAGAGGTGCAGCTTCTTTCTCGACCAGGGTGACGTCTCTACCTACTTCATGTATAGGCCCCCAACAACTTCGACAGTTCCGAATCTGAGGATCATGACCCTAGAGAAGATCATGACTTCATGCCTGAGCCGGAGGTGGTCGAGAACCTAAGTGATTAGCTAGCTATGATAGTTAGAAATAAGTTAACTAGATGAACAATAAGAACTTTGTTGAGTGAAGCAACTACTGCCAGTACTATTTCTGTTAATGTTTCTGTATATGTGTACTTTCCTGATAATCGTCGTCTATTAAATAAAGTAATAGCTGTTTTTTATTTTCCGAAATATAATCACTGGCGTGGCGTCCCTCGCCGGTAATACAAAGCATCACCGGCGTGGCCTCGTACACGTCGGTGATCCAAAATAATCACTGGCCTGGCCTCGTACACGCCGGTGATCCAAAATAATTACTGGCGTGGCCTTGTACGCGCCGTTGATCCAAAATAGCACTGGCGTGAGATTACCGGCGTGACCGTTTCTCGCCGGTGATGTAAAAAACGTCACACCAGTGATTTCCTGGTAGTGGGACGTGGTGCTCGGCGTAGTGTAGCCTCTTTTCTTTTAGCTTGTCCTTGTGCTGCTCTGTGAGAGGTTCTCCTCAACACCTTGTATTTGTCGACGTATAACCCTGAGCTTTGTTAATTCAAAGTTGGGCATTTATGCCTTTTATCTGAAAAAATAATTTGTTATAATTCTTAGTTCTATGAGTTGGTTTATACTCCAAACAAAGCTTGCACCTGATGGACTGTCAAGTAGTATGAATAAATTACAAGTCGTTAAAAAACCCTCCAGGCCTCGCTTGGTTCCCCGTAATTTAAGCAAATACGGAGGGGAAACTTGACGGACCTGTTTAGATCCGCCTAAAAATCCGACACGTCCCGTGTATGGGGCAGGAGATATTTACGGACCGTAATTTTACCAGACAAACCAATCGGGCCCATGCTGAGATGAATCTAAATCCGGAAAAGTTTCGGATAACACGATGCACATTGTTTTTTGCCTAGCAAGGATCCACCTACGACGAACGGAAGCGGAAATGGAAGCCACGAACTACCGAAACCACGCCATCACCGCCCATATACCCGTAGCCAAAGGAAACGTGGGAGACTACCAGAAAACAGAAACAAACGCAGAACGCCAAGGACGAGGGCCATTTGTTCCTCGTCGCCTCCGCTTTCCCAACCCCACTCCTCCCCAACCAAATCCACCGCCCGAATCCACTGCCGCGGCGCCGATCCCTCCCCCATGCATGGCGATCGGGCCCGATAGCCGCCTTCCCGACCTCCCATTCCGCCGATTCGGGATTTGACAGGATTTAGTGGCCTTGCCGTTTCCCGCAGCTCGATTGCTGATTTGTGAATCTTCTGCCGCTGCTGCCTCTGTCGAATTTGCTCTTGGAGTGGAGGGGATGGGGCTGCTGTTCGTGGAGTACCTCCCGGGGCCCAAGGTGTTCAAGTGCAAGCACTGCAGGGTTGACTCCGCGTCGCCGGACGACATCGTCTCCAAGGAGTTCCGCGGCCGCCACGGACGCGCCTACCTCTTCGATAGCGTGTGAGCTGAGCTATCCATCTCTTTCTCCTCTTTGATTTTTCGAGTTTCCCCATTGTGATGTGCGATCGTTGCAATGCTGCTGCTCTAGAAAGGCTTAGCGTATTCCATTTGCACTTTTTCAGGCATTCCGACATTTAGAGAAGAGATAGTAAGCTCGTGTTGTACAATGTTAACATGAACTGTTTGTAGACACACTGATCTAAGTTTTTCATAGTTATAAGATAATTGTTGTGTGGGAGTAGTAATGTTGTTCCCTGGAGGAGGTTTTGATTGAGAACTTGTGATTGAGGGTGAAGAATCATGATGGTTATTACTATTTGGTTGTGTTGGATTTGTGCAGTGATAAATGAATCATCTCAGCTGTGATGGATATCAATCAAATAAGAAAGAAAAGACAAATGACTATGGTAACCGACTTGGGAAAATTTGCATGCATTGTGATGAACCTTATGGTCAACCTGGTGAGGTGTTGTCGATCTTAGGTTGGAGAGTTAAAAGAAATTGGGCTTATTTGCCTCTTGTTTTGGAACCCGATCTTCCGTCTGATATGCGGGACAAACATCGTTATAAGAAACGAATAGAAGGTTTCTTCACTTTGACCCTGGATTTAAAGGCTAGGCAGTGTCAATTTCCCTTTAGATATGACTTGATCGACAGGATCACGTTTAGCGGAGGTAGGCAACTTAAAGTTTGAATTGAGACAGCTTGATCAGGGTCAGTCATGATGCTGATCATTTTCAGATCTCACATTTTGTGGAACCAATAGAACCCGCTAATGAAATATCGTGCACTTTCTTCATTTGCCCAAAGACCGAGTTAATTTTGGGGAACCATGTAATTCAGACAATGGTTCTATCTTATCTAGCAAACCTATTTGTGAAATAGTATTATGGTTACTAACATTACGTCAGATCTTATTTTAAGATGATTTAAATATGAGTAATTGACCATTGAACATTTGAACTACCATACCTCCACCAATTATTGCTGACATGTTAATCTCGGTGAATGTGACATCCAGGGTGAATGTGAGTCTTGGTCCAAATGAGGATCGCTATCTCTTGACTGGATTGCATACAGTGAATGATATCTACTGTAGCTGCTGCCAACGGCTCCTTGGCTGGAAATATGTAAGTTTCGTTTTTCATTTATGTTTTTTTTTAGATAAAAGGCACAGGCCCTGCTTTAAATTAATAAAGCAAGATAGGTTCCACACACGATATTACACATGCTGAGGACTACAGCTTCTCCGAGAAAAGTAAACGCTGAGGACTACAGCTTCTCCGAGCGAAAGTAGCGCTACGATACCGGGGCCGGCCAACTCCCAACAAGCCGGAAAAGGACCAAATAACTACGGAGGATCATTTCTTGGCTTGAGCGCGGAGTAGATCGCCTTTAGCCCTCCTGCCATGTCCTGGAGCACGACCTTGTCCTGCGTCTTTGATAGCTGCGCCCACATCTGAAGAAACATCACGAATTTGAAAACGAGATCAGAAGGGTGCTTGGGGATAATCCCCTCAATAGCCAGTTTGTTACGAGTAACCCAAAGAGCCCAAAACAGAACCGAAACCAGCACCCAAGCTAGTCTACGACGCTGCTCTGGCAGACGTTGAATGATCAAAAAGAACTGTGGGAAGTTAGCCGGGGACCAGTTACACCCTAGTAACTGTCGCACGACACTCCATCCCAACTTAGCAAGCGCGCAGGCGAAGAAGATATGCGACGCGTCTTCCCTTTCCCCACACAGGCGACATCGGCCATCCGAAGGCCCATGCCGCTCTGCCAGTTGGAACCCAGCTGGCAAGCGATCCAACACCAGTTGCCACGTAAATATTTTGACCTTTAGCGGTAGTCTGGCCCTCCAGATGTCCCGCCCAAAGGCCACTGATGCCCCTTTAGCGATGCACTGATACATGGATGACACCGAGAAAACCCCAGACGGCTCCAGCGCCCAGCTAACCACATCTGCCCCATCTTGCAGCACAAACGAATCCAGCAGCGCAAGTAAGGCATTCCACCTTGCCACACCCTCCGGCGCCAGCGGTCGACGGAACGTGATGCCCTCCGAAGCAGGGGCAAACACCTCCGCCACCGAGATACTAGGCTTGCTGCAAATGGCAAACAATCTGGGGAACTCATCTTTGAGCGGTATGTCACCAATCCACCAGTCTAGCCAGAAAGCAGTTCTTGCCCCATTTCTGGGAGCATGGCGAGCCCCTAACTTAAACCACTTTTTGATCTTATGAATACTTTTCCAGAACTGAGATCCCCCTGGGATTCACTGGAGAAGACATCATCCGCTTCTGGATACTTTGCCCTAACCAACGCATGCCAAATCGAATTATCCTCTTGGTACAGCTTCCAAACCCACTTTACCATCAAAGCAACATTCATATTCTTGGTGTTTGTAAGCCCAAGACCCCCGCAGTCTTTGGGCCTACACACCCCTGGCCAATTGACCCAATGAAACTTGCGCTTCGAACCAGACCCCTCCCAGAAAAACCTTGCCCTAATCGCGTCAAACTTAGCGTGCACACCATCTTGCAACAGGAATAAACCCATGGAAAAGGTTGGGAGAGCGTCGAGGCAGGCATTGGAGAGAATCAGCCTTCCACCCGAGAAAGCAGTCTGCCCATCCACACCTCGACCTTTCCCGCCAGCTTGGCTACCAAAAAATTCCATTGCTCCACCGTGAGCTTACGGTCAGAAATCGGCAGCCCTAGGTAGATAAAAGGAAAGCTACCCAACTTACAGTTCAGCATATTGGCTACTCTTTGCTGTTCCTCCATGATCCTCTAACACAAACACCTCGCTTTTATTAAAGTTAATCTTGAGACCCGACATATTCTCAAAACACAGCAGCAGGAACTTAAGGTTGGCAATGCTCAGGTCCTCATTCTGAATTAGGATTAAGGTGTCGTCGGCATATTGAAGGTGCGAAATTCCCCCTGGAATAAGGTGCGGCACGACCCCTTTGATATGACCTGCAGCTGCTGCCGCTGAGAGCATCGCAGAGAGCGCTTCTACCACGAAGTTGAACAAGATTGGAGAGAGTGGGTCCCCTTGACGCACCCCTCTTTTATTGCGGAAGTACGGGCCAACTACCCCGTTAATGGAGATAGCCGTCTGTCCTCCCGCAACCAGTTGATGGATCCTATGAATGTACCCAGCATCAAACCCTTTTCGACGCAACACTTCCAAGAGGAACGACCAGTTCACCCTGTCGTAGGCCTTCTCGAAATCCAGTTTTAGCAGTATACCTCCCAGCTTTTTGGACTTCAGCTCATGAACAATTTCTACCAGCGCCAACGCACCGTCCAGAATGAAGCGACCTTTCGAGAAAGCAGTTTGGGTGGGGCTGATCACCCTGTTGGCAATTGGGTCCAGTCTGGAGGCCAGCGCTTTGGAGATGATTTTGAAAATAACATTGATGAGCGCAATCGGGCGAAACTGGGAGATAAGATCAGCACCCGGAACTTTAGGGATAAGCGTCAACACCCCAAAATTAAGCCTGGAAACATCTACCCTTCCTAGCATGAAAGCTGCTAATATAGATCAGTTAAAGCATGAAATGTCATTAAACTGTTAAAACTAACTCATCTATGAGGATAAGCATCCTAACACCAACAACACAACAACAACAGCAAAGCTTTTCAGTCCCAAACAAGTTGGGGTAGGCAACTACCGCCTGTAAAAATATTATTTGTGATATGAACTGGGATTCATACTGAGGCAACTACCGCCTGGATAGGAGAGACTAGAGACTGGGGTGATTCATTGTGAATTCTCTTGCTGGATTGATTTTATTCTCTACTACCAATTTCCTTAATATATAGAGAGGCTGACCACATCGAAACCTAACAATAGGTAGCAAAACAACCGAATCACTAACTGAAAGGAAGAAACTAAAACTCTAAGGCATGGCCTCTGCATTTTTAGCGGACCACTTCATTGAGAACTCTCTTGGCAATAGAGTATACATAGGGTATAAGTTGCATAGTGTCATAGTTCAACATGCACATTTTCTTTTGGTTCATCGGCAAGTGATTATGGGTCTCTCGATTTCCTAGAGTATTTTATTTATGCAGGTCTTTTTTGTATTGCGAAACATATGCACGTTTAAATTCAGTGTTGTCAAAGGAAAATGGGAACCAAATGTAGCTATGCTTTCTGCTTAAAGCATACATGATCCTTTCCCCCATCCTACAGGAAACTCATAATTTGATGCGGCCAGTTAAGATGGTTAGTTTATTGTATAGGAAGTTCATAACGATATACAGTAATAGTTGAGAGATAAATGGTGAATCCATGTTGTTCTTAAAAGGCCAGAAAGTTAAATTTTGCACCTATCGTGCTTATCGAACTCTATTTTTTCTAATAGAAGCACAGCAAAGTCCACATGGTGCTCGTAGCATGACACTAAAGCCATGTTTGATGTCCTGGGAGGACTGCATTTCCATGGAATCATGCAGATCATTAGCGTATCAGGGTCTTTTTATTTTCTGGTTGTGGTTATACTAGTACAAAGGCTCCTCCAGGGTCTAGGGGCATGAGTTGCCCGCTCCGTTGAGCCAGCATTGACATATAGGCTAGAGCTAGCCACAACATATACCTTCAGACAACTCTCTTAGGTCCTGTTCGGTGGACGGTAAATTTCCTTTTTTTCTTCTTTTGAATCGTATCGAAATCAAATTGATTCTTGTGAAATCCTGGGTTGAAAAAGGTGAACTTTCTTTCTTGAAGTTGGGTTCCAAACCTTGTGATACTTACGATGACTTCCCTATTAATTGAACAATACGCAGGCAAAAGCTTATAATGAAGACCAGAAGTACAAAGAAGGGAAATTTATATTGGAGAAGAACATGATGCTCAAAGAAGGACGTTAGCTGGTGAGAGATGATCTGCTCTTATGTCTGCAAAAGCAGACATTTGCAACTGTGAAGTGTAGATGAATATTCACTGTTACTAATATCCGAAAATATTGATTATCGTCCTGATGACCATTGTCCATCACCTTGAAAATGCAATTATGAAATTTGTTGCCCTGTTACTTTTGTTCTGTTCGCCTCTGAAATCAGATTTATACCAGTTTTTCTTGATTCAGCCGCAAAAGTTTATAGATGTCAGCTCTTAGAAAATAGCAAAGTAGAGAAAAATGGATAATTGGTTCAGCCTCAATAAAGTATCTGGTGGCGTTACAGTAAAGACTCCTTGAGGAATACATTAAAAGTTCCCAAAAATTCTGAATAAAATATACAAGTCGATCTTCCGCACCTCTCATATTGATTTGAGTTTGAACTTAAATTTTGACTTGTTTAAAGCACAGCACTTTCTCAACATATTGCATATTTGTCAATTTTGTTGGAAACTTCTAAACATGTTTTTTTGTGCGCTTTTTCACCGGTTTCTGTCTTAATTTGGTTTTACCGAATATTTCCTTGATAGCCTGGTAGTACTAGAGTACTATTACATTTGCAGGTTTAGTTCGAATTTTCCAAGTAAATGACAAGGTGGTGTTTTTTTCTTGTGTGAACAAGTCCTGATTTGAGACTTGCCTTGAGTCGAGCACTCAAACTGAGATGTCATGCACTTCAATTGCTACATGATTTAAAAAACATAATAACTTTATAAGAGATGCCTCTGGATAGCACATAGGAATCAAACACAGGAAGGAGAAGAGTGATAGAGTGTGAGTGCATTGGACTTTTGAAAGGAAAATTAAAATATGGTTTGACCTCATGTTGATCTATGGAATACGGGGCGTATGAATTGATTCCTTGGAAATTTGATGGCTTCACTCCTATGAATAAACCTGGGAATGGTTTTTTGATTAACCGGGGCTAATAGTTTAGTTTTTGCTTTGGGCTCGATTGGTTCGGGTAGTGATGGGCCAGAACGTTATCAGTTTGGTTTGGTTTTGGTTTTCGTAGAAACGAGTTGGTTATGGCTGGGTGTGGGTCTGGAATCGTGGTCGCTAAACAGTTACGAATCGTGGTTCTGGAACCGGTTATTGGATTAGTTCTGTCACGTCAAAAGGAAAGGCTGGCGTGTGCGTGACGTGTTGTCGTGTACGACTCGTTCCTGCAGACGTAAAGTATTGCGGCGTGAGCGGAGACGTGGCGTACGTCGTGGCGTCGCGTGCGCGTCGTTCTTCAAGCAGGCAACCGAGCTCACCTGGGCACAGCAGCAGTATGATTTGGTTCCAACCCAAACTAAGAACTGGGTTCAACCCACAGTTTCGAACAGTGGTTTGGTTTTGGTTTGGGTGGACAGAGCGTACAGTTGGGTCCGGTTTTGGTTCTACGGGACGATTGGAGGTGCGGTTTAGTTCTGGTTTAAACTCCACATTGACTGGTTATGATTTAGGTATGGTTTAGTTGTAGGACCATTGCCAGGTTTACCTATGAATCCTCCAAACTTCTCTTAGGAAATTCCTTCAATTCGAAGAGACCCTAATGTTCGCGTAAAAAGCTCTTCTGCAGGGAATTGAACTATTTCATGTGATTCCTATAGACTTCTTTCAACCCAGTGTAACCATCTACAGGCGCACTCTCAATAGCCCACAATAGCCCTGGGTGCTTTGGACATAAAATCGTATCCACTCGCACCCCCATAGGTGTGTGACGTTCGCGCGGCCCAATAATTCGTATGGCTCTAGGCGCTTGGTAGCGCCGGACGAAGCCACGTGCGTTGCCACGTAGGAAAACCGATAGGCGGACCAGCGCTGTTATAGAGACAACCGTTGGTCAGCTTAAAACAATGCGGCCACCGGTAGGCCGGTCATATTCATTCATGATGGCGTGGTTTCCTCGGAATTTCCTCTCGCCCGCGCGCTCCGACGACTCTAACACGGCACAAAACGGCGGCGAGATGTAACAGGGCCAGCCAGATGTTTCACGACTGAACCGGCGAGGAGAAAGAGCAAGAGGAAGAAGAGATAGTGGACTGGGCCACCATAGAGTGGCTTTGCATGCAGGCCGCCATTGAATCCTCCTTGGCAGGGGAGCTTCACCGGCGCCGCCACCAACTAGGTTTAGGTTTAGTTTAAAGATTTGGTTTAATGTAATATTTTAGTACACGCATATGAGATCACCGAATTATGTTATTTTTTTTATAAATTATGTTAGGTTGAATGAATATCGACTGAGTTCAAGCGGCACTCGCAATATCCCATCACATCTGGTGGCGCTCTCAATAGCGCTCGTCCAGCCATCTGACCTAGTCGTGTGTGATATATGGAGTAGCTACACGACGTGAGCTGTACCTGATACTCGTCCTGTTCCAAAATGTTAGAGCACAATTATTAGGGGCAGGGTTTCATGAATACACAATTCTTAGGGGTAGGGTTTAACAAAAACACAACTAAAGTGAGAACTTGCCTGTGGCAAGATGGTTAGTTGGGTGGTTGTACCCCTAACCCACCAGAGTTCAAATCCCAGGTTTGACACTGTTGTTTCTCATTTAAGGCGGAATATTTTTCAGTGGGAGGCGACGTTCCCGTCGACAGCGAGGCGCCCGTGGTGACTTCGTCAATCTCAAGACTTGACCCGCCGACTCAGTCTCTCGGAGGTGCTCATAGGGGTAGGGTGTGCGTGCGTGCGTTCATAGGGGTGAGTGTGTGCGCGTGTTTATGAGCGCTTACGTTGTACTGTGTTTCGCAAAAAAAAAAACACAACTAAAGTAATTTTTATAGGAAAATAAGAAATTTTGGGATAAGTTGTTTCAGATAACCCAATCTCACGATTTAGTGCGTTTGACACCGTCTACCACAACCCAGACCCACAAATGAGGTGCCGCACTGGAGAGGAGGCGATTTTCTCCATTTATTCCCTGTAGACCGAACTGTTTAGAAGCATTTGTAAAAAAAACTTTGGGCCAACATTAGTTCAAAAGTTCAATTATGTGAAAAAAAAAATCACATACGGGAATATGGATTATTATTTTTTAGTTTTAATTTTCAAATCTGGTTGAAAGTTACAAAAAGGCAAAAACTTCGAAGCGACTATGAGAAATGAGCTAAGAATTTTCTAGTTTATTGATTTTCTGTTTGAGACACTCGAAGTTTTACAAATCTTGTAAAAGAAAAAATGGCCGAAAATCACAAAAAATACGAAAACTTCCATACAGTTTAGTGCAAGTCGGGGCGGTCGCAAGAATTAACATAAAATCCACTAATTGGTGAGGCTGGGTTGTTGAAAACGGCGTCATACTAATTCAAATGGGAAAATTATGATTTTCTGATAAAATCTCTTTTGATCGTTGTTTTGTTAAACCCTAGCCCGATGTTTGTTATTAAAAAACGCAACAAAGCTACTGTTGCGTCGACCTCAGAATAACAGCGGGGATACACACCAATGGCTTGGACTTGTGGCGTTGAAACTTGAGACAGGAAAAAAGAAGAAGATCGGCACCAGATATTTCGGACTTCGTCAAGGAGAGCGGCCATATTACCACCGGATAAGACTAGAGATTGCAGTTGAATGCTGATATAGATTGGTCGTCACGAGAAAAGAAAGAAAAACAAATCAGCCGACGAACTGCGTTGGCGCGTGCCAAACTGGCAACCTGTGTAGGCTACACCGTGTAGCAGATCCGGATCGACACAGCACGCTCTTAAAAGAAAGGCGAACAAACAACAAACAGATCGTCGAGTAAACGCAGGTGACGAAACGAGTTTCTTTTTAATAAAAAGGAAATTGGTTAGATCAAGCCATGATGCACGAACCTTCAGCTTTCCTAAAAAGGGGATTTTTTTCAAAACGGAGGCAAAAGTTTTGCCTCATCTCATTAATTAAGAAGAAGTTTTGAGAAACAAGTCTTGGGCCACCAAAACGTGGTTTCCCGAAAAAAGCCTACTCTCGCAGCATTATACAACTCAAGCGCTTGGCACCCGCGATGATCCAAAGACGGGCCTCCTCTCTAATTTTCGCTACAACAACATTAGGCATCGAGGCGGTGTTTCGGAAGACCCTCGCATTCCTCTCGCTCTGAATTTCCCATACCGTAAGCATGAGAAGATACGCTATTGCCTTCTTTCTATGGCCATTTGAGAGGCAAAGATATTCCTACCATTCCTTGACGGTGTCGAAGGTGGACCAATCTTCCAGTACCAATTTGGGGAGCCCCATCAAAGTGTTTAGTGCGGCACAAATTCGCAACGAATATTGGTATTGGAAGAGAAGGTGGGGCGGGTTTCTTGCTCTCTCTTGCAAATTTGACAAGCTCCACTATTAGGCCAACCCTTTTTGACGAGTCTAACCGAAATCCATATCCTATTCTTCTATTCGTGTTGACAAGCCAAGCGAAGAACTTGCATTTCGGAGGAGCCGGGATTAACACTGTCTGTGCATCGTCGGTTGACGCACGCAGATTCAGCTGATTTCCAGAACAGTTCGACCACGGCTACCGCACAAGATAATAAGCCGGTAAGCCGTTGAGCTTCCTCCGTAGCTAGGAGGTGTTTCGAACAGCAAACCTGAGCTAAATGCCCAGCTGCTTCGACGCCGATGCCCCTTATACATCACCCAACTGACGCACCAACAGCACCTTATTTTTGTGGCCTTGAATTTGTAAGATCGCCGGGCAGCCTGTGCGCAATACAGGCTGAGTTGCCCATCCATCATCATGCTCCCGATGCTTAAAAGGCAACAAAAGAGTGCCATGCCTGTGCATATGATGCCCAGTGTATTTGTTGGGTCTCCTGTCTGCATCCCAATTCGCTTGTCTTCTCCAGACGTCTCCAGTTTATCTGCTGACCCATGCAGGTTTATCTGGAGACTTATACTCCACTAGAAGCGTCTCATCTTGCGTAGCTAATGGAAAGCCGGAACTGTGCTAGCTTAGCTTGATGGTACTAGTGCAAACTGAACAGGTTGGATGAATTTTGTTGCTTATTCAGAACATGCAATTTACTCACTTCCTCATCGGCTCAGGCCAGGGTCCGTGCTACGGCTAGCCATTTCTTGCGCATGCTCTGCTTCTTACAACTACTTCATGTATGCTTCTTGGGAAATAAAACATTTCTTAAAATAACATGTAACACAAACTCGGTGGTAACACAGAAATAGGCTGTGTTGCAATTAGAAACACCTCCCTGAAGAGGCCACCGACCGTTCCTCATTCTGAAGTAGATCATGGTTGATTTGGGTATTGATTGAAAAGATGCACATGAGGGTAGTTTTCAGATTATTAGTTCCTACTAGTGTGAACTGTGCCATGCTTCGTCTGCCTTTCCAGTTCCAATGTACTAATGCAAAGAGTAAAACTGTAGAATACAGAAATACAGTATACAATTGCAGTGGCCAAGACGAATTCCGTCAAGCCCATCGACGTATACACAAATTCTCGCTTTCTTGCTGGACCTTACAATAAACAAATCTAGAGTCGACTAGCTAAGGATTAACAACACGGAGAAGTCAATACATCCCATACACGGCGAAGTATGGCTGGCGAGGTCTTGCCGGGCGTTAGCTTAGCGTGCCGGTGGTGTCGTCGTCGATGCCGTTGAAGAAAGGGTCCTGCAGGAGCTCGGCTGCCGTGGGGCGGTTCCGCGGCTGGCCGATGCAGCGCTCGATGAAGCCCCGCAGCTCGGGGTCCTTGAGTCGCCTGAGGGCGGCAGGCGGCACGCCACGGGTGACGTTGTGGTAGATCTGCACGACGCTCTCACACTCGGAGTATGGCATCTCCCGCGTCACCATCTCCAGCACGCACATCCCGTAGGAGTAGATGTCCACCGACTCCGTGTACGCCTCCGTGTAGAGCTCCGGCGCCATGAACTCCGGCGTGCCCAGGATCGTGTGCGCCATGTGGTTGGTCTTGTCCACGATCGCCGCCAGCCCAAGATCGCCGATCTTGACCTGCACGTTACGCACGCACGTCGCCGTTAGCCTCACGCAGAATAATCAAAATGCGAACTCCATTCAAACTGGAGCACGAAAGCAACGGCTAACAGCTAGCAGATGCAGCAGGCAGTGCAAGCAAGCAACGCGTGCAAAAGACACCCGAATTGAAGAAAAATATCGTAACAAATTAAGAGTGCGTCTCAAGGTGGATCACTTGTGTTTCTCTCCTTTATTCGAAAGCTATGTGCAGCAAGCATATATCTGATTTTGGGTTCCAGTTCTTGTGATGCTTTTACACATCCCTCTCACAGGCAGGCAGACACGGAGAGCTAGAGAGGTCTACAGCTAGGTCGTTGCTCGCTCGCTCGATGGATGGATACCTGTCCGGTGTTGCCGTTGATGAAAACGTTGCTGCAGTTGAGGTCGCGGTGGATGATGCAGGGGTCATGGGTATGCAGGTGGTCGAGCCCCTCGAGGATCTGCCTGGCCCACTTCTTGAGCGCCTTGACGGACACATGCTTATGCCTGTCCCGGTAGTCCCGGAGGCTCCCCGAGTTGCAGACCTCGGTGATGAAGTTGAGGACGCCGTGGTCGCGGTCGAGCCAGACCTTGTGGAAGCCGATGATGTGGCCGTGGTGGAGGGAGCGGAGGAGGCGCACCTCGGCGTGGAGGCGGTCGACCATGGCGGGGTCCCGGTCGGCCAGGGCCCGCACGCGCACCCGGTTCCACGCCACCTCGATGCCCTCCTCCTGGTCGAAGCCGCGGTAGACCTTCTTGACGGAGCCGTGGCCGAGTATGGAGGAGTAGCGCCCGTAGCGGCCCGTCGGGTCCACCTCCTCGAAGGCCTCCTCGTCGGTGGACATGGGGAGGGGGAGGACTGGGCGGTGGTGGTGTTGATGGTGGGGCGGTGGTGGTGCGGCGGCTGCGCGGGGCGCGGCGGCGTCGGGTTTGGGGGCATGCGGAGGGAGGGAGCAAGCGAGCGGCTGGTGGGGCGCGGCGAGGGAGCGGAAGTGGGGGTAATCGGGGCGGCCGCTATTTATAGGGAAGACGGTTGTGCCTCCACCGGGCGGAACCGGTATCGGGTACGAGCTCGGAGACGTAGCTGTATACGTATACTGCACGTGCGTGCGTACTGCGTAGCGTATCTGTGGGAGAGATTTGACCCAGATTTTGGGGTGCCTGGCTGTGGGGTCAGTCGGGGAACGTTGCCCGCCCGAGCACGCACCGTGCCGCGTGATCGATCGGACGGCGGCGCGTTCGTCGGCGGTTCGTCTGGCTGACTGGCTCACGTCGTCGCGTGGACCCTAGAAGAAACTCGTTAGTTTCGTCGCTTGCGACGATTTGTTTTTTTTCTTTTTTTTTGCATGGATTTGTTTTGTTTGTTTGCCTTTTTTTGTTTTGTTTGCATTGTTTAAGAGCTTGCTGCAATCCGATTGCCAGTTCAGTTTGCCACGCGTCCACGCAGTTCGTCGGCTGCTTGTTTTTTAGCCGCGTTTCTGACTTGACGAACCGACGGGCGACGGTTTGGTCATCGTAATCCCCTGGATTAATAAAAAATAAAATCTCGCAGTCGTACTCATGACGACTAATCTGTCATCACCCAACTGCAATACCTAGGTCGAGCTCCTCGATGAAGTCGGCAACATCTGGTGCCTGTCTTATTTGTGGTTTGAACTCTGATGGGCTGAGCTACAACCACCCTCTTAATCATCCTACTTGTGGTAGGTTCTCTCGAGTTTCAACGCGAGAAGTCCAGGCCATTCTTCTGTCTCCCCGCTGTTATTCTGGGGTCGACACGACAGTAGCTTTGTCGCGTTTTTAAGAACAAATGTAGGGTTAGGGTTTAACAAAACAACGATCAAAAGAAATTCTATCAGAAACTCATAATTTTTTTGTAAGTTGGTTCTATTGGTTGGTGCATGAAACTTAACAATATTTTTTTCGGGGTGGACCGTATGTTTTTTTTTGTTTGCGAGGAAAGACGCAGTACAACAGCCGAGACTCTTACAGAAAAGCCCAGAACATAAAGAAAATTACAACGAGGTCCCTCTGAGCTTCGGCTTCGTCTTCATCGAGCAGGACGCCGCGCCGGCGAAACCCGCCGCACCACCTCCATGACCTTGGACTGGGAGGCTCCCCATCGCGAACAGGAAGTCGAACGCTCCTCGGTGCCTGAGCACCTCCACCCTGCGCGACGGTCGACGACGCCATCTCGGTCTTCACCACCGCATCTTCCAGAACGTCAATCGCCCGATCCGCCAGCTCGCGGACTCCGGCGAAGGGGATGACCTCTCGAGCACTCCGAAGAGCCGCGAACGAGGCCCGGGCAGCAGATCCACGGCGAAGCTCCGGCGGAGCCGCACCAGCGGAGGGGAAGACCGCCGCCACCAAAAGCCACTCCGGCACCACCGCTTCCACCACAGCGCCGCCGGCTGGCACACCTCCACGCACACCTAGGCTATATACACGCCGGGATCCGTGGATTCCCCGTCCTCCCGCCGCCGAAGCGGCCGCCGGAGGGCGAGGGATCCAGCGGATCTGGTCGCGCAAAGTCGCCCAAGAAATCGCCCTTTCACTGTAGCTGGGGAAAGGTCGAGAGGTCCAAGCTCTCTGTTTCGGGGGTGGACCGTATGTTGTCATTTAGATTACCGATACGAGCACGCACTAACCCAATGAGGTCGGCTGTGTTTCGACGAATGAAGTGCACGTCGATGGGCTTCACGGAATTCGTCTTGGCCACTGTAGTTTTATACGGTATTGCTATATTCTAGAGTTTTACTTGGAAAGGCAGATGAAGCATGACACACTTCACATCACACTAGGAACTAATTATCTGAAAACGAGACAAAGAACAGGGAGCAGGTCAACCTCCCAAATGTCCATCTTTTCAATCAATCCCCAACTCATCCATGATCTAATAAAGATGAGGAACGGTCGGTGGCCCCTTCAGGGGGTAGCATGTTTCTAATTACAGACGGGCATGTGGAGACTAAAATTGTATACACATATACCATAAGACTCAACGTGGTTAATATCTCCAACGCGGCGCTTCACTTACTTAGAGGTCCAACCAACTTTCGTGACCGTCCAATTTGCATATAACGGAGGATATAACTCCTGCTAATTGATGTATTGATAGAAAAATATGTTAATGCGTGTTTTTTTACTAATTCATGTCCGGAAATTTCTTGTTAGTACATGAATCCCCCCAAATAATTACATAAATCCGAAAATTAATAATAATACATTGATATTTGAAAAATCATCGAGTGCATGAATCCTAAAGTAGATGTGCGACCATCATAAGTCGGGACCTCCAAGTAAGTGTGTTTTTGCATTTTTGCAAGATCTCTAGTATTGCAACACAGCCTATTTCTGCGTTACCATCGAGTAGTTGTAAGAAGCAGAGCATGTGCAAGAAATGGCTAGCCGTAGCACGGACCCTGGAAATGAGTAACTTGCATGTTCTGAATAAGCAACTAAATCCATCCAACTTGTTCAGTTTACACTAGTACCATCCAGCCAAGCTTAGGGTGGAGTATAATTCTCGCGTAGAATCGTTGCAAACATGGATGGGTCAGCAGATAAATTGGAGACGTCTGGAGAAGACAAGCGTTTTGGGATGCAGACAGCAGACCCAACCTATACAACACTGGATCCTGTGCACGGGCTGACGGGCATGGCATGGCACTCTTCCGGTTGCTTTTAAGCGTCGGGAGCAAGATGATGGATGTCCAACTCAGGCTGCATTGTGCACAGGCTGTCTGGCGATCTTACGCATCCAAGGCCACAAAAATGAGGTGTTGGTGCGGCAGTTGGGTGATGTATTTGGGGCATCGGCGTGGTAGCAGCTTTTTTTCTTTTTGAGAATTCACTACCCCTTTATTGATCAATGTTATACATCAAGCACACACCTTCAGGGCTCGCTTGGATTGTTGTTTTCCGGCCGGAAACCATCGGGAAGAAATACGGACCTAACTTGCTCCGTATATTTTACAGCTAGCGAGGGGTATAGAAATACCGGGCGGATAAATCAACCCCTTCCCAAGCGGGGCCTCAGTGGTGAAAGTAATCAAATATGTCTGCCTACTGATAATGCAATCGAGCTCCTTAATTGCCAAAACGTGTGCATCTACGTTTGCACGTCTTCCCTCGTGGACAAATTCCACTTCTCCAACTAGCAGCACGAGCCTTTATTTCTTGAACAATAGGGCCATAGTTGCTCATCCCCACGCGCTTCAGACTTGTGATCACATTACTGCAATCACTAGCTAGCAAGCCGTAGCTGCTCTAGGTGCATGTCTGCTGCTAGTGCTAATTATGGGGAAAAAAATAGCGCGTTATTTCGGCGCTAATAGCACGTTATATCATATCGGGAGAGGTCACACTATATTTCACAACGTTTACATGCTATGGTGCTATTCATGAAATAGCACGCTATATCGCGCTAAAACATCATAATGTTATAGCACGCTATTGGTTTCTAACCTATCGGCACAAGTGGCGATGAACCGCAATCTATCAGATCATCATTTAAATCTGAACATGACATCGCTAATGTTCAGATTCTGAATAAATAATTATACTATGTTGTTGCTCCATGGGATGTTCATATTAGGATTCTAGAAAATTGGTGAACAATTTTTATAGGTGGTTATGCATATATTGTTCTACCATTTTTGGATTATATTCTTTATTCTTGTTAAATCTCTTTATTTCCGAGCTATATATGTTATTTTTTCATACCGCTATTTTAAACATAGCATGCTATTAGCATGCTATAGTGTTTATAGCATTTGGAGGAGGCCGCCGCAATTTCTTATAGCACAGCTATTTTTTACCACTGCTAACCCTTCCCTGCATGCAAGGGCCTCCAGCACCTGGGATCAGTAATCCCATGCAATATAAACAATGATGCTCCCAGGAACGCTCTATCGTCTCTCCTGGCTACTGCTGCGATCGTAGAAATCGGAGAGTTCTTTGACGTTGCAGCATCCACATTGATCTTCGACTTCCCATCTGGCGTAGCGATCCACTTGGGACCTGCAGCTGGTTTCGCTTGTGCCTCTCGTGGCGCTGGTTCGGTGAGCTTGAGATCTGACATGAACCTGTCCACGAAGTTGTGCGTCGAGAGCGTACTTTGGAAGATGCCCTCATGTATCGCTTTCTGCCTCGCGTGCCAAAGTGCCCAGAGTGTGACGACAACTCTCGTCAGTTCATCATGTGGCAGGGCATTGAACACCGCTGCCAGCCAACCTCTCGCATGTGGCTCTTGAACATTGACGATCAGTTCCGTTATGTCATCCGGGGCAAGAGCCCACACGCATCGCGCCATATTACACTCCAGCAGGGAGTGCCTCCAGGAGTCAGGTGCACCGCAGATCGCATACGTGCTCTGCGTCGCCATATGTCTATGGTGTAGGACATCAGCTGATGGTAGAGATTGTCGAGCTAGTCTCCATAAGAAGTCCCGTAACTTCGAAGGCACTTTAACCTTCCAAGCATAGTCCAACTCCTCTTCTCTCCTGTCAAATCCGACGAACCCTTATGCTCATCCAACCAGGCCGTCCGCTTCTCCCTTGTAGTGATCAGCATGTGATAAGCAGAATGAACTGTAAAAACACCTCGTTTGTCATAATGCCAAGCCCAGAAGTCCTCCCGCCTTCTAGTGCACACGGGTATATTAGATATCACCTCGGCATCCATCGGTAAAAAATAGGTTTGCAACTTCTGTATATCCCACGAAGCTCCGTGAGTATCAATCAGCTCACTCACTAGCTGTGGTGGCTCATCATGCACACACGCCACCGGGCGTAGAAGTCCATCTCTAGGTAACTAGTTATCGTTCCAGATATTGGAGGTCTCACCTGTACCTATCCTCCGAACCAACCCCTGCTTGAGCACCCCTTTCCCATCAACGATGGCACGCCAGAAACGCGAGGGCAAGGTACCCTCATCAGCATTAAGAAACCCAGTGTCGGGGGAGTAGACCGCCTTCAGGATACGAGCACTGAGCGTGTCAGGCTCTTGTAGAATTCGCCAAGCTTGGCGGGCCAACAGAGAGAGATTAAATAGTTCGAAATTGGTTTAGCCCAAACCTCCCATGTATTTTGGCTTGGTCATGTCGTCCCATGCCACCCAACATGCATGTTTTCCTTTTGCCGTCTTTGCAGCCCCACTAGAAGTTCCTCAACAACCCGTCCAGGTGATGACACAAACCTCTCGGTAACCTGAAACACGACATGGAAAACGTCGGTATTGCTTGTGCCAAGGCTTTAATAAGCACCTCCTTTCCTGCCATGGACAATAGCAGCTCCAATTCTCCATCCATCCCTGGACCTTTTTCCACACTCGATCCTTTAGGTACTTGAAAGCACCATTAACCGAGCTCCTCACATCAGAAGGCATGCCAAGATATTTCTCACTAAGAGATACATTATGAACCTCGAGGATATCCATAATTTCCTATGACAAGCGTAAGGACTGTGTGCTGCACAGCGTCCTGTCGTCCCTCCGTTCTCGGCAGACGGTCCAGAATTTCAAGTCCATACCATGTGTACCCGGCTAATGCCCTGTAATTATTGATGTTCGCTAAGAGATCAATTACACTGGGTTAAATCTCATAAACTACCGCCAGCGAGCTGGAACGGATGAGAATTTCAACATTCCCGGCGTGCTTCGAATTGTGGGTTGATTACTTGATGAGATGTTGCCTGATGAGGGTCGTTGGGAGTGTTTCTCAGTTCGGCTGGGCGTAGTTTGTTCAATAGGTTTTTACTTTGCGTTGGTAGGCTTTGCCTTGCTTTCACAACTTATGTGGTTTGTGTTAGCATCGCTGTTGGTATGTAAATTTACTGCTTTCTTTACTTTCCTGTAATGAATTACCAGTTGCCTGGTTTCTATTAATAAAAATCGGAGGGAGACTCTCTTTATTAAAAAAAAATCCATATCATGTGTACCCGGCTAATGCCCTGTAATTATTGATGTTCGCTAAGAGATCAATTACACTGGGTGACTGGTATTCTTGACTCCAGCTGCATCTCTACAGAAGCAGAAGGCAGAAGCGGAGGCGCCATGCGAGGGTTCGGCCAACGATCTAGGACGGTGCTGCGGCTCCATTGCTTGCCTGGCGCTTCCGGGTCTAGGCGCGCATAGATTTGGTGATGAATCTTCCGCCTCCGTGTCTCTTCCGGCAGAGAGTTGTAACCTAACTGCACCTGACATGGGTATGCCTATCGGGTACCCTACCATGAGGGTACCTGGTGCACGTATCGACTAGGCCCAACTATCAGAGCCTACATGAAGCCCATGAAGGGAGGCCCACGAAGATGGAGTATCCTCCAAGTTTGGCGAAGCAATAGTCGGTTTAGAGTTTCCTTACTTGTAAATCGAGTCGGTTACGAACACCCGAGACCCAGCCTATTATTTAAGGACTGGGAGGGCCATCGAACCAGACAACGACCACCAAGCCCAAACCCTAGCGAGATCGACATCTCGCCGGGATCCTTGTAACCATCATATTCACAAAGCAATAACAGACAGGCAGGACGTAGGGGTGTTACCTCCACACGAGGGCCCTGAACCTGGGTAAAATCTTTGCCCTGCTTGTCAGCCGACGATACTTCCAGCTCTACCACGTTCTCTCCCCCATATTCATAACCTAGGGACCTTAACCATGGGTCTTGATGAGTCTACCCCTCGTCAAGTGGCGCCGTCTGTGGGAAAGAATAGCGCTGGACTCGAAGTTTCGCCGGTCCCAACAGCAAACGGCAAATCGCCGATCACACCAGCAAACGGCAACTCGCCGATCTCATCTGCAAACGGCAACTCGCCGGCCATGTCAGCAAACAGCAACTCGCCGATCCAGGCGACACACGGCGACTCGCCGATCCACTCGAAAAGCGGCAGCCTGCCCGCTTCACCTGCAAAAAGCGCATCTGCTCTTCCAATGAATTTCAATCCGCACTCGCCGGAGCTTCAGGAGGCGTTTTCCGGCCTTGAATCAGGTTTGAGTTTGACTGTTGGAGCATTCAATTTTTTCGTAAACAATCTTGGCACGCAGGACTCGACAGATCCGCAACAACTGGCGCTGGGCGCACTCGAGGCTCCGTCGACTGCGCTCGCCCCGTCGTCGATTCCTGAAGCCTGCTCGCCCGCAACAACCATGTCGACCGGCGAGATCGACAGGTTCATGATGACGGAACTCCAAGGCGAGGAGGCAGAATCAGCATACCGCACAAGCAACGTCGACTTCAACCTACCACTCGACGAGAGTTTCGACTGCGGGATCTCCCTCGATGACTTCTACGAGCCCGCGATTCATAACGACAGCAACGTCGACTCGGAGATCTTCACCAACACCAACCTCGACTCAGAAATCCATAATGGCTTCGCCAACACCGAGATGAGCATAGGCGATGAGCACATCGACAACGAGATTCGCCTCGAAGATCTACTCGATGAACACACTGGCTCTGACATGAGCCTCGACGGCGACGTCGAGTCCATGACTGGAATCGACAGCACATACACCTGTCCACGGGTCACGCCCCATCAGGTCTACGTGGCCTTCTCCGCAGAATCATCCGCAGACGCAGCCGCTCGCAGGCCTGCACAATTCCCATGCACGGTAACCATGCCGGATGGGGTCACAACCTTGACAATCACGGAGGAGATGGCAGCAAAAGCAGATAAAGTCATAAAGGAGTGCACAATGATGCCACCAAATTCCACCCCAGAGGAGATGTTGACCTTCCAGTACTTCAACTGGCAGGAGTCAATTCGACTGCAAAACTACCGAGCGACGCTCGAAGAGCGCAAAAGGCAAGCCAGCCTCTCGAGTGCCCGAAGAAGGGAGCAATCCCTCGGGTCCACAATGCAACCAACCCCACGACCTAGGTCGCGGTTGGCAAGCCTTCCAGAACATGAAAGGGTAGCAATCACCCGTAACCTGTCGTTCATGACAGAGGACGCTAACGGAATCCCAGTGCCCAAAACTGCTGCGGGTGCATTATTCTCCGTAGGTGCTTACCTCAAGGCAATGCAACCTCCGGCGAATGACCCTAACGCAGCCCTGCATCGCCAACAACTCAAATCGCTAGCTCTAGCGGCACAGGCTATACAGCCAGAAGACAAAACTCCAGCAAGGAATCGCGATCGCGACATAGTCGACTCACGACACGCAGCACATCATCGCAGTGGTCGCAGCCACCACTCGGATGAAGGAAGGAGAAGCACGCGCCGGCACAGGTCCAGCAGAAGCAGATCTCGAAGATCCTATAGCAGCGATTCATACTCTGATCGTGAACCAGAGCCATGCGGAGCATTGTGCTTCACTCGACGCATCCGTGAGACGCGGATGCCCAAAGGTTCAAGTTGACAGGCGAACAACCCAAGTACAACGGTCGCCAAGAACCTTCCGGGTGGCTAGAAGATTACAGACTCGCCGTGGCATGCCAGCGTGGCACGAACACCACGGCGATGCAGTACATACGACTCATGCTCGAAGGAACTGCCCGCGACTGGCTCAAGCGCTCCCTCCATCATCATACGACTCGTGGGACGATTTCCGCAGAGACTTCATCAAAAACTTCGAGCCTCTATGTGAGCGCCCGAAGACATTCGAAGAATTAAGGGCATGCACTCAACGATCAGACGAGTCGTTGAGATCATACATACGGCGGTGGACCGAAATACGCAATTCGGTTGGCAAAGTGTCAGAAGACAGGGCCATGGATGCCTTCATACAAGGTCTCGCCAGGAAGGACTTCAAAGAGGCACTGGTCGTGAAAAGCCAACCTCCCTGGCTGACCTCATCAAAGTTGCGACTGAGTGGGCAGATGGAGAGGATTCTGTACGCAGATCCCGTGCTTCCCCACCACGCGACAACTACGAAAGCGGCAGTCGAGGCCGCAGAGATTCATACAGAGAAGATCGCAGGCGCAAACGTTCCAAACGTCCTTACGACGATAACAGACCCGAGTTCATGGCGGCTGGATACACACAACCCGGGAGGACCAAGATAGAAGCAATCGACGCTCGGATGATCGACGGGACAGTCGAGATCGCGAGCAGCGGAGCGACAGCTACAAAAGGCAAGAATGGCGCAAACGCAGCGACGCAAAACCCGAGCGGTCATTCGAGGAAAAGATGGACGACTGGTGCAGATTCCACCTCTTCAAGGGGGACGACGGAAAACTACGCTCCAATCACACCCTAAGGAACTGCAGGGAATTCGACCAAATGGCGACTGACTACATGATACGACTCAAAAGGTACGGCCCAGCACCTGCTCAGCCCACGCCTGCACCCGCACCACAGCCGAACGCTGTGCCCGCTCTCATGGCGCCACAGCCGCCACCGCAACCACCACCACAGCCTGCTCCAGGCGCAAACCTCGCAGGTGCCATACAACCCGTACTACGGGCGGAAGATGATCAATATCCACAGCCCCACGGGCAGATGTACATGATACAAAAGGGTCGCCCCTCAACAGGCAGCAAAAGCTAATCACTCGACAGGTGAACATGGCTGTCATGGCACCTCCTGCCATGCCCGAATTTCTGAAGGGATCGGAAACCATCATAAGCTTCAGTCGAGAGGATCATCCCCCAGCTGTAGTTCGACCAGGGCACGCGGCTCTGGTACTCGACGCGCAAATAGGAGGCTACGCCATGACCAAGGTCTTCATGGATGGAGGCAGCGGCATAAACATCATCTTCGCGGACACGCTCCGCAAAATGAACAGGTCAGTCGAAAACCTCCCAAAATCTTCAAATACCTTCCACGGTATTGTTCCTGGCAAAGCAATTAGCCCAGAAGGCACCATACAACTCGACGTTACGTTCGGGGACAAAAGCCACTTCAGGACAGAGTCGATTGAGTTCGAGGTCGTCGACTGGAAATCACAATACCATGCTATTCTTGGTCGCCCGACGTTTGCTCGATTCATGGCGGTGCCACACTACGCGTACCTCACGCTGAAGATGCCAGGACCAAAGGGAGTCATCACTGTCCGTGGAAACTTTCAAAGGTCCGATGCTTGCGACCGCGAGTTCAGCAAAATCTCCGAGATGTTCGGGGTGGAAGAATCACTCGCCGACTGGCGATTTCCAACGACCGCACACTCCTTCCGGAGCATAAGAAGTTGGCAGTCGACAGATCCTTCAATGCTACAAATGACACAAGGTCGCATCAGGTGCACCCGACCGATCCGTCCAAGACAGTCAACATATCTTCGAGCCTGCCTATCGCATAGGAAGGCGCGCTCGTCGAATTCCTCCGTGAGAACTGGGAAATATTTGCGTGGTGTCCAGCCGACATGCCAGGTATTCCCAGGGAATTCGCCGAGCACTCTCTCCAATTGTTTCCAGATGCAAAGCCAGTCAAGCAAACGATGCGTCGAATCTCCGGCCCAAAGCGAACCGCAGTCGAATCTGAAGTCGACCGGTTACTCGCAGCAGGATTCATTAGGGAAATCAAGAAATCACAATGGGTGGCCAACCCCGTACTCGTAGAGAAGAAGCATACAGACATCCTTCGGATGTGCGTGGACTTCACAGCGCTGAACAAGTGCTGTCCAAAGGATCACTTCCCGCTACCCCGAATCGACCAGATCGTCGACTCCACCGCCGGATGCGCACGACTCTCCTTTCTGGATGCTTACTCAGGTTATCACCAGATAAGGATGAAGCAAGAAGACGAAGAAAAAACGGCGTTCATAACCCCACTCGGGGTCTACTGCTACACAACTATGCCCTTTGGGCTCAAAAACGCGGGTGCAACATACCAGCGCATGATGCAGGACTGCCTCAAAAAGCAAATCGGACGCAACGTCCAGGTCTACGTGGATGACATTGTCATTACCACAAGGGAAGAACACACACTACTCGACGATTTGAGGGAGACGTTCGCAAACCTCAAACGCTTCCATATCAAGCTCAATCCTAAGAAGTGCACGTTCGGCGTTCCAGCCGGGCAGCTCCTAGGGTACCTAGTCTCTGCCCGTGGAATCGAAGCAGACCCGGAGAAAATACAGGCCATCCTCACAATGCAAAGGCCTTCAAAGCTTCACGATGTGCAGAAACTAGCAGGACGAGTAGCAGCGCTCAGTCGATTCATCAGCAAACTGGGTGAAAAGGCTCTACCATTCTATCGACTGATGAAGAAGGCGGACAAGTTCGAGTGGACGCCAGAAGCTGAAGCAGCCTTCACAGATCTCAAGCGGATCCTCACAAGCCCTCCGATCCTCGTCGCACCTAAGGAACGGGAACCACTCTACCTGTATGTCTCGGCTACAAACAGGGTGGTGAGCACCGTACTGGTAGTCGAACGCATGGAGGAGGGGCACATCCAAAGCATACAACGTCCAGTCTACTACCTGAGCGAGGTTCTCTCCATATCAAAACAGCGGTACCCGCACTATCAAAAGCTGGCATACGCTGTATTCATGTCCTCAAGGAAGTTGACACACTACTTCACCGAGCACCCGATCACCGTGGTAAGTAACTCAGCAATCGGTGATATCCTCACAAACCCCAATGCAACGGGTCGAGTCGCAAAATGGCTCATCGAGCTGGCTCCAAGAGACATCAAGTACGAGCACCCGAAGGCTATCAAAGCACAAGTCCTACCCGACTTCACAACCGAGTGGATAGAGGCCCAATTACCTGGAGCACCAGACGTGTCCAATTCCTGGACCATGTACTTCGATGGGTCCAAGAAACACGAAGGCGCAGGCGTCATCCTCATATCACCAAAAGGGGACAAGCTACGTTATGTTTTGCAGATGGGATTCAAACTACCCTCCAATAACGAGGCTGAATACGAGGCTCTGATCCATGGCATGCGGATGGCAAAAGCACTTGGGTGCACTCGATTGATGATCTACGGCGACTCCAATCTCGTGGTGCAGCAAACAATGAAGGCCTGCGACGCAATCGCGGACAACATGATCGCTTATCGCGACCTGTACAACACACTGGAGGGCAGCTTCGAGGGCTGAGTTGAGGCACATAGGAAGGGAAAGTAACGAAGAAGCAGACATGCTAGCCAATCTTGGCTCAACTGGCGCACAAATTCCACCTGGTGTCTTCCTCGAGCGCATCGAACACAGATCTATCAAGGAGAAACGAGAGCCTCCTCCGTCGACTACGCCACCAAAAGCAAAGCGCCTAGCACAGAGGACCCCCCAGTCGAGGTATCTCATTGAGCCAACTTGGACTCAACCTTTTCTGGCTTACATACTCCGTGGCGAGCTACCAGATGACATAACCGAGTCCCGACGCGTGACTCGAAGATCAAAAGCATACACCGTTATCAACGGCGAGTTATACAAGCGCAGCATATCAGGTATGTTCCAAAGATGCATCGCATTCGAAGATGGCCAAGCCATACTTCGAGATATTCATGCAGGTACCTGTGGGCATCACGCCAGCAGTCGATCACTCGTAGCCAAAGCCTTTCGCGCAGGGTTTTACTGGCCTACAGCACTCAAAGACGCGGAGGACATAGTCAAAAGGTGCGTCGGCTGCCAGAAATTCGCAACAAGGCCGCACGCACCCGCATCGGCGTTGAAGACTATACCGCTGGCCTGGCCTTTCGCCCAATGGGGGCTCGATATGGTTGGGCCACTCAAAAAATCATCGCATGGCGGGCATACTCACCTACTGGTGGCAGTCGACAAGTTCACAAAGTGGATCGAGGCGGTCCCCATCACAAATTCGACTGCTACTACGGCAGTCAACTTCATAAAGAGCATCATCTACCGCTTCGGTGTCCCAAACAGTATCATCACTGATAACGGCACAAACTTCACGGCTGAGGAGTTCAAAACCTTCTGCAAAGAGCAGGACATTACGCTCAACTACGCATCCGTGCGCATCCACAATCCAATGGCCAAGTCGAAAAGGCCAATGGACTTGTGACGAGTGGGATCAAGAAGCGCCTCCTGGTGCCACTCAAAAGAGCTGCGGGTGCTTGGGTCGAAGAACTACCATCTGTGCTATGGAGCCTACGCACAACTCCCAACACTTCTACGCAGTTCACCCCATTCTTCATGGTCTATGGTGCAGAGGCAATTCTGCCATCAGATGTAAGGTTCAATGCGCCACGAGTTGAAGCATACAATGAAGAAGACGCGGAAGAAGCACTCGAAGACGCAGTCGACTTGCTCGATGAGCGCGCGACACGGCCTTGGCCCGCACAGCTGTTTACCAGCAGGATCTCGCAACTACCATAGCCGTCGACTGCGAACCAGGTCCTTCGTCGTTGGCGACCTGGTTCTTCGACTGAAGCAAAAGAAGGTGCACAAGCTCGCTTCCCCATGGGAGGTCCCTTCATCATCACGGAGGTCCTTGGTGGAGGCGCATATCGACTGAAGCACGCGAAGACAGGCGAACTCTCTCATAATCCTTGGAACGTTGCGCATCTGCGCCGTTTCTACGCATAAAGTGCTCACAGTCATACAATGTAATAGGCTATATGTCGGATGGCTGCAGGTTTCAGACGCGCTCTTTTCCTTACCAGGGTACCTAAGGGGACTGGAAGGTTTTTAATGAGGCGGCCTGCAGCCTAACATTCAAAAGAGGAATAAAATCAATGTTCCTTCGACTTCTTTGTGGCTACTACCCGCATAATTCATACCTTAACCGCACCCGAAACCCTCGGGGGCTGTGTTATCGATCAAATGAGCTCTCGCTCTTGCAGAAACACAATGCCTTAGCCGCACCCGAATGCTCGGGGGCTGCGTAACAAGGATCCAAACAAAGAACACAAAAACTCTGCAGCCGCACTCGAATACTCGGGGGCTGCACAGTCATTGGTTCACAACCAACACATATTTCACAAACCCCGCTCGACTGACTCGGGGGCTCGACAAAAAATCAAAGTATACAAACTATACAATATACAAAGAGTCAAAAATTACACTCGGGGGCTGCCCCTATACAAAAATTGCACTCGCAAACTATTCTAATCCTCAGGCTCGTCCTTTACGGGCAGCTCGGGACCGCAAAGCTGTTCGCGAGTGCACTCGATTAGTGTCTCCGCAGCTTGGATCGTGTCATCCAGGTCTTTTGTTCGAGAACCTCTCCGGCTGCAGGTGTCCGCAACACCAACCTTGGTTTTCGACTACGCATATACGCCATTGCAGCGTTGGCTCCAATCACAAGTCTCTGAGACAGCAACTCTCGAATGGGATTTGTTTGACGGAAGATGTTCAACAAAGCACGAATCCCTTGTGGTTGTGGCCCCGCAGGAAAAAGAGTCTCGTTCAGGCGAATAAACGCTGCCCGGCATAACTCCAGCAGTTCAGCACTTCGCCAGACGCGATCCTTCAGGGTGGCGAGTATGCGGGCATGGTACCTATCAAGCCAAAAGTGTTGACGCCCAGTCGTAGGGTCGTCAACCACGCTATCCAGACGCCCTTCCACGCGAATCTTTTCAGCCTGGAAGTTGTCGACAAAGCCTACAAACACGGGCGCACCAGTCAGATCAAAAGGACAAAGCTACGCAAAAAGCTTGTAAACAGAGCAAGACTCGAACTTACACTCGAGTTGCCTGTTCACAAGATCCATCTCCCCGAGCACATATTCCTCGCGTTGGGTGGCCAACGCGGGTCTCGCCCTCAATCGATTCAGCTCAGCCTGGGCGTCCTTCAGATCTTGCTCCATTCTCACAAATTTGGCCTTCATATACTCCATCACCTTGGCATCATTTACCATGACCCTGGGATCGGGTGGTGATTGGAGCCTGCGAGGAACTAGTCGCAGTAGCAGGTTCTCGTGACTGTTCAAAGAGCATAATCACAAACACAAAGTTTGTGTCAGAAGCTAAAACTCATGTCATAAGCATACAACTCTTCGAGTGAAAGACATTAGCAAAAGACTATTTGCATAAACAAGGTAGCACAAACAAAGCGCAGACTCGCGCAGTTCAGAAGGTATCATTACAAGGCATAAAAACAAAAGGGTACAGCTACCCTAAACCTAAGATTCGATTTCCTAAGCAGACGATTGGCAGTCTCGAGTGCCCGGCGCTCCATGGTGTTCATAAAAACCTCGGCCAGTCGCGCGGCGGCTCCGCTCACCCCCTTCAGAGAAATGGGCTTCCCATCTGGCTTCCGAGGGAACGCAGACAGTGCTGCCTCGTAGTCGCAATCTATCCCATGTCCCATAAGAAGCTTGATGGTGGACTCGGATCCGCGTACCGTGTTGGCGCGAGCGAAACCCGCCATGGTGGACGTCCCGGGGCCAAACACGTCGGCGAAGTCATCCACCGTCGACGGCACTACGCCAGTCGGGAACACCACCTTGGTATACAGCGCCAAGTGTGCTCGTCGATTTGGCGAGTGCTTCTTTCGCCTGGTTGCATAGGCGCCTAAGCCGCCCACAGCCTGTTCCAGCGAAAGATCGTCACTCGCCACGTCCGCAGAGGCCGGTGCGCCAACAGCTTCTGCACAATTCAAAAAGGCAAAAGTCATTTCATGACACTCGACAGTTATATCGTCATATCAAAAGGAGAAAAGATTACTCACCTCCCATGGCCTGCGCGAGTGCCGCGAGCTGGTCAGCATATCCTCGCTCGCGTGCAGCGGCTGAGTTGGTGGCGGCAGCCAGCTCTTTCTTCGACTCTTCGCGCTGCGCGGCGAGTGCATCTTCCAGCTCCTTCTTCTCGCCTGGCCCAGCAAAATCACGTGCATTCAATACTCGACAAAATCAAGCATTGCAAAAAGAAATTCAGCAAAACAAAAGCAAAAGGAGAACTCACGACTGAGCCGCTCTAGCTCGGCGCGCATGGTATCCCTCTCCTGCTCCACCTGGACATAAGCCTTGGCGAATCTGCCAAGGTGTGGTAGAAGGGCTGCAAGCACACGAATTCAGCAAAAATTCTAACTCTCACAGTCCCAACTAAACGGGTCAAGCAAAAAGTACTTACGTGGTTCATCCACGGTTCAGAAGTCGCGACTGATGTCCCGACCTCTGGGTTGCCTTGGCCTTTCAGTGACAGCATCAGTGGCCATTGGCTGGGCAGCCTCGTTTCCAGTCGGTGCAGAATTCGAGTGCTCCAGGGTTGGAACATTCTCGACTGGAGGAGTCCCAGGCTGATTGTTTTCAGCGCTGTGGCAACACAACAAAGCAAAAAGACGGTCAGCACAAATATGTGACAGCACAAAATTCTCATATCATACTCAAAAAACACATACCTGTGCTCCTCATCTCCTCATCTTCGGAGTCGCCAAAAATTGGTCCCCCAAAGGCTGGGGTACCACTCGACTGAAGAGGAAGAGTTGAGCTTGTTGAGCACGCACGCAAAGGAGCGGCTTGGAAAACAGGTGGTGAGCCTGATTCCTCGTCATCCTCCAAGCCCTGCCCCTCGCGGGTGAACTCACAGCAGAAGGCGCCTTCTTGGCCAGTCGACGCCGCTTCGGTGGCGCGGTATCGACTTCTTGGTCAGAGGTGGCCTTGTCTTCAGATTGGACCTCTTCTGCTGCTTCCTCCTCGACCTCCTCCACATGTGAAGTGGTGGCAGAAGGGATGGGCGACTGATCCCCTTTCGGGTCCACCACCTGTGCCTGTGTTTCTTCAGTCTCGCCATTTTCAGGCAGAGGAGGAAGGGAGGCAGCAGTCGAGTGACCCTGCATAGCATACATCACAAATTGCAAAGTCAGAATCAAAAAACACATATCGTAGAAATACGAGTGGCAAACTATTAAACTACAGACATACCTCAAGCAAAGGGTTTTCCGTCCCGTATGGCGTGACGGGACAATCGATGTTGCAAGGGTCGGCTGTCGTCAGCTGGTGATGTGCGCACGTGCGTCACAAGCTCGTTCCTTGACAGTTCCTCTGGGCTCATCCGAGTGGAGTCACTCGCGCCCTCATACTCCCACATGGGGTGCGCTCGGGCACGGAGTGGCCACACCGCCTCTTTACAAAGGTGGCGATCAAGTGAAGCCTGTGACCTTGTCCAGCAGTCCGTCGATTCGAGTCAGCAAAGGGCGCGCTTCCTCCATTTCTTCGGCTGAGAGCTGGTGATCCCACGCCTTGGTCCTGACGTAAGCCGCAGTCGAGAAGGTGGCGACTCCGCTTGCTCGACACTCGCATAAAACCACCCTTTCCTCCAGCCTTGCGCGGAGTCGACGGTCTTCAGGCGGAAATAGCGGGTGTCGCTGCGCACCTGGATGCCGCAGCCGCCCACGGGGTAGGTGCGACCACCTCCTCTGTTGGGTCGCACCATGAATATGGTCTTCCATAGCGCCCAGCTGGGTGCGACGCCAAGGAAGCACTCGCATAGCGTGATAAAACACGCAATATGCATAATACCGTTCGGGGTGAGATCGTGGATCTGCACCCCGTAGGCATAAAGGAGGCCACGAACAAAGTCGTGGAGGGGAAGCGAGAAGCCCCTGGACACAAACTCCGCAAAACAAACGCGCTCGTTGGCGCGTGGTTCGGGGCATACCTCCTTGGGCGATGGAGCGCGGACGGCGAGTTGCTCCGCGGTGGCAGATATCCCTGCTCGCGGAGCTTGAGCAAATGGGCGTCCTTGATGGTGGACTTCGCCCAATCCCCGCTGTTCTTCTTCAGGGCAGCGGTGGACGCAGATGTACCCGCCACGGTCTTTTTGCCCTTGGCCGCATCGGTCGCGGCAGCGGCAGCAGCACCACGCTTGGAGCCCCCACCTTTCGCCATGCAGCAGTGGAGAGTGTGGGAGGCAAAGAGCTTGGGCGCAGGAACAATGGAGGTGGGCGCGAGGAAGAAGATGAGACGAGGGGCGGCGCAGGGAGCAAATGGCAAGTAAAAAACTCTGCCAGCGCCGTCCCCCCTATTTACCACAGATCGCAAAATGATCGTAACCGTCAAAACAGATGCATACGCTCCGCGCGAAATCTGGCCATACACGTGGCAGCCATGGAGAGCAACCGTCGCCGGCCACTCCGCCCACTACGCACGAGAATCCAGGAAACCATCATCACGCCCCGTGAAAATCGCGCCAGAACGGTCAAATCAAGTCCACGCGGCGTCATCCCTGGTCAGTTCTGCAGAAACGGGCCCACAAAGCAGGGTCACGTCTTATCAAACATCACCAAGCACGCCACCGCTTGTCAGAGATGCAGTCGCAAAATGCGTCATTGCTGACGTTGTTTCATCCTTCAGAACTGGCATAAAAGTCACTCGATGATATCTTCGGGTGGTCTCTCGCATAAGTCTCGGTTGGTTTTTAGCAAAGGTCATAGAGGCCAGTCGAAATTCAGCATCGTACTCCCATCGGGAGCGTATCAAAAAATTTCTTTGACTAAAATGTGCAGGGTAAAAGATTTTGAGATTATCCTCCATTGCAAGCAATAAAGCACAATCTCGGGGGCTACTCCCATCGGGAGCGCTGTCGCGCACCCGATAGAATAATGGCAAAAGTGTCAGTCGACGAAACATTCGACTAAGTTCATAAGCAAAATCACACTCAAAATATTCCCGAGTTGATCCGACGATCCTTGGATGCTGCATGCATAGTGCAAAGGTAAGACCCGATCAGTCGAGCTGGGCTAAGGACCGCTCCAGCAGCGTTATCCTTAAATTTCCGTGTCAGCAGACATGATGAAAAATCCCCGACGGACGCGTTGGGTAGATTCAAAATTATGCTGCAGTTCGATTCCGTAAGACCTCAACGGCTGTTTCGAGTCTGTCCAGTTTGTTCCAGATTCGAGTCCGGGGACTCGAGTTTGATTGAAAGCTAGTATGGTTTTGCCACAAATGGTAGTTAACTGGCCCCGATCCGTCGTGTGTGCCGGGCCTGCTAAGCTAATATCCCTTGACTATCATAAGCAAAAACTAATAGTCGATGAAACACTCGACATAGCCAACATGTGCTATTTCATAAGAATTCTAAATACAGATGTAAAAAATATAACGTGCATGATGTATGAGTCCATGCCCGACTCTTCGAATCAGACAAGTACTCGGGGGCTACTGACATGGGTATGCCTATCGGGTACCCTACCATGAGGGTACCTGGTGCATGTATCGACTAGTCCCAACTATCAGAGCCTACATGAAGCCCATGAAGGGAGGCCCACGAAGATGGAGTATCCTCCAAGTTTGGCGAAGCAATAGTCGGTTTAGAGTTTCCTTACTTGTAAATCGAGTCGGTTACGAACACCCGAGACCCAGCCTATTATTTAAGGACTGGGAGGGCCATCGAACCAGACAACGAACCACCAAAGCCGCAAACCCTAGCGAGATTGACATCTCGCCGGGATCCTTATAACCATCATATTCGCAAAGCAATAACAGACAGGCAGGACGTAGGGGTGTTACCTCCACACGAGGGCCCTGAACCTGGATAAAAATTTTGCCCTGCTTGTCAGCCGACGATACTTCCAACTCTACCACGTTCTCTTCCCCATATTCATAACCTAGGGACCTTAACCATGAGTCTGATGAGTCTACCCCTCGTCAGCACCCATAAATACCAGGCGGATCGGATCGTGAGTTTTGATCAAGTCTCCATGGAGACGGCGCCCGCCGCCTCCCGTGACCGGCTGAGCAATCTTCCGGACTGTCTGCTGCACAGCGTCCTGTCGTCCCTCCGTTCCCGGCAAACGTCCAGACCAGCCTGCTGTCGCGGCGGTGGAGGCACCTCTGGCACTCCGTCCCGTGCCTCGACGTCGACGAGCGGGACTTCTCCTTGGACGACGAACCGGAGCCGCCTGCCGATGGCGCTCCAGCTGCGGACTGGCACGCGTACAACAAGGCGCACAAGGAGACGCTCGCCAAGCGGCGGCGCAGCTTCGAGGACTTCGCCGATGCCGTGCTAGCCGTTAACCGCGTGTTTCCCCTCGACGCGTGTCGGCTGCACGTCGCCGACCGGGATCTCCGCACGGACATGCACCGGTGGATACGCCGCGGGCTAGCGCGCCATCCCGCGGAGCTCGGCGTCGCCTACCATGCCATATCTTACCACGATGACCCGCTGTTTTCCTTCGACTCTGCCTCCGGCGGCGCCGGCGCACTGTCCATCACTACCCGTCTCAGGACCCTGCACCTTTCCGGATTGATCATATCGGAAGAATTCGCCGAGGAACTCAGATCAGAGTGCCCGGTCCTGGAAGAATTAAACCTCGTCGACTGCGACTACCACCACAATTTAATGGCCGCATCGCCTCCAGCTCCCTCAAGAGATTGCACATCCAAGGGTTCTACAGCAGTTACAACGGCTTGTGTCTTTACGCACTCTCCACGTTCCTGCCCTTGTTTACTTGAACCTCGACAATATTGACCTGCCAGACATTGAAGATGAGTTGCAGTCCCTTGCCGTTGCATCCATCACATATCCAGTTCATCGCCAGGACTACATCCGGGACTACAGTTTCCTAAAATCTATGCACAACGCCAGGGTTTTGAAACTCCAGAGTTTACCCATGACGGTACGTCAATCCTTTGCTCCCTTTCACCCTCATCCACAATTTTATTAAGCACACTCGATCTCTATGTTGTTTTCATGGATATGTGGTTCTGAATATTATTTAGGGACTGCTCCAGGCGGAACATGATCATTTCCGCGAGTTTCGTAACCTCAGGACCTTGATCCTGAAAGAATGTGATATTGGACAGAGATGCCAGGTGTTGATGTACGTCTTAGAGAACGTCTCAAATCTGGAGAGACTTGTGCTGCAAGATTGCAAGGTGATGCATCTTTAGCCAATGATTGTTTATTTATTATTGAAATGGAACTAATATCCATGATCTGCAATTGTGCCATTATCTTATATGTGTTTCTGGTCTCTTTGCAAACAGACCTCTGCACTTTGTAGGGGAGAATCAGCTTCAAGTTGGTGCGGTACAACATTTCACGGGTGTAAAAACCTAAAATCTATACAAGTAAAGTATAAATATAGTGTCCCTGATGTTCTTGTTACTGTGTTGACGCAAATCGCAAAGGATATAGTTAAGACACACCATGGCAAAATAAATTATGTTGGGTGCTGGACTGGATGCACCACGTCATTGGGTGGAATAATAAATTTGTCACACAGGTTTCCGCCGTTGCCGAGTACAGTTGTCTGGATGACGAGGAGCATGAGTTTCATGTGTGGAAGCACCAAGCGCGAAAGAGACATGACAGGGACTGCGCTGTCAAGGCACACCGTAGGGCGGCTCACCTAGCCCGACGGTGAGGTGTTCGTTGGCATGGTGGACAAGGCTGCGCGTACCAAAGCTGAACTCTTTTGCTAGTCTGTCCCCTATGGCGTAGACCTGAAAAAAGATTTCCTTCGTGATCTTTTACATCCAAACAATATTGGAAGTTTTTCTTTCAGTACCAACAGGTCGATTGTGATTTTCTTATGAACATAATGAAATTGGGTTTGCAACAGTAAGTACCAAAGCTGAACCCTATAGCTAATCTTCCCCCCGTGGCATGGACCTGAGAAAAGATTGCCTTCCTGATCTTTTTACACCCAACCGATAAGTTTTTCTTTCTGTACCAACAGGTCGATTGTGATTTTATTATGAACATAATGAAATTGGGTTTGCAACAATTATATCTTTTTCTTGCCGTGATATTTTTTTATGCAACTAAACCTTTTCTATCATGTGACTATATGAGTGTGATAGGGAATATTTATTTATTCGGTTTTTGCTAATTCTCAGTCTTTCTGGGAATTTGCTAAATCTTAGTCTGAGTCCCTGACAGTTGGAAGTGTCTTGATTCGTGCTACACTAAAAGTTGCATGTGCGTAGATTGGAATTTTGATTTCCCCACATTTGTATTTTATTTTTACGAAAAGTCTGAGATGTTGTTAGAGCATCTCTAGCAGTGACCGTAAACCACGGAACTGTAAACGTGGTTTACGGTTCACGAATGTCGTGTTTTTTGTGTCAAACAGAGCCGCGGCAGAACAAAAACCGTAAAGACAAACCGTAAAACCGAATATTCCCCTGATATTTGTTTTCCTCTTTTTTCCTATCTTCTTCCTCACAACACCACCGTATATTCCCCAATCCATTCCGCCATGCGTCTCCTTGACTGAATCCGCTAGTCCGCTGCGACCTTTCCGGTTCTCACCGTGTGCCGCTCACGCCGCCGCAAGCCGGGCCGATTCCGAAGCCGCGTAGTACATGAGCTGCGTCGAATCGATCGGGATCCACTAGATACGTACAGAGTTGAGCATAGCTGGCTATCTCGTCATGAGCGCAATGAATGCGATTTATGCAGCCGGGCTAATAGACCACAAACACACCTACATAATCCAGTGGGCCGGCCCAATGAGGGCTATTGCAAACAATTGTTTTTCAACATTGATTAAGGACACGGGTTTGGACTCGTGGGTCTAGATACAACCGTAATGAAAAATGCATTTTAAAATTTTATAAAACTTCAAACAAATTTTTTGGATGTGCATCTGGACATTCTATAAGTGTACAAAAAAGTTTCACGAAAAAATATATTCGTTGTGGGCTGTGTAAAAAAAGACAAAACAAATATCTCGTGAAAAGTCATTTTGGAGAATCGGGATTTGTGTTTTTTACACAGCTCACAAAAAATGTATTTTTATCGCGAAACTTCGTGCGTGAACATAAAATGTTCGGATGTATACCCAAAAATTTTGTTTGTAATTTTTGACATTTAAAAATGCAGTTTTTGGGTAGTGGGATCGTATGCTCCTATGAACCAAAACTGATTTCCGACTTATTTTTCATTGTGTGCTTCTTTTATTTTTTGTGTTTTTCTGTCTTATGGTTTCTTTTATTTTCGATTTTCTTTCTATTTTAAGTTTTATATTTGTGTTTTATTTTTCCTATTTTATTTCCTCTTTTTTCTGTTTTGTTTTGTATTTTTTATGTTTTTAAATTAAACAAATGTATATTTTGTGCAAAAAATACTGGTAGTTTTTTGTTCAAATAATATAAATGTTCTTATTGAAAAAAATATAAACGTTGTTATTGAAACATCGTTTTAATAAGATAAATGTTCTTAGTGAAATTCGTTTAGATAACATAAATGTTCATATTAAATAATCTTTCAAATAAGATAAATGTTCTTATTTGCAAAACCGTTCAAATGAGATCAATGTTCTGATTAAAAAAATCAAATACGATAAGTGTTCTTATTTTAAAATCCGTTCAAATAAGATAAAATGTTCTTATTAAAATGATAAAATAAGATAAATTTTCTTTTTGGGAAATCCTTTCAAAAGGTTTAATTGTACTCTATTAAGTTAAGTGCTTTTGTGCCTGGCAGAATAATTACTGACAATGTCATCGTCGCTTATGAATGTATTCATACAATGAAGAAGAAGAAAGTGGGAAAGAAAGGAGTGTGTGCAATTAAACTCGATATGCATAAGGCGTATGATCGCGTTGAATGGGTATTTCTAAAGAACATTATGCTTCGTTTGGGGTTCAATGCTCAATGGGTCGATTTAATTATGGCTTGTGTGAGCTCGGTGGAATATAAGGTACGTATCAATTCGAGCGAATCGGAGACTTTCTTGCCATCAAGAGGCTTAAGGCAGGGGGATCCCCTCTCCCTGTATCTGTTTTATTGTGCACTGAAGGACTCTCGGCTCTACTCAAACATGAAGAAGAACAGGGTAATCTCAAAGGGATTCAGGTATGCCGCAATGGCCCCATTGTTTCAAATCTGTTATTTGCTGATGACTCTCTCATGTTGATACAAGCGGATGCTATGAATGCAACTTCTCTCAAGAGGGTTTTGGATAATTATTGTTCGGCTTCGGGACAGCTAGTGAGTGAAGCAAAATCATCAATTTTCTTTAGCCCGAATACTAAGTTGGAGGACAAGGTCGAAGTGTGTCAAATTCTGAACATTGTGACAGAATCGTTGTCCGATAAATACCTTGGTCTGCCGTCTATGATAGGTATGGACAGAACTGATTGTTTTCGCCATATTATTGATAGAATTGCACAATTAGTGAATGGTTGGAAAGAAAAAATATTGAGTCTGGGGGGGAAAGAAGCTCTTCTCAAAGCGGTGGCCCAAAGCATTCCTATGTATGCGATGAGTGTGTTTAAATTCTCAAATCAAATTTGCAAGGGAATCACTGACGCAATGTCGCATTTCTGGTGGGGTGACGAGGAAAATCAGAGAAGAATGCACTGGTTTGCTTGGTGGAAAATGTGTGTCCCAAAAGGACAAGGTGGAATGGGTATCCGGGATATTCATTGTTTTAGTTTAGCTCTTCTTGCTAAACAATGTTGGAGACTTCTTGAGAAAACTGACTCCTTATGTGCTAGGGTTTTGCAAGCAAAATATTATCCAGAGGAGAATATTCTCAAAGTAAATTTGAAGAAAGGATCCTCCTATGTGTGGCAAAGCATTTGGGCTGGTATCCAGACTTTTAAAAAAGGATGCATATGGAGAGTAGGAGATGGTTTGGATATAAATATTTGGGATGATTGTTGGGTTCCAAGTAGCCCGGATCGGAAAATCACTACTCGCCGGGGAAATACTGTTTTAACTAAGGTCCATGAACTAATAGATCCAGCCACTGGTACATGGGATGAAGACCTAATCCGTGAAAATTTCTGGGGCATTGATGTTCAGCGCATACTACAGATCCCTTTGCCTCGGCAAGATACTTCAGACTTTGTGGCATGGCATTTTAATAAAAGTGGCAGATTTTCGGTTAAGTCAGCGTATCATGTTGAATGGGAAGCACAGTTTGGACACAAATTACTCTCTGCTAATGGTCAAGGTAATGCCTATCTCAACCCGGTGTGGAAGGGACTATGGTCTCTAATGGTGCCGGCCAAAATAAAAATCTTTTTGTGGCGATGTATGAATGGCTCTATTCCTTGTTATTGCATTCTTGCTAACCGCCATATGAGACTTAGTGGACAGTGTGAGATCTGCAAGCAAGGTGCGGAGGATATTAGACACATGCTTTTTGATTGTAGACGTGTAGAAGAAATCTGGCGGAATTGGGGCTGCATGAAATCATAAACCAAGCTAGAAGCGTTGATAGATTGGGCTCAGCTATGATTGAAGCAGTTCTCTGTGATACACAATTCAAAAAGAGCTATATGGAGCCTGTCATGATCTCTGAAGTTTTCTCTGTCGCTTGTTGGTATCTATGGTGGCAGCGGCGGCAGATTGTCCATGAAGAAAGTGTGGTTGATGCAAAGAAGACAGCTATAGCTATACAAGCATTGGCGATGAATTTTGTGCGAGCCAATAAGAAAGGAGATGCATCTCGTAAGCAAGGTAAATGGATAAGACCTCCTCCTGGACATCAAATTCTGAACATAGATGCTTCCTTCTTACAGTTTGGTCAAAGAGGTGCAGTGGAGCAGTGGTACATGATGACTATGGGGCGTTTGTCGGTGCTTCCTGCTCACCTATCCAAAATGTCTTCGATGCGGAATTGGCAGAGGCTGTTGCTTTACGTGAAGGTCTCTTAGTGGCTAAGCGGCTAGCCTGTCATAATTTGATCGTGCAATCAGACTATGGTGCAATTGTAGAGGCTTTCAATTCTGAGTTGAGTTTAGCGTCAGTGTCAGGTCCTATTCTGGATGATTGCCGGGATTTGGCGAAAGATTTTGGTAAAATTAAGGTCCAATATTGCAGTAGAGAGTCTAATTTAGTGGCTCATGAGCTAGCTAAGTTTGGTAGGGATAATCCACCGACCTTGTGGTGTGATGTTCCTCCTGATTTTCTTTTGCCATATCTTGTAAACGATGTAACTCTGGTTATCTGAGGCAGCAAGTTTGTTGACGCACTCTTTTCCTTCCAGGGTACCGAAAGGGACTGGGAGGTTTTTAATGAGGCGGGCTTGCTGACCTAATATAGTGGTGGTAAAATTCAAAAAAGAAAAAGAAAACATACACGTGAGAAAAATGTTACTATTAAAAAAAAGAAACAAAAAAGAAAACACAAAAAAAAGAAACCAATATAGTAAATGCTTATTGGGATGCACTAAACCTGGCCCATATTGCGAATCCTTTAGAGCGGATTGCACTCGGCGCTGATCGGCAAATAGAAGTATAGAACCTTCCTATGGATACGACCCGTGCGTGTTGGAACATGGAAAAACCAGAAGAGTTTTTTCTTCCTATGGATGTGGAGGTAATCAAGGAAATTCCTATTTGCACGCGGTATTAGAATGGCTTTTGTCTTAGCATTACGAAGGCACTGGGTTTTCGATGTGATCAATGTACAGATTATTGGTGCACACAAAAATAGGAGAGAAGACTGGCTCGAGGGACGAACAAACACTTCTAATTCAGTAGAGGCTGGAAACAGTGGATCAAATTGTGGTAAACTCCAATTCCCTCACAACTTACTAGTGTTTTTCTCTGCCGCCTAGGGCACCAATCTCTACCGACAGGCGATGTTCCCTACAATCTGACAAATGGCAAACACTAGCATGTGCTCAATTTGTGGATAATAGGATTCGTGGAGACACACACTTCTCAATTACATGGTCTCGCGCTGCATCTGGGCATTGGCCGATGAAGATGTTGTTGAGTTGGTGACCTCTGTACATGAACATGAAGCTCGTCATTGGCTTTCAGCTATGCGGTCAGCTAATGGACTTCTGTTGTAGTGACCCTGTGGGCTATATGGTACACACGTAGGCGCATCATTCATGTCCACACATATATTCATCCAAAGCTACTTGCATGATCTCGATCTGGTAAGCCGGAGAAGAAAGTTTGTGCTCGTATCCTTGAAAGAACTGCTCAGTCTCGTTCGATACGACCACTTGGAGATGGGTAAGAATTAATGTCGATGCTTCAGTAAAGAAAGATGGATCTGCTTGGTCCATAGGGACAGTATGCAGGTCCCCATCAGGGATTTTCTGGGTGTTTCGATGTAAAATTGGAAGGTCATTCTCGAATCAACCGATAGTTGAGGCTCTAGCCTACGGAAGCTTTGGTTTTGGGGCAGCAAAGGTTGTGTATTGCCAGCGACTTCCTTGAGGTGATCAACAATCTGAACCTGGCTTATCTGGGTCCCTACAGCGCTATCCTCAAGGAGATTAAGTGGAGATCATCACATCACACCTATGTTACGTTCAAGCATGAAACCATAAGTTCAAATATGGAAGCTCACAGTCTCGCTCGTTCTGCTTCTTCTTTAGATCTTGTTCGTCGGATGTGGTTGATGCTCCGCATGATGGTCTTTCTATTCCACAAACTATTTCTGATTAATAAAACTGGATGTTCTAGAAAATAACTCCACAAATACTCATACGCTCCCCGCAAAAAAAAATCATATGTCGGGTTAGAATTGTTCATTACGAGACAAAAAACTAGACGCCACTAGAGAAGTCACCCTCTTTCACTGTCCTCGTCGGGTCCTTTTTCCTCCAGCGAACGATATAGGGCTTAAAAACGGAGAACCCCATGAGACGTTAATTTTATTTTTCAAGAGTTTAAGATAGAAAAGAGAGTTTTACACCATGATTAAACGCCACAGACAGTCGCTCAAACCCTCCACAAAAAGAAGATTACATAACCATTCGTTGCAAGCTACCCCTACCGACTAACTTCCACTCCTGCAATGTTCTTTAATTTTGCCCGCCACTAGCCATGGGTAGAGCATCGCAGCTTTGAACACACGCTGATTACGTTCCAACCATAAAGAGGGAAGGGACCAAAGCATCACCCAAATTGAAGCCCTTCCTCATCTTGAATAGTATGCATGACTAGCAGTTCATCCACCACTCCAACATGGAATGGGCAACGATGGGGAAGAGTTCATAGAAACCAATCCATGAGACAACTCAGAACCACACTTCACACGCAAAATGGACATTGCATAAGTAGTTATCTATGGCATCCGGACCTTGAGAACAAAGAGGGCTACTAACCCGGTCTCGTAGGCCGCACCGCATGAGGCGGTGATGTCTACGCACGCTTCTATTCTTGTAGACAGTGTTGGGCCTCCAAGTGCAGAGGTTTGTAGAACAGCAGCAAGTTTCCCTCAAGTGAATCACCCAAGGTTTATCGAACTCAGGGAGGTAGAGGTCAAAGATATCCCTCTCAAGCAACCCTGCAATTAAGATACAAGAAGTCTCTTGTGTCCCCAACACACCCAATACACTTGTCAGGTGTATAGGTGCACTAGTTTGGCGAGGAGATATTAAAATACAAGTAATATGGATGATTACAAGTGGTAATTGCAATCTGAAATAAAAATGGCAGCAAGCAAACATGTAGCAGAACTGGTTGTAAACGGTGTTTCAATGCTTAGAAACAAGGCGATCATACTTTCACTAGTGGACACTCTCAACAATAATAATATAATTGAATACATAGATATTTCCTCTTCACTATGCTACTCTGAGTTATTCTCTCGTTGGATAACGAACACCAATCCACCGCGTAGGGCTATAAAAGCACACCTTAAAGTTGCATTCTCATGTCTAGTTAACCCCGCACTGTCAACTTGAGCGTCCTAGAAGGTACTAGACAAACACCGTAATTTCATTGAGACATCCAACGCAAATAATAACTCATGATAAGTATTCCTGTTATCTTTAGCCTAAGAGCCACACACGGGCGCACACTGTCAACTTCGCACCGTGAGACAAAGGTGACTCCGGAGATTACATTAATAAAACCACTTGAGTAGCATATAAGATAATGAAGAGTACATCTATGGATTCAACTAGATTACAAAGCTCATGATCATATAAAGATCACACCATGGGAGAGAGAGATAAACCACATAGCTATCGGTAGAGCCCTCAGCCCCGATGAAGAACTACTCCCTCCTCATCATGGAGGCAGCAACGACGATGAAGATGGCGGTGGCGTCGATGGAGATGGCTCCGGGGCAATTCCCCGTCCCGGCAAGGTGCCGGAACAGGACCTTCTGACCCCCGAAACGAAGTTTCGTGGCGGCGGAGCACGGAGATGTATTCGGGAGTTTCGTCAATTGTGTTAGGGTTTACTCCGCGGGGGCTATTTATGGTCCAAAGGGCAGCTTCAGAAGGTCCCCGAGGCAGTCACACGTGGACTCGGCGCGGGTCAGGGTTTTCCTGGCCGAGCCGACTTGTCGGGCCTGCACAGGCCGCATATGAACTCCGATGGAGATGAACCTTTTGTATAAAACGTGCGGCGGAAAATTTCCGGCAACTTTCGCGACTAGAGTTTTTCCATTTGACGTCGTCTTCAGGCCCGAACGTGACGATCTTTGAAAATAGTTTTCAGACAGATTTCTGGAAAGTCCCAATTTGACTCCAACAAGGTTTGCTTTGCCCAATTTTGATAATTTCTACACATCAAAGTCTAAAACAAGAACATTGTGCACTTTGGCAACTATTAGTAGGTTAGTCCAATAAATGTCATAATATGATATAAAGTGCATATAAAACATGTGACAATTGATATAAAACATGCATGGAACATCAAAAATTATAGATACGTTTGAGACGTATCAGGCGGTCCGATGTCCAGCAATGATTTGGAACACAAACCAGGAGAAGAGCTTGAGTTTCAAAGGTGTCAAATGAGGCAAGATTAGATTTTCCCATACCCAACTTTCTCTACGAGGGAAGGTAATGTTGTAAGCATATATGCAGCAATGGTCACCCGAGGCATTCCCCTACCACATCCAAACATCCACTCTAGAGAGAAAGGGGGGAGGAGGAGGAGGGGGGTCGCGGGGGATCAGGCCCCAAATGCTCATGAAGTGAATAATTGCCCCGAACTCAGATAACCCTTAAGATCCTTGATAGTGTTCCTATGCACAAGCACATAACCAAGATCACTATCGAGGTGCAAGCAATAGGTAACGTACCCTTGACGATCGTCGACGAAGCGGAAAAAAGACCATAGTCGATGACGACTCCTGCGACTAGGTTATACCTCCCAACTGCGAGAATATCTCCTTGCAAAGCGAACAGGTGAATGAAAACTTCGACGTGTGCAAGTTGCGCTCATTTTATTTTCTTGTTATCCAATTGTATTGCTCTTTATTTTTCTGCTCGCTATTCGTTCTAGCACCTTAGCGTCTGCTTATTGTGTAAGCTAGTTTCGACAACATCCATAAGTGTTTGTATTGTTCCTGTTGAGGGCGTTACCGACTTAATGTCGGCGAAAGTCTCTTATCTAGAAAATATGTTACCACTATCATCTATTTTCTCATTTAACACTATGCCATGCCATCAATATGTTTAGTTGGTATTGCATGAGTATACATATTACTAACTATGTTACTCCCGTTATGAGAGGTTTTATGCCGATTTATAAAGTCTTGTGTACAACTTTTGTAAAAAAAAAACTCATGTCGAAACTAAAGTACACAATGTTCCAACTTTTGAGCATGTGTCATTGTGTGCTCTATCGTCTACATGCATTCTGACTCGCTCGTTATCTCATGAATGGAATAATATTTAATTTTCTGCCTCATGAACACGTGCAGTGTAAGCTATATCTAAGAAATTCGTTAGACTCGGGTATAAGAAAAATGCGTTTAGCACCCATGTGGACCCCTATCAGAAAAGAGAGAGAGACAATGGTCTATCAATACACTGACAAGTGGACCCGTCTTACATTTCGTTCTCTTAGACTCACATCTTGTACTAGACACGCGGCTAAGCAAAATTTAGCTAGACTCACTTCTTGTGGTGTTTAGTCACCCCTATGCTGCTAAGCAAAATTTAGCTAGACTCACTCCTTCTGGTGTTTGAGTCACCTCTTTTTCTCAACGCTGCACACGATCACTAATCGAGCGTTGCTCCGCTGCCGTAAAGTGATTACCAGATGAGGCCGTTGAATCACGGGTGTCGCGGCCTGGCAGGAGTGCGTGACCCGGCGTCTCCTTCTTCCACCGAGCTGAACCGCAAGCCCGGTACAAACTCCATAGCCGATCTCGATGCGTCACGGGCCACGGAAAAGGCTTCAGAAAATTTCAACCGAGTGGGCGCATCGGGGAGGAGAAGCATGGCGACTTGGGTTCCCGATGCCCTCAAATTCCACAGCAGAATACTACTCCGTGCATTCACGCCCTTAAATTCCCCAACTCCTCCGCAGCGGCCGATGCACGTCAACGATTTGATTATTACCGACATTCTCCTTTTTCAATGGCGATCACAAGCGGCACAATGCGCTGAGCCGCTGACCGCGCGTGCAAATCGCATAGCTGGCTTCAGTTCTAACGCCATTTGACCAATAATTTTGCACTGGAAAAACAAGACGTGGCCGGCAGATCCATGAAAAAAAATCATCCTAATCATTTGAATTTGTTTCCGCGAGGACGAGGTATTGTTCGTCTTTGGGAGACTGACAACCGGACCACGCCATGGCCACTCGTCCTTGACCACAAGAGGCAAGCTATCAGACGGCCATACCGCCATGCTCGCATCATCAGATCTTAAACAAACAGTTTTACAGTTCCGAAGTCTAAACCAGAAGAGTTTTCTGGCGTGCGTGCATGGTGAATGATGAAACCCCAGTTGAATTGGACGACAGGGACTCCATTCCTGCTATTGATATTCAGAGCCTCCCTCCAGTAATCGTCAATGTGCACGCTTGCCTTTATAAAAAAGCAGTATGGAAGCGCATCCGTCCAGCTTATGCCATCTCATGGTACTACTATACTTCAAATATCGGTCTTAAAATTTTCAGAGAGCACATCCGTGAGCAGAAAGAATAGTCTGATCACAGAAGATGCGCAAAGTCTCGAGGCAGTTTTAAAATGAGGTTGTTCCCTCCAAGCAACCCCTCAAGTCCCAGTGCTTTTGCCAAATGCCAAGAGCTTGTTAAGCATATGGACTTTTCGGCCATCTACAACTCGTAGATAAGATCTATTATCCTTTCTGTTCATGGCAGCAGAAGACGTTTTCTTCCACAAGTTGGTTGAGAATGTTGAGCACCCCAACAGAGAACAGACACCAATTAGTGCAGTTTCTAGTAAGAATCAGGGATGGTCATATCAACAAATTGTATTCAGGTGCTTCGATATGTATCTAAAGTTTCAGGGATGCAACTTGGTGGCTAAACTAAACAGCGCGGTGATTGGTGTGGTGAGCTTAAACTAGTGTTGACCCCCTCGGATCATTACACGGCTGCCCCCGTTGGAGCAAGCAAATCTACCGAGGAAACGCTGCTGACTCGCGCGCATCGATCCCTCTACAGGGAATTAAGACTAGCCATAATGGGGGTATCATAGGTAGTATCATGCATGCCATGTTGGAAAAAAGATGACATGGCACTGCAATTAATGAAGAGAGAGGTGATAGTGCTATCATAGGTAGATACCGTAACATAACAGATTCTAATGCAATATGAGTCTACAACCTAATAAATGCAGTATTATATAATACCACACATATGTTACTACCCATTGTGGAGGTAGTAACATAAACTAGTATCATGTGAATGATACTAGTATATGATACTCCCCATTGTGACTAGTCTAAGAAAAAGTTTGCACGAGGGGTGGCGACGGCGATCCGATTTCCCAGCCTTAAAACTGGGGTTCAACCCCCATTCGTGCGCCCTCAGCCATTGTACCCTTTCGCACGCCTCCCTATGTTACTTCCCTCCGCACTCAACGTCTACACTCTGTACTAATTTTGTACTCTCTACTTATAGAGTATGAGCTCATGCTGCTGCTGCTCCTCCTCCTAGCACTAATACCTAACCTGAGACTAGCTGCTTCATGGAGAAGATGATTGGGTTGGACATGGACACGGAGGTGGAGATGTCGCCGGCCGCGAAAGCCGCCGTGTTCAGCCCTTACTCGAGCCCCAACACGGCCATCCTGCTCCAGAGGAGAGTTCTTACTTGGTACGTACGTATATGTTCAGCTAGTGGCTTCAGCTCTTAGCTTATGGCTGCAGATTGCTTGTTGCTTTTGCTTCGACGGAATTCTGATTACTCTGAATTTTTTTGCAGGGCGAAAGAGACCGGGTCGCCGGCGACGGTACGCGTCCGTGTCGCTGACAGAAGCTTCATTCTGCACAAGGTGAGAGTTTGTGACGAACGAACTTATGGTGTGTTGCTGGTTTGTATAGTGGCTGATGATGCTAATGAAGCTTTGTTCGTGGTCGTCCTTGCAGGATCCTCTGGCATCCAGATGCAGGTACTTCAGCGAGGCGATGGAGGAGGTGTCCGGAGACGTCGAGCTGCCGGCCAGTTTCCCCGGAGGCTCCGAAGCTTTCGAGGTGATCGGGCTGGTCTGCTACGGCGACGCCGTGGCGCTCGACCCGTTCAACGTGGCGGCGGTGCGTTGCGCGGCGGAGTTCCTTGACGTGGGCGGCCTGGGCGCGCGCTGCGACCTCTACATCAACCAGGTGGTGCTGCAGAGCTGGGACGACGCCCTCATCGTCCTCCAGCGGTGCCAGCCCCTGCTCCCCGTCGCAGAGGAGCTCCTCATCGTCAGCCGCTGCGTCGAGTCGCTGGCGTTCATGGCGTGCATGGAGATCCTCGACCCAGAGCAGAGCCGGGACCATCCCGGCGTCGACGACGCCGGCGTGCGCGGCCAGCTGGTAGGCCGCCGCTGGGACGCCGAGCTCGTCAAGGAGCTCGCCGCGCGCGACCTCTGGATCAAGGACCTCATCGCGCTTCCCTTCGAGTTCTTCAGGCGGATCGTGCAGGCGCTGCGGCGGCAGGGCATGAAGGAGAAGTACGTGAGCCCCGTGGTGCTCTTCTACGCCAACAAGTGGTGCTCTCCAAGAAGACCCACAAGTTCTGGGCGAGCACGGACGAGGCCGGCGACGGCGGCGGCGAGACCGACGCGAACAGGAGGGCAACGGAGATCCTGCAGGGTGTCGTCGAGCTGCTCCCGTTGGAGGCGAGCAGCAGCGCCGTCCCGGCTGCGTTCTACTTCGCTCTGCTGTCGCGGTCGCTGACACTTCAGCTGGCGGAGGAGAGCCAGACAAGGCTGCGAGTCCAGGTCGCGTCCCAACTGCAGTTCGCCTGTGCGGACGACCTGCCGCTACCGGAGCAAGATGCCGACAACAGGTCCATCGCCGATAGCCCGGAGGTGATTGCAATGGAGAGCATCGTGTCAAACCATGTCGCCATGCAAAGACTAGGGGCCGAGGCCGTCGCGGATTTGTGGGATCGGTACCTCGTGCAAATCGTCGGCGATCCGAATCTCCGTCCGGAACGGCTGGCAGAACTGATCGGTGTCATTTCGGCCGGCGATCGGAAGACCCACGATCATCTCTACGAAGCAATCAACACATACTTAGTGGTAAGATCAAGACAAGTACCAAATTACATACTTGATTGTTATTTGATTGCTGGTTCGAATTTTCAACCGTCAGTAACAAGAAGAGACTGTAAATTTTGCGTCACTTCAGGAGCATCCGGGCTTGTCCGGAGACGAGAAGGCGTCGCTGTGCGGGCACATCGAGTGCCGTAAGCTGTCGCACGAGGCGTGCATCCAGGCGGTGCAGAACGAGCGGATGCCGCTCCGGTTCATCGTGCAGGCGCTATTCGTACAGCAGATACACACGCACCGCGCCTTCGCCGAGCGCTCCGACTCGTTCCGATGCATGCTCTCCGGCGAGCTGCTCCCGGGCATCGCCGGCGCGTACACACCCAGCCCGGGGTGCCCCGTCCCCACGAGCCAGCCTCTCAGCACCACCAGCCCGTACACAGACGCCCACACCACCGTCCCGATGGACGGAAAGCTCCGCGCCCGCGACGAGGACGCGTCGGATTACGAGACGGCGAGCTTCAGGATCCAGGCGCTGGAACAGGAGATCATCTCGCTGAAGAAGACCCTGCAGCGGCACAACACCGTGAAAGGGGGTTCGGTGCGCAAGGATGGCAAAGAACCGAGCTTTAGGGCGGACGTGGCCGTGCCGGTGTCGGTCAGGCGGCGAGCCCCGGTGACCGGCAGCTGCATCGGCTCCATGCGGTGGGGCTCGCAGCGGCGGTGCGCCAGTAGGATCCTGCGCGTCTTTACGAGACTGGCCGTGTTCGGGCGGAGCAGGTCAAGAGGGAAACAGAGCAAGTGCAGGGCAGCTGGAGAGCAGATCAGTTGCTTGTAGTGTCAGCAGGGACTCCTCACACTCAGACACTCAGGGAAGTGAAAATTTTGAACTTTACATGTGGGATGGAAACTACAGATGCCACGGTGGAACCTGGTAAGTGGTAACTATGGATGTAATGTGTTCTCTGTACATATTGCTAGCAATGTTTAAGGCTTGAAAACGCAGTTACTATCAGGTAGTCATTAGGTTGAGACAACACGTGGTGAATGTACTTTTGTTAGGTTAGCAACTCGTAGCATTAGCATAGTTTATAAGTACTTTGGTCATAGGATGTCTTCATCATTAGTCCTGATTTATTGTTGATGTATTGTTTTTAGTTTTGAAGGTGATTGAACAAAGTAATAAAATCTATGTATATGTCTACATTTTGTGATGACACTCGACTGCAAGTCGACAAAATCACGACGCTTCAATTTTTTTGAAAAAACTTCGCTTTATTTGGCGACATTGTTTCCAACTTGTCATTAGTTAGGCGAGGAAATCACGCATCACTTAGATTTGGCGGCAACGATATAAAGAATGGTGGTGACCGGATAGGAAGGTGAGAAGAACTCTAGATCAAAACGTACATTTTTAGCTTAAACTATATTATTTCGTCCATCGTGAACCTTAGATATGAAATTGTTCTTTACATTAAACCATAAAATTTATTAACTCATCTAGGTCGAACCTAAGCTTAAACCGTATTATTTTAAACTCTAAAGAATAAAGATTCTAAAACGGTGTTACCATAGATCTATCTTTCCGTCTTTTGAAAATTATGAAATGAAAATCACAGTTGAAGACTTGGACAGAATGCTATGAAATGGTAATCAGGAAAAAAACACCCAACACTACTACTACATATATATTGTTAGAGAACTTGAGAGTTGTTGTGTTTTTAGTACATAACATGACGTGGGTGTACCTTTGGGTGCTCCACCTTAAGCATACCCGGTGTACGATCAAGATGCGGCCCACCGGGTGTCCCACTTACAGCCCGCAAGGATGGCCCAAGAAGGAGGCCCAGGATCAAAGATTGTGCCTCAGGCGCAGCCGAAGGTGGTTTAGGCTTCCTTACCTGTTGACGAGGGGTAGACTCATCAAGACCCATGGTTAAGGTCCCTAGGTTATGAATATGGGGAGAGAACGTGGTAGAGCTGGAAGTATCGTCGGCTGACAAGCAGGGCAAAGATTTTACCCAGGTTCAGGGCCCTCGTGTGGAGGTAACACCCCTACGTCCTGCCTGTCTGTTATTGATTTGTGAATATGATGGTTACAAGGATCCCGGCGAGATGTCGATCTCGCTAGGGTTTGTGGCTCTGGTTGTTCGTTGTCTGGTTCGATGGCCCTCCCAGTCCTTAAATAAAGCTGGGTCTCGGGTGTTCGTAACCGACTCGATTTACAATTAAGGAAACTCTAAACCGACTATTGCTTCGCCAAACTTGGAGGATACTCCATCTTCGTGGGCCTCCCTTCATGGGCTTCATGTAGGCTCTGATAGTTGGGCCTAGTCGATACGTGCACCAGGTACCCTCATGGTAGGGTACCCGATAGGCATACCCATGTCAGTAGCCCCCGAGTACTTGTCTGATTCGAAGAGTCGGGCATGGACTCATACATCATGCACGTTATATTTTTTACATCTATATTTAGAATTCTTATGAAATAGCACATGTTGGCTATGTCGAGTGTTTCATCGACTATGAATTTTTTGCTTATGATAGTCAAGGGATATTAGCTTAGCAGGCCCGGCACACACGACGGATCGGGGCCAGTTAACTACCATTTGTGGCAAAACCATACTAGCTTTCAATCAAACTCGAGTCCCCGGACTCGAATCTGGAACAAACTGGACAGACTCGAAACAGCCGTTGAGGTCTTACGGAATCGAACTGCAGTATAATTTTGAATCAACCCAACGCGTCCGTCGGGGATAACTCATCATGTCTGCTGACACGGAACACTTAAGGATAACGCTGCTGGGCGGTCCTTAGCCCAACTCGACTGATCGGCGGGTCTTACCTTTGCACTATGCATGCAGCATCCAAGGATCGTCGGATCAACTCGGGAATATTTGAGTATGATTTTGCTTATGAACTGAGTCGAATGATTTGTCGACTGATATTTTGCCATATTCTATCGGGTGCGCGACAGCGCTCCCGATGGGAGTAGCCCCCGAGATTGTGCTTTATTGCTTGCAATGGAGGATAATCTCAAAATCTTTTACCCTGCACATTTTAGTCAAAGAAATTTTTTGATACGCTCCCGATGGGAGTATGATGCTGCAGTCGAAAGAATTTCGACTGGCCTCTATGACATTTGCTAAAAAACCAACCAACTTATGCGAGAGACCACCCGAAGATATCATCGAGTGACTTTTATGCCAGTTGTGAAAGAGAGAACAACGTCAGCAATGACGCATTTTGCGACTGCTATCTCTGACAAGCGGTGGCGTGCTTGGAGAGGCTTTGATAAGACGTGACCCTGTTTTGTGGGCCCGTTTTTGCAGAGCTGACCAGGGATGACGCCGCGTGGACTTGATTTGACCGTTCTGGCGCGATTTTCACGGGGCGTGATGATGGCTTCCTGGATTCTCGTGCGTAGTGGGCGGAGTGGCCGGCGACGGTTGCCCTCCGTGGCCGCCACGTGTATGGCCAGATTTCGCGCGGAGCGTATGGATTTGTTTTAACGGCTACGATCGTTTTTGCGCTCTGTGGTAAATAGGGGGGACGGCGCTGGCAGAGTTTTTTACTTGCCATTTGCCCCTGCGCCGCCCCTCGTCTCCTTCCTCGCGCTGCCCCTCCATTGCTCTGCGCCCAAGTTCTTTGCCCCACACCCCTCCACTGTAGCAATGGCGAAAGGTGGAGGTGCGAAGCGTGGTGCTGCCGCCGCCGCCGCGACCGATGCGACCAAGGGCAAGAAGGCCGTGGCGGGTACATCTGCATCCGCCGCGCTGAAGAAGGGCAGCGGGGACTGGGCGAAGTCCACCGTCAAGGACGCCCATCTGCTCAAGCTCCGCGAGCAGGGATATCTGCCTCCCACGGAGCAACTCGCCGTCCGCGCTCCGTCGCCCAAGGAGGTATGCCCCGAACCACGCGCCAACGAGCGCGTTTGCTTTGCGGAGTTTGTTCCAGGGGCTTCTCGCTTCCCCTCCACGACTTTGTTCGTGGCTCCTTTATGCCTACGGGGTGCAGATCCACGATCTCACCCCGAACGGTATTATGCATATTGCGTGCTTTATCACGCTATGCGAGTGCTTCCTTGGCGTCGCACCCAGCTGGGCGCTATGGAAGACCATATTCATGGTGCGACCCAACAGAGGAGGTGGTCGCACCTACCCCGTGGGCGGCTGCGGCATCCAGGTGCGCAGCGACACCCGCTATTTCCGCCTGAAGACCGTCGACTCCGCGCAAGGCTGGAGGAAAGGGTGGTTTTATGCGAGTGTCGAGCAAGAAGAGTCGCCCCTTCTCGACTGCAGCTTACGTCAGGACCAAGGCGTGGGATCACCAGCTCTCAGCCGAAGAAATGGAGGAGGCACGCCCTTTGCTGACTCGATCGACGGACTGCTGGACAAGGTCACAGGCATCATTTGATCGCCACCTTTGTGAAGAGGCGGGTGTGGCCCATCCGTGCCCGAGCGCACCCCATGTGGGAGTATGAAGGCGCGGTGACATCACCCGAATGAACCCAGAGGAGCTTTCAAGGAGTGAGCTGCTGACGCATGTGCGACATCACCAACTTGACGACAGGCGACACTTGCAACGTCGACTGCCCTGTTGCACCATATGGGTTGGAGAACCCTTTGCTTGAGGTATGTATGTGTTATAGCCTGCTTGCAATGAAGAGTTTGCCACTCGCATGTTCTGATATGCGATTTTTGATTCTGACTTTGCAATTTGTGATGTATGCTATGCAGGGTCACTCGACTGCTGCCTCCCTTCCTCCTCTGCCTGAAAATGGCGAGACTGAAGAAACACAGGCACAGGTGGTGGACCCGAAAGGGGATCAGTCGCCCATCCCTTCTGCCACCACTTCACATGTGGAGGATGTCGAGGAGAAGCAGCAGAAGAAGTCCAATCTGAAGACAAGGCCCCCTGACCAAGAAGTCGATACCGCGCACCGAAGCGGCGTCGACTGGCCAAGAAGGCGCCTTCTGCTGCAGTTCACCCGCGAAGGAGCAGGGCTTGGAGGATGACGAGGAATCAGTTCACCACCTGTTTTCCAAGCCGCTCCTTTGCGTGCGTGCTCAACAAGCTCGACTCTTCCGCTTCAGTCGAGTGGTACCCCAGCCTTTGGGGACCAATTTTTGGCGACTCCGAAGATGAGGAAGATGAGGAGCACAGGTATGTGTGTTTTTGAGTATGATATGAGAATTTTGTGCTGTCACATATTTGTGCTGACCGTCCTTTTGCTTTGTTGTGTTGCCCACAGTGCTGAAAACAATCAGCCTGGGACTCCTCCAGTCGAGAATGTTCCAACCCTGGAGCACTCGAAGTCTGCACCGACTGGAAACGAGGCTGCCCAGCCAATGGCCACTGACGCTGTCGTTGAGACAGCCAAGGCGGCAACTCCAGATGTCGGGACATCAGTCGCGGCTCCTGAGCCGTGGATGAACCACGTGAGTAGTTTTTGCTTGACCCGTTTAGTTGTAGGCTGTGAGAGTTTTGATTTTTGCTGAATTCGTGTGCTCGCAGCCCTTCTACCACACCTTGGCAGATTCTGCCAAGGCTTATGTCCAGGTGGAGCAGGAGAGGGACACCATGCGCGCCGAGCTCGAGCGGCTCAGTCGTGAGTTCTCCTTTTTGCTTTTGTTTTGCCAACTTCTTTTTGCAATGCTTGATTTTGTCGAGTATTGAATGCACGTATTTTGCTGGGCCAGGCGAGAAGAAGGAGCTGGAAGACGCACTCGCCGCGCAGCGCGAAGAGTCGAAGAAAGAGCTGGCTGCCGCCACCAACTCAGCCGCTGCACGCGAGCGAGAATATGCTGACCAGCTCGCGGCACTCGCGCAGGCATGGGAGGTGAGTAATCTTTTCTCCTTTTGATATGACGATATAACTTGTCGAGTGTCATAAATGACTTATGCCTGTTTTGAATTGTGCAGAAGCTGTTGGCGCACCGGCCTCTGCGGACGTGGCGAGTGACGATCTTTCGCTGGAACAGGCTGTGGGCGGCTTAGGCGCTCTATGCAACCAGGCGAAAGAAGCACTCGCCAAATCGACGAGCACACTTGGCGCTGTATACCAAGTGGTGTTCCCGACTGGCGTGCCGTCGACGGTGGATGACTTCGCCAACGTGTTTGGCCCCGGGACGTCCACCATGGCGGGTTTCGCTCGCGCCAACACGGTACGCGGATCCGAGTCCACCATCAAGCTTCTTATGGGACATGGGATAGATTGCGACTATGAGGCAGCACTGTCTGCGTTCCCTCAGAAGCCAGATGGGAAGCCCATTTCCTGAAGGGGGTGAGCGGAGCCGCCGCGCGACTGGCCGAAGTTTTTATGAACACCATGGAGCGCCGGGCACTCGAGACTGCCAATCGTCTGCTTAGGAAATCGAAATCTTAGGTTAGGGTAGCTGTACCCTTTTGCTTTTTTATGCCTTGTAATGATACCTTCTGAACTGCGCGAGTCTGCGCTTTGTTTGTGCTACCTTGTTTATGCAAACTGTCTTTTGCTAATGTCTTTCATCGAAGAGTTGTATGCTTAGACATGAGTTTAGCTTCTGACACAAACTTTGTGTTTGTGATTATGCTCTTTGAACAGTCACGAGAACCTGCTACTGCGACTAGTTCCTCGCAGGCTCCAATCACCACCCGATCCCAGGGTCAGGTGGCAAATGATGCCAAGGTGATGGAGTATATGAAGGCTAAATTTGTGAGAATGGAGCAAGATCTGAAGGACGCCCAGGCTGAGCTGAGTCGATTGAGGGCCAGACCCGCGTTGGCCACCCAACGCGAGGATATGTGCTCGGGGAGATGGATCTTGTGAACAGGCAACTCGAGTGTAAGTTCGAGTCTTGCTTTGTTTACAAGCTTTTTGCGTAGCTTTGTCCTTTTGATCTGACTGGTGCGCCCGTGTTTGTAGGCTTTGTCGACAACTTCCAGGCTGAAAAGATTCGCGTGGAAGGGCGTCTGGATAGCGTGGTTGACGACCCTACGACTGGGCGTCAACACTTTTGGCTTGATAGGTACCATGCCCGCATACTCGCCACCCTGAAGGATCGCGTCTGGCGAAGTGCTGAACTGCTGGAGTTATGCCGGGCAGCGTTTATTCGCCTGAACGAGACTCTTTTTCCTTCGGGGCCACAACCACAAGGGATTCGTGCTGTGTTGAACATCTTCCGCCAAACAAATCCCATTCGAGAGTTGCTGTCTCAGAGACTTGTGATTGGAGCCAACGCTGCAATGGCGTATATGCGTAGTCGAAAACCAAGGTTGGTGTTGCGGACACCTGCAGCCGGAGAGGTTCTCGAACAAAAAGACCTGGATGACACGATCCAAGCTGCGGAGACACTAATCGAGTGCACTCGCGAACAGCTTTGCGGTCCCGAGCTGCCCGTAAAGGACGAGCCTGAGGATTAGAATAGTTTGCGAGTGCAATTTTTGTATAGGGGCAGCCCCCGAGTGTAATTTTTGACTCTTTGTATATTGTATAGTTTGTATACTTTGATTTTTTGCGAGCCCCCGAGTCAGTCGAGCGGGGTTTGTGAAATATGTGTTGGTTGTGAACCAATGACTGTGCAGCCCCCGAGTATTCGAGTGCGGCTGCAGAGTTTTTGTGTTCTTTGTTTGGATCCTTGTTACGCAGCCCCCGAGCATTCGGGTGCGGCTAAGGCATTGTGTTTCTGCAAGAGCGAGAGCTCATTTGATCGATAACACAGCCCCCGAGGGTTTCGGGTGCGGTTAAGGTATGAATTATGCGGGTAGTAGCCACAAAGAAGTCGAAGGAACATTGATTTTATTCCTCTTTTGAATGTTAGGCTGCAGGCCGCCTCATTAAAAACCTTCCAGTCCCCTTAGGTACCCTGGTAAGGAAAAGAGCGCGTCTGAAACCTGCAGCCATCCGACATATAGCCTATTACATTGTATGACTGTGAGCACTTTATGCGTAGAAACGGCGCAGATGCGCAACGTTCCAAGGATTATGAGAGTTCGCCTGTCTTCGCGTGCTTCAGTCGATATGCGCCTCCACCAAGGACCTCCGTGATGATGAAGGGACCTCCCATGGGGAAGCGAGCTTGTGCACCTTCTTTTGCTTCAGTCGAAGAACCAGGTCGCCAACGACGAAGGACCTGGTGCGCAGTCGACGGCTGTGGTAGTTGCGAAGGTCCTGCTGGTAAACAGCTGTGCGGGCCAAGGCCGTGTCGCGCGCCTCATCGAGCAAGTCGACTGCGTCTTCGAGTGCTTCTTCTGCGTCTCTTCATTGTATGCTTCAACTCGTGGCGCATTGAACCTTACGTCTGATGGCAGAATTGCCTCTGCACCATAGACCATGAAGAATGGGGTGAACTGCGTAGAAGTGTTGGGAGTTGTGCGTAGGCTCCATAGCACAGATGGTAGTTCTTCGACCCAAGCACCCGCAGCTCTTTTGAGTGGCACCAGGAGGCGCTTCTTGATCCCACTCGTCACAAGTCCATTGGCCTTTTCGACTTGGCCATTGGATTGTGGATGCGCCACGGATGCGTAGTTGAGCGTAATGTCCTGCTCTTTGCAGAAGGTTTTGAACTCCTCAGCCGTGAAGTTTGTGCCGTTATCAGTGATGATACTGTTTGGGACACCGAAGCGGTAGATGATGCTCTTTATGAAGTTGACTGCCGTAGTAGCAGTCGAATTTGTGATGGGGACCGCCTCGATCCACTTTGTGAACTTGTCGACTGCCACCAGTAGGTGAGTATGCCCGCCATGCGATGATTTTTGAGTGGCCCAACCATATCGAGCCCCCATTGGGCGAAAGGCCAGGCGTGCTTGTTGCGAATTTCTGGCAGCCGACGCACCTTTTGACTATGTCCTCCGCGTCTTTGAGTGCTGTAGGCCAGTAAAACCCTGCGCGAAAGGCTTTGGCTACGAGTGATCGACTGCTGGCGTGATGCCCACAGGTACCTGCATGAATATCTCGAAGTATGGCTTGGCCATCTTCGAATGCGATGCATCTTTGGAACATACCTGATATGCTGCGCTTGTATAACTCGCCGTTGATAACGGTGTATGCTTTTGATCTTCGAGTCACGCGTCGGGACTCGGTTATGTCATCTGGTAGCTCGCTGCGGAGTATGTAAGCCAGAAAAGGTTGAGTCCAAGTTGGCTCAATGAGAGTACCTCGACTGGGGGGTCCTCTGTGCTGGCGCTTTGCTTTTGGCTGGCGTAGTCGACGGAGGAGGCTCTCGTTTCTCCTTGATAGATCTGTGTTCGATGCGCTCGAGGAAGACACCAGGTGGAATTTGTGCGCCAGTTGAGCCAAGATTGGCTAGCATGTCTGCTTCTTCGTTACTTTCCCTTCCTATGTGCCTCAACTCGCAGCCCTCGAAGCTGCCCTCCAGTGTGTTGTACAGGTCGCGATAAGCGATCATGTTGTCCGCGATTGCGTCGCAGGCCTTCATTGTTTGCTGCACCACGAGATTGGAGTCGCCGTAGATCATCAATCGAGTGCACCCAAGTGCTTTTGCCATCCGCATGCCATGGATCAGAGCCTCGTATTCAGCCTCGTTATTGGAGGGTAGTTTGAATCCCATCTGCAAAACATAACGTAGCTTGTCCCCTTTTGGTGATATGAGGATGACGCCTGCGCCTGCGCCTTCGTGTTTCTTGGACCCATCGAAGTACATGGTCCAGGAATTGGACACGTCTGGTGCTCCAGGTAATTGGGCCTCTATCCACTCGGTTGTGAAGTCGGGTAGGACTTGTGCTTTGATAGCCTTCGGGTGCTCGTACTTGATGTCTCTTGGAGCCAGCTCGATGAGCCATTTTGCGACTCGACCCGTTGCATTGGGGTTTGTGAGGATATCACCGATTGCTGAGTTACTTACCACGGTATCGGGTGCTCGGTGAAGTAGTGTGTCAACTTCCTTGAGGACATGAATACAGCGTATGCCAGCTTTTGATAGTGCGGGTACCGCTGTTTTGATATGGAGAGAACCTCGCTCAGGTAGTAGACTGGACGTTGTATGCTTTGGATGTGCCCCTCCTCCATGCGTTCGACTACCAGTACGGTGCTCACCACCCTGTTTGTAGCCGAGACATACAGGTAGAGTGGTTCCCGTTCCTTAGGTGCGACGAGGATCGGAGGGCTTGTGAGGATCCGCTTGAGATCTGTGAAGGCTGCTTCAGCTTCTGGCGTCCACTCGAACTTGTCCGCCTTCTTCATCAGTCGATAGAATGGTAGAGCCTTTTCACCCAGTTTGCTGATGAATCGACTGAGCGCTGCTACTCGTCCTGCTAGTTTCTGCACATCGTGAAGCTTTGAAGGCCTTTGCATTGTGAGGATGGCCTGTATTTTCTCCGGGTCTGCTTCGATTCCACGGGCAGAGACTAGGTACCCTAGAGCTGCCCGGCTGGAACGCCGAACGTGCACTTCTTAGGATTGAGCTTGATATGGAAGCGTTTGAGGTTTGCGAACGTCTCCCTCAAATCGTCGAGTAGTGTGTGTTCTTCCCTTGTGGTAATGACAATGTCATCCACGTAGACCTGGACGTTGCGTCCGATTTGCTTTTTGAGGCAGTCCTGCATCATGCGCTGGTATGTTGCACCCGCGTTTTTGAGCCCAAAGGGCATAGTTGTGTAGCAGTAGACCCCGAGTGGGGTTATGAACGCCGTTTTTTCTTCGTCTTCTTGCTTCATCCTTATCTGGTGATAACCTGAGTAAGCATCCAGAAAGGAGAGTCGTGCGCATCCGGCGGTGGAGTCGACGATCTGGTCGATTCGGGGTAGCGGGAAGTGATCCTTTGGACAGCACTTGTTCAGCGCTGTGAAGTCCACGCACATCCGAAGGATGTCTGTATGCTTCTTCTCTACGAGTACGGGTTGGCCACCCATTGTGATTTCTTGATTTCCCTAATGAATCCTGCTGCGAGTAACCGGTCGACTTCAGATTCGACTGCGGTTCGCTTTGGGCCGGAGATTCGACGCATCGTTTGCTTGACTGGCTTTGCATCTGGAAACAATTGGAGAGAGTGCTCGGCGAATTCCCTGGGAATACCTGGCATGTCGGCTGGACACCACGCAAATATTTCCCAGTTCTCACGGAGGAATTCGACGAGCGCGCCTTCCTATGCGATAGGCAGGCTCGAAGATATGTTGACTGTCTTGGACGGATCGGTCGGGTGCACCTGATGCGACCTTGTGTCATTTGTAGCATTGAAGGATCTGTCGACTGCCAACTTCTTATGCTCCGGAAGGAGTGTGCGGTCGTTGGAAATCGCCAAGTCGGCGAGTGATTCTTCCACCCCGAACATCTCGGAGATTTTGCTGAACTCGCGGTCGCAAGCATCGGACCTTTGAAAGTTTCCACGGACAGTGATGACTCCCTTTGGTCCTGGCATCTTCAGCGTGAGGTACGCATAGTGTGGCACCGCCATGAATCGAGCAAACGTCGGGCGACCAAGAATAGCATGGTATTGTGATTTCCAGTCGACGACCTCGAACTCAATCGACTCTGTCCTGAAGTGGCTTTTGTCCCCGAACGTAACGTCGAGTTGTATGGTGCCTTCTGGGCTAATTGCTTTGCCAGGAACGATACCGTGGAAGGTATTTGAAGATTTTGGGAGGTTTTCGACTGACCTGTTCATTTTGCGGAGCGTGTCCGCGAAGATGATGTTTATGCCGCTGCCTCCATCCATGAAGACCTTGGTCATGGCGTAGCCTCCTATTTGCGCGTCGAGTACCAGAGCCGCGTGCCCTGGTCGAACTACAGCTGGGGATGATCCTCTCGACTGAAGCTTATGATGGTTTCCGATCCCTTCAGAAATTCGGCATGGCAGGAGGTGCCATGACAGCCATGTTCACCTGTCGAGTGATTAGCTTTTGCTGCCTGTTGAGGGGCGACCCTTTTGTATCATGTACATCTGCCCGTGGGGCTGTGGATATTGATCATCTTCCGCCCGTAGTACGGGTTGTATGGCACCTGCGAGGTTTGCGCCTGGAGCAGGCTGTGGTGGTGGTTGCGGTGGCGGCTGTGGCGCCATGAGAGCGGGCACAGCGTTCGGCTGTGGTGCGGGTGCAGGCATGGGCTGAGCAGGTGCTGGGCCATTCCTTTGAGTCGTATCATAGTCAGTCGCCATTTGGTCGAATTCCCTGCAGTTCCTTAGGGTGTGATTGGAGCGTAGTTTTCCGTCGTCCCCCTTGAAGAGGTGGAATCTGCACCAGTCGTCCATCTTTTCCTCGAATGACCGCTCGGGTTTTGCGTCGCTGCGTTTGCGCCATTCTTGCCTTTTGTAGCTGTCGCTCCGCTGCTCGCGATCTCGACTGTCCGTCGATCATCCGAGCGTCGATTGCTTCTATCTTGGTCCTCCCGGGTTGTGTGTATCCAGCCGCCATGAACTCGGGTCTGTTATCGTCGTAAGGACGTTTGGAACGTTTGCGCCTGCGATCTTCTCTGTATGAATCTCTGCGGCCTCGACTGCCGCTTTCGTAGTTGTCGCGTGGTGGGGAAGCACGGGATCTGCGTACAGAATCCTCTCCATCTGCCCACTCAGTCGCAACTTTGATGAGGTCAGCCAGGGAGGTTGGCTTTTCACGACCAGTGCCTCTTTGAAGTCCTTCCTGGCGAGACCTTGTATGAAGGCATCCATGGCCCTGTCTTCTGACACTTTGCCAACCGAATTGCGTATTTCGGTCCACCGCCGTATGTATGATCTCAACGACTCGTCTGATCGTTGAGTGCATGCCCTTAATTCTTCGAATGTCTTCGGGCGCTCACATAGAGGCTCGAAGTTTTTGATGAAGTCTCTGCGGAAATCGTCCCACGAGTCGTATGATGATGGAGGGAGCGCTTGAGCCAGTCGCGGGCAGTTCCTTCGAGCATGAGTCGTATGTACTGCATCGCCGTGGTGTTCGTGCCACGCTGGCATGCCACGGCGAGTCTGTAATCTTCTAGCCACCCGAAGGTTCTTGGCGGCCGTTGTACTTGGGTTGTTCGCCTGTCAACTTGAACCTTTGGGCATCCGCGTCTCACGGATGCGTCGAGTGAAGCACAATGCTCCGCATGGCTCTGGTTCGCGATCAGAGTATGAATCGCTGCTATAGGATCTTCGAGATCTGCTTCTGCTGGACCTGTGCCGGCGCGTGCTTCTCCTTCCTTCATCCGAGTGGTGGCTGCGACCACTGCGATGATGTGCTGCGTGTCGTGAGTCGACTATGTCGCGATCGCGATTCCTTGCTGGAGTTTTGTCTTCTGGCTGTATAGCCTGTGCCGCTAGAGCTAGCGATTTGAGTTGTTGGCGATGCAGGGCTGCGTTAGGGTCATTCGCCGGAGGTTGTATTGCCTTGAGGTAAGCACCTACGGAGAATAATGCACCCGCAGCAGTTTTGGGCACTGGGATTCCGTTAGCGTCCTCTGTCATGAACGACAGGTTACGGGTGATTGCTACCCTTTCATGTTCTGGAAGGCTTGCCAACCGCGACCTAGGTCGTGGGGTTGGTTGCTGTGTGGACCCGAGGGATTGCTCCCTTCTTCGGGCACTCGAGAGGCTGGCTTGCCTTTTGCGCTCTTCGAGCGTGCTCGGTAGTTTTGCAGTCGAATTGACTCCTGCCAGTTGAAGTACTGGAAGGTCAACATCTCCTCTGGGGTGGAATTTGGTGGCATCATTGTGCACTCCTTTATGACTTTATCTGCTTTTGCTGCCATCTCCTCCGTGATTGTCAAGGTTGTGACCCCATCCGGCATGGTTACCGTGCATGGGAATTGTGCAGGCCTGCGAGCGGCTGCGTCTGCGGATGATTCTGCGGAGAAGGCCACGTAGACCTGATGGGGCGTGACCCGTGGACAGGTGTATGTGCTGTCGATTCCAGTCATGGACTCGACGTCGCCGTCGAGGCTCATGTCAGAGCCAGTGTGTTCATCGAGTAGATCTTCGAGGCGAATCTCGTTGTCGATGTGCTCATCGCCTATGCTCATCTCGGTGTTGGCGAAGCCATTATGGATTTCTGAGTCGAGGTTGGTGTTGGTGAAGATCTCCGAGTCGACGTTGCTGTCGTTATGAATCGCGGGCTCGTAGAAGTCATCGAGGGAGATCCCGCAGTCGAAACTCTCGTCGAGTGGTAGGTTGAAGTCGATTGCTTGTGTTGTATGCTGATTCTGCTTCCTCGCCTTGGAGTTCCGTCATCATGAACCTGTCGAGCTCGCCGGTCGACATGGTTGTTGCGGGCGAGCAGGCTTCAGGAATCGACGACGGGGCGAGCGCAGTCGACGGAGCCTCGAGTGCCCAGCGCCAGTTGTTGCGGATCTGTCGAGTCCTGCGTGCCAAGATTGTTTACGAAAAAATTGAATGCTCCAACAGTCAAACTCAAACCTGATTCAAGGCCGGAAAACGCCTCCTGAAGCTCTGGCGAGTGCGGATTGAAATTCATTGGAAGAGCAGATGCGCTTTTTGCAGGTGAAGCGGGCAGGCTGCCGCTTTTCGAGTGGATCGGCGAGTCGCCGTGTGTCGCCTGGATCGGCGAGTTGCTGTTTGCTGACATGGCCGGCGAGTTGCCGTTTGCAGATGAGATCGGCGAGTTGCCGTTTGCTGGTGTGATCGGCGATTTGCCGTTTGCTGTTGGGACCGGCGAAACTTCGAGTCCAGCGCTATTCTTTCCCACAGACGGCGCCACTTGACGAGGGGTAGACTCATCAAGACCCATGGTTAAGGTCCCTAGGTTATGAATATGGGGGAGAGAACGTGGTAGAGCTGGAAGTATCGTCGGCTGACAAGCAGGGCAAAGATTTTACCCAGGTTCAGGGCCCTCGTGTGGAGGTAACACCCCTACGTCCTGCCTGTCTGTTATTGCTTTGTGAATATGATGGTTACAAGGATCCCGGCGAGATGTCGATCTCGCTAGGGTTTGTGGCTCTGGTGTTCGTTGTCTGGTTCGATGGCCCTCCCAGTCCTTAAATAAAGGCTGGGTCTCGGGTGTTCGTAACCGACTCGATTTACAAGTAAGGAAACTCTAAACCGACTATTGCTTCGCCAAACTTGGAGGATACTCCATCTTCGTGGGCCTCCCTTCATGGGCTTCATGTAGGCTCTGATAGTTGGGCCTAGTCGATACGTGCACCAGGTACCCTCATGGTAGGGTACCCGATAGGCATACCCATGTCACCTGTAAACCTAATCTGGTGCGAACTCTCGAGACCCTGCCTACTATATAAAGTCTGGGAGGGCCGCCGATCTAGGGTACGCTTTCATCCATACACCAAACCTAGCGAGATCGCATCTCTCGCCGGATCGTCATTGTAACACCTTGTACACCTCAAGATCAATACCAGACAAGCATGAAGTAGGGTATTACTGCGGTGACCCCGCACACCACTGCATATTGTAGTGTACAAGTCGTTGACATAACACCCACGGAAGAACTATTCTGTAAATATTACATCCCTCAGAGTAGTATAACAGAAACATTGCGGGTCCACTTATTACACACTGCTAAAGATTACAAGCCAGAAATGCATAAAAACATCAACGTCTTCCTTCGACATGGGAGGAATGTCTATTATTGCGATGTTGACGGAGTCAACCTACAAGCGATAGAAAGCAGCAAACTAAGAACCATCTGGGCTCAGCAAACTAAGTAGTACTAGTCTAGTCTTGCTTGGCCAGGTTCCTACAATGACGATTCTAGGTCTCCACCTCCTCTTCGTCAGCGTCGTCGGCTCCGTAGGCAATGATGTAGTCGACGCCTTCTACTCCTCCAGACAGATCAGGTGCTTCGAAGTACACCTCGTCGGCATGGTAAGCTCCGTAGCTCTCTTCAATTGCCTCCTCAGAGTCTAAGCAGGGTTCAAAAGGGGAACAAATGAGTAACAACGTTACTCAGCAAGTTCAGCTAAATGCTTAGATAAGTAGAATGCATTAGCTACCATCTTGACCGAAAAGTCAAGATGCATATGCGAGTTTTATAAAACATTTTTAGGAAAAGGTCCATTTTATTTTTAGAAAACTATGCCCCTAGCCTCCACGGGTCTTGCAAATCACATGGGATTCCTTCCTGCCGCGACCATAGTTCCCTCCTGGAACAAGGATGTGACAGTCACAATTTCTTTGTTTAACTCTGCAAAGCTGCATCACTTTACCCAACAGCAGCATGGCTCCTTATGCTCTCTCAACACACCATGTGTGTTATAGCCAGAACTCAGGGCAACAAGTCATGTGGAGTCGCTTCCCGGCACAACGCATATCCGCCCCTTATGACCCAGCCAGTACAAAGACCAGCTCGTCACCACTCCCAAGCTCCTATTCCAAATCACCCCGTCGGGTGGGGAAGGTATGCGCTCCCACGCTGTTGGCCGCCGCAACGGACTCAACCAGGTAATAGTCTGCCAAGGATATGCGAACGAAGGAAGAAACCTCTGACTAGCCCATCCATAGTGAATCTGTTGGCTGATGCTGTCGATAAGGCACGTAAGGATCACTGGGTCATGGGTTCTTAATCCTAGATATATACTTTCCGTACAATGGAATCTCCACCACAACATCAAACCGTGGTTCCATTGTCAGCCAACCATATATATATAGCAATTCATATCATTCGAAAATAGGTTTTTCTTTTTTATGCAATGATAAACCATAGTACTTTGCAATTACTTTGATAAAAATAATCAATCGAGGATATGCAAGTTGGAACTTGCCTTGAGACTGATAGGTAGTGCAGTCTAAAACTTCCGACGAATTGGGACCCTCGTGTTCTGAAAATCAACATCATTGTCTATATGAGACAATGTTTAAAGATCCAATGTATGCCAATATGCATAGAATGAAATGATTTCGTTCTTTCCCAAAATTCCCTAGAATTTTATTAATGATTTCCTTTTGAAATGATTTCTTTGATTTTATTATTATTTAGGATGAGTGACATGACAGTCATGATGTAGTTCAAATTATACTTTGAACTTAGTAATTAATTTTCCCATATTATTTCTTTTGAAAATAATTTGAAATATTTCAAAGTCATTTCCACTTAAGGATCCTTTGAATTTTTGCTACAAGAAATAATTTTCAAAAATTCAAATAGATATTTTATTTGAATAACTTATTTTCTTCTGTTATGTATAGATATTTTATTTGTATTTTTAGAAATTATTTGAATTATTGGGAGTTTGAAGAAGTTTGGTCAAATTCACAAATTAGTGAAATGACTGAAATGCCCTGGTCAACCCTTGGTTGAACCAGGTCAAGGGTTTGGGCTCGGGTCCGGTCAACCGACCGAGCCACTCCCCTCCCTTCTTCCTCTCGCTCGAGCCCGTGCTCGAGCACGCTTTGGCGACCGAGCCGCCTGCTCTGTCACCGCCCGCTCCGGCCAACTCCGGCCACCTCCGCTGTCGAGGTCTGGGGAAAAATGATCCCTGCGCTCCGCTCTGCTTTCCTGTCCAAGCGATTTGTCTCTTTCTTCTCTCCTCGACCGCGCACAACCCAACCTAGGGTTAGGGTTTCTGGTGCGGGTGTGGTTCCTCTGCTCAAGTTCGAGCTCCGGCATGGTTGGTGCAGGGTTTCGCCCCTGTGTCGCCATGGTGCTGGTGTCGAAGCTCCGCTTCCTCCACGGACCCCCTCCAATGGTAGCGCAAGCACTGCCTTGCCGCCATGGATCTACGGCCATGGACGCAAGGTATGAACTCTTTCTCCTCTCTTTCTCCTCCAATCTCTAGTCTCTCTTCTAGCTCTAGAAACTACTGGACTAGGATTAAGCATGGATGTATTATTTTTGTTAGGTTCTTGATGAACTAAAGATGAATTTGTGATGTGCTGCACTCCTTTGTGCACTGCTTACCATAGTGCACCTTGAATAGGTGTGATGGTGTAGATCTAGCAATTTTAGATCAACCATCACTCTAGAATTAATTATGGAGCAATTTCTTGCTCACAGATGATGTATATCTATTTTAAACTGAATTTGGTGATGATTCTGCTCAAACTGAACTAGATCTTGATCTAGTGGTGATGTAAAAATGATTTAGGCATGATTTAAACTGGTGTTGCTTGCTGTGATGCCTCCAATTGGAGTTACACAGTAGCTAGCTTGTTTATATATGCTTTTTATGTTTTCCTGTGCTTCTTCCTGTGTACAGATGTGCAACACAGCTAATTCAGCTCTGCTGGTTCACTGTCTTGTGTATATTTTCTGAGAAAACAAATAAGAACAGATGCTACACTCTATTTATCTTCCCCTTCCACTTTTCTGATCAAACAATTACTAAAACACAGCAACTGCACATCCTTTCCTCTCTCTTTTCTAATTACTGCTAAGAACAGATATTTCACTGCCCTTTTCTCCTTTTTCCTACAACAGCTACCTTGCTTAGCAAGGTTCTGTTAAGAACAGATGTTGTACACACCTCTCTAGCATGGTTCTGTCATTTACAGAATCTGCTTGGTCTCTCTCTAGCACACAGGATCAACCTGCTGTTGTTGAGCAGCTTGTGCTTCTGGATTATGATGTTAACCTGCGTCTTGTGGTTTTGCCTGCTCCTCCTCGCTGCTTCAAATTTCCTAGAGTGTATTTAACTAGCTGAAATGGCTTGGAGTGAATGGTTCAGGTTACTTCCATGATGTGCTTGTGGTTTGTGGTTGTTCTTGGTGAAGAACAGATGGAAATGGAGGTGTTGAATGGTCTGGTGGTTGTGAAGTGTGGGTGCTGTGATTGCTGCGAGTTGTGTGTGCTGATGGCTATGGTCTGGCCATGTATTTATATAGATTTGATGAGTTCTGTGCTTGTGACACCAGGATAACTAGGTTGTGGTGATTCACCTGCTTACAGTGGCCCTCCTCACCTCGAGCTGCCTCTATTGACTGCTTTTGGCTCTCCTTTTAACCCTGGAGATAAGTCCTGCTGCTGATGCGCAGTCATCACCCCTTGGTGATAAACTCTGAGTGACTGATCTTATCTAGCCTCAGATATTTGTGTTACAAGGCTTGGCTGTGAAGGAAGATTGCAATGTCGTTTGGCTTGCTTCTACTCAAGTGTATGTGTGATTAAGCTATCTATTAGCTTAATAAGTGGGATTAGGATCCGTTTGCCTAATCCATTGGCAAATGTGATACCAATTTACAATCTATTGCTTGTGTTGTGTTTTTAAATTCTAGCATGATTTATAATTGGAATGCTGCTGCCTTTGTTCCTCTCTTGATGATCAGATCAATAAATCAGTCGGTTGCCTTGTTGCCATTTGGGATTTGATCAAACTGGATAAGCCTTTGCCCTTGTGTTGTTTTACTCGAGTTTAATTCTGATCAGTCCCTTGTTGCCTCTTAGCATTTCGATTGTGTGGTTTTTTTAGTGCTTGATCAAACCACTGTTATGATTTGAGCAAATGCCAGATGTTTATACATCAAAAGTCAGCACCAAGTGGTGTTGACACATTTTACACTAACCCCCATTTCCTCCTATTTGTGGTGTTTGTTGTTATAGGTTTGAAGATCTGCAGGACAATGGTGATGCTTTTAGTTAGGCTAGTTTAGTAATTTATTATCCTCTTTTGTATGAAACCAGAAGTTGTAAAGTATTCCTTGTAATATTTCTGTAAAGATCTTTGTATCACATTTTGGAAGAAATTTGTATTGAGATATTCATATTTGCAATGAAGTTGATATATGAGCTTGGTGGAATTTATGCTTTTGAATCCTACTTGTTGAAATGAATTAATAATGATTTGAATGAAATGTTCTCAATTTTTGTTTGTGAAGTTTTTATATAAAAGATAATTATTGTGTGTGTAAAATAGAGTAGGAAAGTTATAGAATTGTTTTGGTTTGGTTTCATATTTGAACTCCTTTTTGAGTTCACATATTTGTTTTAAGAAATAATTAATTTGAAATATAACTTCAGGGTTTATCGACACCTCTCGACTAACTATCAATATCTGACTCCCAGATCATTGACATCGTCTGGTATCGACCCTAACTCTTTTTAACACAAAAGCGCGATTTTTTTTCCAGATTTCACCAAAAGATGCATGAATGCCCAAATGCAAAATTCCTAATTCTACCTCTCGAGTCCTAAAACTGCGGGGTATTACAATTACCCTCCGAGGCCTGAACCTGGGTAAATCCTTAGCCGACGGAACTACCGTCGCTACCACCTTATTCCCCCCTCACGAAACCCTAGGTGTCCTAACCATGGGATTTGCCGTGGTACCCCCACGTCATAGACCATAAGACATATTATCATATTTGTTGGTTTGTTTTGTCTTGGTTATCAAATCTTCACATTTCATAGAACTACAAATTGTTTCAAGTTTTTTAGAACCTCCGAAGGTCAAACATCCCTACAATTTTCCGATGGCAGAGTCAAAGAAGGATTCTTCTTCACACAAGGACACTAGAAAGTTTGGTACCATGACTTCCGCTTCCACGACAAAAGGAAAATATGCAAATATTCTAAAGGAGAACATGGGTTTGTTGGCGACTGTTGGCGACTTGTGGGACTTTATATGTTAGTATGTGTGTTTTACTATTTTTATTTTATTGTACTCAACGAACCTGTTAAGGTGGTTTGCACTCTTGGAATTAATTGAATAAGATATGAATGTGTGGGGGTTGTTACGTGTTGGAAAGCTACCAAATTTTGTCCCAACCGTGGAAGTTTTTTATTACAAAAAAAGACAAGATGAATCGATTAATCTCCTGTTATTTTATCCCAAAATAACTTTTCATGAGGCATTTTTTTCTGTTTTTACACAAGGCACAAAAAATGTCTTTTTAAGTGAAACTTTTGTGCGAGTATAGAATGTCCGGATGTATGCTCAATTGTTTGAAATTTCTGAATATAAAAATATATTTTATAAAATGGATGCTTCTAAACTTCTGAGTCAAAAAACCATGTCCCACAATTGTCTTATTTATTTGGTCCATGTACCTAGTCATGGAGAAATGCTGCCTTGGTCCTCGAGGAATGAGCACTAATGGTTTAGTGGGCTTCAATCTACTTCATGGGCTTATTATCTCGTTGCCATATATGTGTTGAACTTTTCTTTTATGGTTGTATTTTCTCTGTCTTCTCATCGCAGTAAGTGCACGCAGGAGACCCATGACATGGGTATGCCTATCGGGTACCCTACCATGAGGGTACCTGGTGCACGTATCGACTAGGCCCAACTATCAGAGCCTACATGAAGCCCATGAAGGGAGGCCCACGAAGATGGAGTATCCTCCAAGTTTGGCGAAGCAATAGTCGGTTTAGAGTTTCCTTACTTGTAAATCGAGTCGGTTACGAACACCCGAGACCCAGCCTATTATTTAAGGACTGGGAGGGCCATCGAACCAGACAACGAACACCAGAGCCACAAACCCTAGCGAGATCGACATCTCGCCGGGATCCTTGTAACCATCATATTCACAAAGCAATAACAGACAGGCAGGACGTAGGGGTGTTACCTCCACACGAGGGCCCTGAACCTGGGTAAAATCTTTGCCCTGCTTGTCAGCCGACGATACTTCCAGCTCTACCACGTTCTCTCCCCCATATTCATAACCTAGGGACCTTAACCATGGGTCTTGATGAGTCTACCCCTCGTCAAGTGGCGCCGTCTGTGGGAAAGAATAGCGCTGGACTCGAAGTTTCGCCGGTCCCAACAGCAAACGGCAAATCGCCGATCACACCAGCAAACGGCAACTCGCCGATCTCATCTGCAAACGGCAACTCGCCGGCCATGTCAGCAAACAGCAACTCGCCGATCCAGGCGACACACGGCGACTCGCCGATCCACTCGAAAAGCGGCAGCCTGCCCGCTTCACCTGCAAAAAGCGCATCTGCTCTTCCAATGAATTTCAATCCGCACTCGCCAGAGCTTCAGGAGGCGTTTTCCGGCCTTGAATCAGGTTTGAGTTTGACTGTTGGAGCATTCAATTTTTTCGTAAACAATCTTGGCACGCAGGACTCGACAGATCCGCAACAACTGGCGCTGGGCACTCGAGGCTCCGTCGACTGCGCTCGCCCCGTCGTCGATTCCTGAAGCCTGCTCGCCCGCAACAACCATGTCGACCGGCGAGCTCGACAGGTTCATGATGACGGAACTCCAAGGCGAGGAGCAGAATCAGCATACCACAAGCAACATCGACTTCAACCTACCACTCGACGAGAGTTTCGACTGCGGGATCTCCCTCGATGACTTCTACGAGCCCGCGATTCATAACGACAGCAACGTCGACTCGGAGATCTTCACCAACACCAACCTCGACTCAGAAATCCATAATGGCTTCGCCAACACCGAGATGAGCATAGGCGATGAGCACATCGACAACGAGATTCGCCTCGAAGATCTACTCGATGAACACACTGGCTCTGACATGAGCCTCGACGGCGACGTCGAGTCCATGACTGGAATCGACAGCACATACACCTGTCCACGGGTCACGCCCCATCAGGTCTACGTGGCCTTCTCCGCAGAATCATCCGCAGACGCAGCCGCTCGCAGGCCTGCACAATTCCCATGCACGGTAACCATGCCGGATGGGGTCACAACCTTGACAATCACGGAGGAGATGGCAGCAAAAGCAGATAAAGTCATAAAGGAGTGCACAATGATGCCACCAAATTCCACCCCAGAGGAGATGTTGACCTTCCAGTACTTCAACTGGCAGGAGTCAATTCGACTGCAAAACTACCGAGCGACGCTCGAGAGCGCAAAAGGCAAGCCAGCCTCTCGAGTGCCCGAAGAAGGGAGCAATCCCTCGGGTCCACACAGCAACCAACCCCACGACCTAGGTCGCGGTTGGCAAGCCTTCCAGAACATGAAAGGGTAGCAATCACCCGTAACCTGTCGTTCATGACAGAGGACGCTAACGGAATCCCAGTGCCCAAAACTGCTGCGGGTGCATTATTCTCCGTAGGTGCTTACCTCAAGGCAATGCAACCTCCGGCGAATGACCCTAACGCAGCCCTGCATCGCCAACAACTCAAATCGCTAGCTCTAGCGGCACAGGCTATACAGCCAGAAGACAAAACTCCAGCAAGGAATCGCGATCGCGACATAGTCGACTCACGACACGCAGCACATCATCGCAGTGGTCGCAGCCACCACTCGGATGAAGGAAGGAGAAGCACGCGCCGGCACAGGTCCAGCAGAAGCAGATCTCGAAGATCCTATAGCAGCGATTCATACTCTGATCGCGAACCAGAGCCATGCGGAGCATTGTGCTTCACTCGACGCATCCGTGAGACGCGGATGCCCAAAGGTTCAAGTTGACAGGCGAACAACCCAAGTACAACGGTCGCCAAGAACCTTCCGGGTGGCTAGAAGATTACAGACTCGCCGTGGCATGCCAGCGTGGCACGAACACCACGGCGATGCAGTACATACGACTCATGCTCGAAGGAACTGCCCGCGACTGGCTCAAGCGCTCCCTCCATCATCATACGACTCGTGGGACGATTTCCGCAGAGACTTCATCAAAAACTTCGAGCCTCTATGTGAGCGCCCGAAGACATTCGAAGAATTAAGGCATGCACTCAACGATCAGACGAGTCGTTGAGATCATACATACGGCGGTGGACCGAAATACGCAATTCGGTTGGCAAAGTGTCAGAAGACAGGGCCATGGATGCCTTCATACAAGGTCTCGCCAGGAAGGACTTCAAAGAGGCACTGGTCGTGAAAAGCCAACCTCCCTGGCTGACCTCATCAAAGTTGCGACTGAGTGGGCAGATGGAGAGGATTCTGTACGCAGATCCCGTGCTTCCCCACCACGCGACAACTACGAAAGCGGCAGTCGAGGCCGCAGAGATTCATACAGAGAAGATCGCAGGCGCAAACGTTCCAAACGTCCTTACGACGATAACAGACCCGAGTTCATGGCGGCTGGATACACACAACCGGGAGGACCAAGATAGAAGCAATCGACGCTCGGATGATCGACGGGACAGTCGAGATCGCGAGCAGCGGAGCGACAGCTACAAAAGGCAAGAATGGCGCAAACGCAGCGACGCAAAACCCGAGCGGTCATTCGAGGAAAAGATGGACGACTGGTGCAGATTCCACCTCTTCAAGGGGGACGACGGAAAACTACGCTCCAATCACACCCTAAGGAACTGCAGGGAATTCGACCAAATGGCGACTGACTATGATACGACTCAAAGGTGGCCCAGCACCTGCTCAGCCCACGCCTGCACCCGCACCACAGCCGAACGCTGTGCCCGCTCTCATGGCGCCACAGCCGCCACCGCAACCACCACCACAGCCTGCTCCAGGCGCAAACCTCGCAGGTGCCATACAACCCGTACTACGGGCGGAAGATGATCAATATCCACAGCCCCACGGGCAGATGTACATGATACAAAAGGGTCGCCCCTCCAACAGGCAGCAAAAGCTAATCACTCGACAGGTGAACATGGCTGTCATGGCACCTCCTGCCGCCCGAATTTCTGAAGGGATCGGAAACCATCATAAGCTTCAGTCGAGAGGATCATCCCCCAGCTGTAGTTCGACCAGGGCACGCGGCTCTGGTACTCGACGCGCAAATAGGAGGCTACGCCATGACCAAGGTCTTCATGGATGGAGGCAGCGGCATAAACATCATCTTCGCGGACACGCTCCGCAAAATGAACAGGTCAGTCGAAAACCTCCCAAAATCTTCAAATACCTTCCACGGTATCGTTCCTGGCAAAGCAATTAGCCCAGAAGGCACCATACAACTCGACGTTACGTTCGGGGACAAAAGCCACTTCAGGACAGAGTCGATTGAGTTCGAGGTCGTCGACTGGAAATCACAATACCATGCTATTCTTGGTCGCCCGACGTTTGCTCGATTCATGGCGGTGCCACACTACGCGTACCTCACGCTGAAGATGCCAGGACCAAAGGGAGTCATCACTGTCCGTGGAAACTTTCAAAGGTCCGATGCTTGCGACCGCGAGTTCAGCAAAATCTCCGAGATGTTCGGGGTGGAAGAATCACTCGCCGACTTGGCGATTTCCAACGACCGCACACTCCTTCCGGAGCATAAGAAGTTGGCAGTCGACAGATCCTTCAATGCTACAAATGACACAAGGTCGCATCAGGTGCACCCGACCGATCCGTCCAAGACAGTCAACATATCGCATAGGAAGGCGCGCTCGTCGAATTCCTCCGTGAGAACTGGGAAATATTTGCGTGGTGTCCAGCCGACATGCCAGGTATTCCCAGGGAATTCGCCGAGCACTCTCTCCAATTGTTTCCAGATGCAAAGCCAGTCAAGCAAACGATGCGTCGAATCTCCGGCCCAAAGCGAACCGCAGTCGAATCTGAAGTCGACCGGTTACTCGCAGCAGGATTCATTAGGGAAATCAAGAAATCACAATGGGTGGCCAACCCCGTACTCGTAGAGAAGAAGCATACAGACATCCTTCGGATGTGCGTGGACTTCACAGCGCTGAACAAGTGCTGTCCAAAGGATCACTTCCCGCTACCCCGAATCGACCAGATCGTCGACTCCACCGCCGGATGCGCACGACTCTCCTTTCTGGATGCTTACTCAGGTTATCACCAGATAAGGATGAAGCAAGAAGACGAAGAAAAAACGGCGTTCATAACCCCACTCGGGGTCTACTGCTACACAACTATGCCCTTTGGGCTCAAAAACGCGGGTGCAACATACCAGCGCATGATGCAGGACTGCCTCAAAAAGCAAATCGGACGCAACGTCCAGGTCTACGTGGATGACATTGTCATTACCACAAGGGAAGAACACACACTACTCGACGATTTGAGGGAGACGTTCGCAAACCTCAAACGCTTCCATATCAAGCTCAATCCTAAGAAGTGCACGTTCGGCGTTCCAGCCGGGCAGCTCTAGGGTACCTAGTCTCTGCCCGTGGAATCGAAGCAGACCCGGAGAAAATACAGGCCATCCTCACAATGCAAAGGCCTTCAAAGCTTCACGATGTGCAGAAACTAGCAGGACGAGTAGCAGCGCTCAGTCGATTCATCAGCAAACTGGGTGAAAAGGCTCTACCATTCTATCGACTGATGAAGAAGGCGGACAAGTTCGAGTGGACGCCAGAAGCTGAAGCAGCCTTCACAGATCTCAAGCGGATCCTCACAAGCCCTCCGATCCTCGTCGCACCTAAGGAACGGGAACCACTCTACCTGTATGTCTCGGCTACAAACAGGGTGGTGAGCACCGTACTGGTAGTCGAACGCATGGAGGAGGGGCACATCCAAAGCATACAACGTCCAGTCTACTACCTGAGCGAGGTTCTCTCCATATCAAAACAGCGGTACCCGCACTATCAAAAGCTGGCATACGCTGTATTCATGTCCTCAAGGAAGTTGACACACTACTTCACCGAGCACCGATCACCGTGGTAAGTAACTCAGCAATCGGTGATATCCTCACAAACCCCAATGCAACGGGTCGAGTCGCAAAATGGCTCATCGAGCTGGCTCCAAGAGACATCAAGTACGAGCACCCGAAGGCTATCAAAGCACAAGTCCTACCCGACTTCACAACCGAGTGGATAGAGGCCCAATTACCTGGAGCACCAGACGTGTCCAATTCCTGGACCATGTACTTCGATGGGTCCAAGAAACACGAAGGCGCAGGCGCAGGCGTCATCCTCATATCACCAAAAGGGGACAAGCTACGTTATGTTTTGCAGATGGGATTCAAACTACCCTCCAATAACGAGGCTGAATACGAGGCTCTGATCCATGGCATGCGGATGGCAAAAGCACTTGGGTGCACTCGATTGATGATCTACGGCGACTCCAATCTCGTGGTGCAGCAAACAATGAAGGCCTGCGACGCAATCGCGGACAACATGATCGCTTATCGCGACCTGTACAACACACTGGAGGGCAGCTTCGAGGCTGCGAGTTGAGGCACATAGGAAGGGAAAGTAACGAAGAAGCAGACATGCTAGCCAATCTTGGCTCAACTGGCGCACAAATTCCACCTGGTGTCTTCCTCGAGCGCATCGAACACAGATCTATCAAGGAGAAACGAGAGCCTCCTCCGTCGACTACGCCAGCCAAAAGCAAAGCGCCAGCACAGAGGACCCCCCAGTCGAGGTACTCCTCATTGAGCCAACTTGGACTCAACCTTTTCTGGCTTACATACTCCGCGCGAGCTACCAGATGACATAACCGAGTCCCGACGCGTGACTCGAAGATCAAAAGCATACACCGTTATCAACGGCGAGTTATACAAGCGCAGCATATCAGGTATGTTCCAAAGATGCATCGCATTCGAAGATGGCCAAGCCATACTTCGAGATATTCATGCAGGTACCTGTGGGCATCACGCCAGCAGTCGATCACTCGTAGCCAAAGCCTTTCGCGCAGGGTTTTACTGGCCTACAGCACTCAAAGACGCGGAGGACATAGTCAAAAGGTGCGTCGGCTGCCAGAAATTCGCAACAAGCCGCACGCACCCGCATCGGCGTTGAAGACTATACCGCTGGCCTGGCCTTTCGCCCAATGGGGGCTCGATATGGTTGGGCCACTCAAAAAATCATCGCATGGCGGGCATACTCACCTACTGGTGGCAGTCGACAAGTTCACAAAGTGGATCGAGGCGGTCCCCATCACAAATTCGACTGCTACTACGGCAGTCAACTTCATAAAGAGCATCATCTACCGCTTCGGTGTCCCAAACAGTATCATCACTGATAACGGCACAAACTTCACGGCTGAGGAGTTCAAAACCTTCTGCAAAGAGCAGGACATTACGCTCAACTACGCATCCGTGGCGCATCCACAATCCAATGGCCAAGTCGAAAAGGCCAATGGACTTGTGACGAGTGGGATCAAGAAGCGCCTCCTGGTGCCACTCAAAAGAGCTGCGGGTGCTTGGGTCGAAGAACTACCATCTGTGCTATGGAGCCTACGCACAACTCCCAACACTTCTACGCAGTTCACCCCATTCTTCATGGTCTATGGTGCAGAGGCAATTCTGCCATCAGATGTAAGGTTCAATGCGCCACGAGTTGAAGCATACAATGAAGAAGACGCGAAGAAGCACTCGAAGACGCAGTCGACTTGCTCGATGAGCGCGCGACACGGCCTTGGCCCGCACAGCTGTTTACCAGCAGGACCTTCGCAACTACCACAGCCGTCGACTGCGCACCAGGTCCTTCGTCGTTGGCGACCTGGTTCTTCGACTGAAGCAAAAGAAGGTGCACAAGCTCGCTTCCCCATGGGAGGGTCCCTTCATCATCACGGAGGTCCTTGGTGGAGGCGCATATCGACTGAAGCACGCGAAGACAGGCGAACTCTCTCATAATCCTTGGAACGTTGCGCATCTGCGCCGTTTCTACGCATAAAGTGCTCACAGTCATACAATGTAATAGGCTATATGTCGGATGGCTGCAGGTTTCAGACGCGCTCTTTTCCTTACCAGGGTACCTAAGGGGACTGGAAGGTTTTTAATGAGGCGGCCTGCAGCCTAACATTCAAAAGAGGAATAAAATCAATGTTCCTTCGACTTCTTTGTGGCTACTACCCGCATAATTCATACCTTAACCGCACCCGAAACCCTCGGGGGCTGTGTTATCGATCAAATGAGCTCTCGCTCTTGCAGAAACACAATGCCTTAGCCGCACCCGAATGCTCGGGGGCTGCGTAACAAGGATCCAAACAAAGAACACAAAAACTCTGCAGCCGCACTCGAATACTCGGGGGCTGCACAGTCATTGGTTCACAACCAACACATATTTCACAAACCCCGCTCGACTGACTCGGGGGCTCGACAAAAAATCAAAGTATACAAACTATACAATATACAAAGAGTCAAAAATTACACTCGGGGGCTGCCCCTATACAAAAATTGCACTCGCAAACTATTCTAATCCTCAGGCTCGTCCTTTACGGGCAGCTCGGGACCGCAAAGCTGTTCGCGAGTGCACTCGATTAGTGTCTCCGCAGCTTGGATCGTGTCATCCAGGTCTTTTTGTTCGAGAACCTCTCCGGCTGCAGGTGTCCGCAACACCAACCTTGGTTTTCGACTACGCATATACGCCATTGCAGCGTTGGCTCCAATCACAAGTCTTGAGACAGCAACTCTCGAATGGGATTTGTTTGGCGGAAGATGTTCACAGCACGAATCCCTTGTGGTTGTGGCCCCGAAGGAAAAAGAGTCTCGTTCAGGCGAATAAACGCTGCCCGGCATAACTCCAGCAGTTCAGCACTTCGCCAGACGCGATCCTTCAGGGTGGCGAGTATGCGGGCATGGTACCTATCAAGCCAAAAGTGTTGACGCCCAGTCGTAGGGTCGTCAACCACGCTATCCAGACGCCCTTCCACGCGAATCTTTTCAGCCTGGAAGTTGTCGACAAAGCCTACAAACACGGGCGCACCAGTCAGATCAAAAGGACAAAAGCTACGCAAAAAGCTTGTAAACAGAGCAAGACTCGAACTTACACTCGAGTTGCCTGTTCACAAGCTCCATCTCCCCGAGCACATATCCTCGCGTTGGGTGGCCAACGCGGGTCTGCCCTCAATCGATTCAGCTCAGCCTGGGCGTCCTTCAGATCTTGCTCCATTCTCACAAATTTAGCCTTCATATACTCCATCACCTTGGCATCATTTGCCACCTGACCCTGGGATCGGGTGGTGATTGGAGCCTGCGAGGAACTAGTCGCAGTAGCAGGTTCTCGTGACTGTTCAAAGAGCATAATCACAAACACAAAGTTTGTGTCAGAAGCTAAACTCATGTCATAAGCATACAACTCTTCGAGTGAAAGACATTAGCAAAAGACAGTTTGCATAAACAAGGTAGCACAAACAAAGCGCAGACTCGCGCAGTTCAGAAGGTATCATTACAAGGCATAAAAAAGCAAAAGGGTACAGCTACCCTAAACCTAAGATTTCGATTTCCTAAGCAGACGATTGGCAGTCTCGAGTGCCCGGCGCTCCATGGTGTTCATAAAAACTTCGGCCAGTCGCGCGGCGGCTCCGCTCACCCCCTTCAGGAAATGGGCTTCCCATCTGGCTTCTGAGGGAACGCAGACAGTGCTGCCTCATAGTCGCAATCTATCCCATGTCCCATAAGAAGCTTGATGGTGGACTCGGATCCGCGTACCGTGTTGGCGCGAGCGAAACCCGCCATGGTGGACGTCCCGGGGCCAAACACGTTGGCGAAGTCATCCACCGTCGACGGCACACGCCAGTCGGGAACACCACTTGGTATACAGCGCCAAGTGTGCTCGTCGATTTGGCGAGTGCTTCTTTCGCCTGGTTGCATAGAGCGCCTAAGCCGCCCACAGCCTGTTCCAGCGAAAGATCGTCACTCGCCACGTCCGCAGAGGCCGGTGCGCCAACAGCTTCTGCACAATTCAAAACAGGCATAAGTCATTTTATGACACTCGACAAGTTATATCGTCATATCAAAAGGAGAAAAGATTACTCACCTCCCATGACCTGCGCGAGTGCCGCGAGCTGGTCAGCATATCTCGCTCGCGTGCAGCGGCTGAGTTGGTGGCGGCAGCCAGCTCTTTCTTCGACTCTTCGCGCTGCGCGGCGAGTGCGTCTTCCAGCTCCTTCTTCTCGCCTGGCCCAGCAAAATCACGTGCATTCAATACTCGACAAAATCAAGCATTGCAAAAAGAAGTTCGGCAAAACAAAAGCAAAAAGGAGAACTCACGACTGAGCCGCTCGAGCTCGGCGCGCATGGTGTCCCTCTCCTGCTCCACCTGGACATAAGCCTTGGCAGAATCTGCCAAGGTGTGGTAGAAGGGCTGCGAGCACACGAATTCAGCAAAAATCCAAACTCTCACAGACCTACAACTAAACGGGTCAAGCAAAAACTACTCACGTGGTTCATCCACGGCTCAGGAGCCGCGACTGATGTCCCGACATCTGGAGTTGCCGCCTTGGCTGTCTCAACGACAGCGTCAGTGGCCATTGGCTGGGCAGCCTCGTTTCCAGTCGGTGCAGACTTCGAGTGCTCCAGGGTTGGAACATTCTCGACTGGAGGAGTCCCAGGCTGATTGTTTTCAGCACTGTGGGCAACACAACAAAGCAAAAAGACGGTCAGCACAAATATGTGACAGCACAAAATTCTCATATCATACTCAAAAACACACATACCTGTGCTCCTCATCTTCCTCATCTTCGGAGTCGCCAAAAATTGGTCCCCAAAGGCTGGGGTACCACTCGACTGAAGCGGAAGAGTTGAGCTTGTTGAGCACGCACGCAAAGGAGCGGCTTGGAAAACAGGTGGTGAACCTGATTCCTCGTCATCCTCCAAGCCCTGCTCCTTCGCGGGTGAACTGCAGCAGAAGGCGCCTTCTTGGCCAGTCGACGCCGCTTCGGTGGCGCGGTATCGACTTCTTGGTCAGAGGGGCCTTGTCTTCAGATTGGACTCTTCTGCTGCTTCCTCCTCGACCTCCTCCACATGTGAAGTGGTGGCAGAAGGGATGGGCGACTGATCCCCTTTCGGGTCCACCACCTGTGCCTGTGTTTCTTCAGTCTCGCCATTTTCAGGCAGAGGAGGAAGGGAGGCAGCAGTCGAGTGACCCTGCATAGCATACATCACAAATTGCAAAGTCAGAATCAAAAATCGCATATCGCAGAACATGCGAGTGGCAAACTCTTCATTGCAAGCAGGCTATAACACATACATACCTCAAGCAAAGGGTTCTCCAACCCATATGGTGCAACAGGGCAGTCGACGTTGCAAGTGTCGCCTGTCGTCAAGTTGGTGATGTGCCGCACATGCGTCAGCAGCTCACTCCTTGAAAGCTCCTCTGGGTTCATTCGGGTGATGTCACCCGCGCCTTCATACTCCCACATGGGGTGCGCTCGGGCACGGATGGGCCACACCCGCCTCTTCACAAAGGTGGCGATCAAATGGATGCCTGTGACCTTGTCCAGCATCCTCGATCGAGCCAGCAAAGGGCTTGCCTCCTCCATTTCTTCGGCTGAGAGTTGGTGATCCCACGCCTTGGTCCTGGTAAGCAGCAGTCGAGAAGGGGCGACTCTTCTGCTCGACACTCGCATAAAACCACCCTTCCTCCAGCCTTGCGCGGAGTCGACGGTCTTCAGGCGGAAATAGCGGGTGTCGCTGCGCACCTGGATGCCGCAGCCGCCCACGGGGTAGGTGCGACCACCTCCTCTGTTGGGTCGCACCATGAATATGGCTTCCATAGCGCCCAGCTGGGTGCGACGCCAAGGAAGCACTCGCACAGCGTGATAAACACGCAATATGCATAATACCGTTGGGGTGAGATCATGGATCTGCACCCCGTAGGCAAAAAGGAGCCACGAACAAAGTCGTGGAGGGGAAGCGAAAAGCCCCTGGAAAAACTCCGCAAAACAAACGCGCTCGTTGGCGCGTGGTTCGGGGATACCTCCTTGGGCGACGGGCGCGGACGGCGAGCTGCTCCGCGGGTGGCAGATATCCCTGCTCGCGGAGCTTGACAATGGGCGTCCTTGATGGTGGACTTCGCCCAGTCCCCGCTGCCCTTCTTCAGCGCGGCGGATGCAGATGTACCCGCCACGGCCTTCTTGCCCTTGGTCGCATCGGTCGCGGCGGCGGCGGCAGCACCACGCTTCGCACCTCCACCTTTCGCCATTGCTACAGTGGAGGAGGTGTGGGGCAAAGAACTTGGGCGCAGAGCAATGGAGGGGCAGCGCGAGGAAGGAGACGAGGGGCGGCGCAGGGGCAAATGGCAAGTAAAAAACTCTGCCAGCGCCGTCCCCCCTATTTACCACAGAGCGCAAAAACGATCGTAGCCGTTAAAACAAATCCATACGCTCCGCGCGAAATCTGGCCATACACGTGGCGGCCACGGAGGCAACCGTCGCCGGCCACTCCGCCCACTACGCACGAGAATCCAGGAAACCATCATCACGCCCCGTGAAAATCGCGCCAGAACGGTCAAATCAAGTCCACGCGGCGTCATCCCTGGTCAGCTCTGCAAAAACGGGCCCACAAAACAGGGTCACGTCTTATCAAAGCCTCTCCAAGCACGCCACCGCTTGTCAGAGATAGCAGTCGCAAAATGCGTCATTGCTGACGTTGTTCTCTCTTTCACAACTGGCATAAAAGTCACTCGATGATATCTTCGGGTGGTCTCTCGCATAAGTCTCGGTTGGTTTTTTAGCAAAGTCATAGAGGCCAGTCGAAATTCTTTCGACTGCAGCATCATACTCCCATCGGGAGCGTATCAAAAAATTTCTTTGACTAAAATGTGCAGGGTAAAAGATTTTGAGATTATCCTCCATTGCAAGCAATAAAGCACAATCTCGGGGGCTACTCCCATCGGGAGCGCTGTCGCGCACCCGATAGAATAATGGCAAAATATCAGTCGACAAACATTCGACTAGTTCATAAGCAAAATCACACTCAAAATATTCCCGAGTTGATCCGACGATCCTTGGATGCTGCATGCATAGTGCAAAGGTAAGACCCGCCGATCAGTCGAGCTGGGCTAAGGACCGCTCCAGCAGCGTTATCCTTAAATGTTCCGTGTCAGCAGACATGATGAATTATCCCCGACGGACGCGTTGGGTTGATTCAAAATTATACTGCAGTTCGATTCCGTAAGACCTCAACGGCTGTTTCGAGTCTGTCCAGTTTGTTCCAGATTCGAGTCCGGGGACTCGAGTTTGATTGAAAGCTAGTATGGTTTTGCCACAAATGGTAGTTAACTGGCCCCGATCCGTCGTGTGTGCCGGGCCTGCTAAGCTAATATCCCTTGACTATCATAAGCAAAAACTCATAGTCGATGAAACACTCGACATAGCCAACATGTGCTATTTCATAAGAATTCTAAATATAGATGTAAAAAATATAACGTGCATGATGTATGAGTCCATGCCCGACTCTTCGAATCAGACAAGTACTCGGGGGCTACTGACATGGGTATGCCTATCGGGTACCCTACCATGAGGGTACCTGGTGCACGTATCGACTAGGCCCAACTATCAGAGCCTACATGAAGCCCATGAAGGGAGGCCCACGAAGATGGAGTATCCTCCAAGTTTGGCGAAGCAATAGTCGGTTTAGAGTTTCCTTACTTGTAAATCGAGTCGGTTACGAACACCCGAGACCCAGCCTATTATTTAAGGACTGGGAGGGCCATCGAACCAGACAACGAACACCAGAGCCACAAACCCTAGCGAGATCGACATCTCGCCGGGATCCTTGTAACCATCATATTCACAAATCAATAACAGACAGGCAGGACGTAGGGGTGTTACCTCCACACGAGGGCCCTGAACCTGGGTAAAATCTTTGCCCTGCTTGTCAGCCGACGATACTTCCAGCTCTACCACGTTCTCTCCCCCATATTCATAACCTAGGGACCTTAACCATGGGTCTTGATGAGTCTACCCCTCGTCAACCCATGTGTCAAGAGTCGATTTCTCTCTTCTAACATGATCCTAAGTGGAAGAAGGAGTTTTAGCCTCCACCAAACCATTCTAGATCCATCTAAAAAACAAAAAAAAAACCATTCTAGATGTGATAATATGCCGGTTTGTCCTTGTTTGTGTCCTAAATACTTTTACCTTAAAGCAATTGTCAAACTTGTCAAATATAAAGCTTAACCCATTGACTAGTGCATCAATTCAATATGGTATCAGAGTCAAGTTGTTTCAAGTTCAAGCCCGGCTAACGCGCTATTTGATATAAAAATAGTTGAGGCCTCACATCTCTCCTACGTTTAAGGTTTTCTCGTTTTGTCCGGTCTAAACGTGAGTGAGAGTGTTAAAAATATAAAACAACATTTCCCAGCAATTCAGACTTTTGAAATAATTGGCTAGTGCCTTAATTCAATAATAAACTCCATCTTGGGTGAGTAGTTAAAAAGGTCTAGGTCTTGAATGACTAAATCACCATGTTCTTTTGGTGTGCAAAGAAAGCCCCGTCTAGCTAACCAATACTCTCTTTTATGTTCTCTGCTTCGCTAAAATAACTTGTTTCCACACCCATTTTAGAATATTTGTAAAGGGCATTCTAGATATACATAGCTATTAAGAACCGATGTCATGATAACCAAAAAACGGCCACCTAACGACATATTATATGCCTTCTACTATTGGAGATGCCCTTGTACATAAGGATTCTACTAAGGAGGCTCACTAATAGCATGGAAGATGAATATATTGGTACGGAGAAATTGTTTGCCAAATTAAAATGTCCGGTAATTCAAAATAAATACAATCTGAAAAAAATGAGTGACCAAACGCCGCAGTGTAAAAGAACATGATTTCTGTTTATGTAGTACAACCGTACAAGTCATATGTACAATATCATATTTTCGATCATGTAATTGCACATGTTCTAGCATGTGCCAATAATTGAATTATACTTTGATAGACAACTACTCCCTCCGTTTTTAAATATGAGATGTTATAGGTGTTGTACATGTTGATTAGATTCACCACAAAATGAGTGCACATAGATACATGTGGATACATATTATCTAAAACATCTTATATTAAAAAACGGAGTGAGTATATAAGATTTCAAACCCTTTCATCGAGAAAACATACTTCCGTTCATGCATCTTCCAAATGTTTTGTGCGTCAACCAAGAAAAAAAGGTACCAGTTTCAAAAATTTGGAACACATTCGGCGCATGAAATGAAAAGAGATTTGAAACGGAATGGCACGGGCCGGCCGTGCTTCTTCGGTTCTCGACGTCTGCGGTCCGCTGCGTGCAACAGGGCATCCATCGTTGGCTGGAATCGTCTTCCTCCTCCCACCGGGCGCAGCGCACCAGTCCAGCTCAGGGTCCAGCGCGGCCGCACCTGCCCCCTGCATAAATTTATCGCAAAATTTCCGCGTCACCCAGCCCCGCTGCTGCCGCTGCTTTCCCAATCGAGGCGAGCACCGCAATTTCAGCGATTAAAAAAGGCAGGGCAGCCCCTCCGTCCGCAAAAGTAAAAACAAACAACCACCGCATCGCATCGACGCAGCACCGAGCGATCGAGGGAGGGAGCAAGCGGAAGGAAGGAGAGAGGAGCAAAAGTTCGATAAAAAGGAGAGGAGACGAAGCGTCCAAGCCCAAGTAACATCATCCCCACCTCCCCCATCCTCCCTCTCCCCCCGCATCGAGATCTTGGCACCCATCGCCGGAGATCGACAGGAGCGGCGACGCGGCCCCCCCGATCCCTCCACCTCGTCCGCCGCCGCCGACGACGACGACCGATCGGTGAGTCATCACCCGATCCCTCTACCCGCCCCCGCGCCCGCCGGCCGATCGGCGCTGGATCGCCCGGATCTGGTACGGATCTCGCGTAATTCACTCGCCCTGTGAGGGGGCCTTGTCGTTTTGCTGCGTGGGCCGTCGATCGCCGCCCCCGTTGCTTTCAGCTCGGATCTAGCTGATGTGCGCGCGCGCGCCCCGGGCGTGCGTTTTCGTGGCTCGCCTTGTGGATAAGTCGGGGTTTTGTCCGCATTTGGTATGGCTGGCTGGTATGAGTTCGCCCTGACTTGTGGATTGCAGGGGTAGGAGGGGAGGGGAGGACGCGATGGAGGCCGACTCCGGGAAGCTCTTCGTCGGCGGCATCTCCTGGGAGACAGACGAGGAACGCCTCCGCGAGTACTTTGGACGCTTCGGGGAGGTCACCGAGGCTGTCATCATGCGGGACCGCAACACCGGCCGCGCTCGTGGCTTCGGCTTCATAGTCTTCGCTGAGTCAGGCGTTGCTGAACGGGTCACCATGGACAAGCACATGATCGATGGACGCTTGGTAACTGCTCGTTGCTTCCTTCTTCTGCTAATCTGGTGATGTGCATTTCTCTCCCGTAATCCTGTGGCTCACTGTTTGAGCTGAATTGTTTAGGTGGAGGCCAAGAAAGCTGTTCCCAGGGACGACCACAGCATCGCAAGCAAGAACAATGGCAGCAGCATAGGCTCGCCTGGACCAGTCCGTACTAGAAAGATCTTTGTTGGGGGCCTGGCATCCAATGTTACCGAGGTTGAATTCAGGAGGTACTTTGAGCAATTCGGTATGATAACAGATGTGGTTGTCATGTACGACCACAACACGCAGAGGCCTAGGGGCTTCGGCTTCATCACCTATGATTCAGAAGACGCAGTGGATAAGGCGTTGCACAAGAACTTCCATGAGCTTAATGGCAAGATGGTTGAAGTCAAGAGAGCTGTCCCCAAGGAGCAGTCGCCTGGACCTGTTGCACGTTCACCTGCCGGAGGGCAGAACTTTGCTATCAGCAGGGTCCATAACTTCTTGAATGGCTTCAACCAGGGTTATAATCCAAACCCAATTGGAGGCTACGGCATGAGGGTCGATGGAAGATATGGGCTGCTTTCAGGTGCCCGAAATGGGTTCTCCTCATTTGGCCCTGGTTACGGAATGGGTATGAATGTAGAATCTGGGATGAACGCAAATTTTGGTGCAAACTCTAGTTTTCTCAGTAACTCAAATGGGCGACAGATGGGTTCATACTACAATGGTGGTTCAAACAGATTAGGTAGTCCTATCGGGTACGTTGGTCTTAATGAGGACTCAGGATCAATACTGAGCTCAATGGGAAGGAATGTTTGGGGCAGTAATGGAAACTACCAGAACAGCCCTACAAACATGAGTTCTTTCGTACCATCTGGAAGTGGAGGCCACGTTGGTATTACTGGTGACAGTATTAATTGGGGAGGTCCTACTTCTGCCCATGGTATGGGAAGCATTTCAAGCCTTGGGGCGGGTAACCTTGGTCGCGGAACTGGAGATAACTTTGGTTTGCCATCTGGCGGCTATGGAAGGAGCAACCCAACTGGCACCATTGGTGAACCTTTTTCTGCATCAGCCAATGCATATGAAATGAACAACATAGATTCATATGGCAACAACAACTCTATCTATGGTGACTCAACCTGGAGGTTCACGTCATCTGAGATCGATATTCCCCTTTTCGATAATGATCTTGGAAATATTGATCCAGATATCAAATCAAACATGCCAGCAAGTTACATGGGCAACTATACTGTTAATAATAATCAGACAAGCAGAGGTCAGTATCCGCTTCAACATTTTGCTACAAGCTAGGTTTCTCCAAAAACAATTAAACTAAAGTGTCTGCGTAACTCAGTTAGCTATTCAGGAAACAGAATAAGTATGTAAATAGATCTATTGATCTTCTCTTAATAGTTTAGAAAAACCAAATTTACATATCTTTGTTCAGAGAAGGGAAATTGTTGCATAATTGCACGTCATATGCTTAATCAGTTGATGCTAGAGGATAATCAGTAGATTTCTTGGGGCTTTCATCAGATTTTATATGCAATGGAACTGATATTATACTGATGATCTGTTTGCAATTGATAATGTATAAGATTTCTGAGCTTGTATTTTTGTATGAGCATGAAAGGTTAACTTATTTTCAAATCTTGGATGCAACTTAGTTTATTCAAGGCTTAATAGATTTTCAGATAGTCGCTACAATGTTTGCATACTCCTGCTATTAGCATTTACCGGTGGATCAGTTTAGTGATGGGAATCTCTTATACTTGTACTATGGCAGTTTAAGTAGACATTGTATTGGGACATGTCTGTTTGCTTTGGCCATAGTGAATGCACGATCGAGTAACAACTTTTGGACATGTCCAAAGCTTTGAATAATAATGAATTATATCAAATAGTGAGCACTTCCTTCATCTGTTCCATTGATTTGGGATACCTTTCTATGCAGTGCCTGACAAACATTAACAGATTAGGGACCAATGATGTGTTATGCCATTTAGTTATGCCAACTAAATTAATGTAATGATTGGTGTAGGATTTCTGTATCTGAGATGATCATTCATCTTTGACATAGTGCTAGGACAAATTTTGTGACCAGCTCTTTCACAAGGAGAAGTTGTGATTTGTTCTACAACATTGTTACTGTAGTGCCATCCTGAAATTGAGGTTAAACGATAGTGGTGGAGATATATAATGCATATGGCTGAACAAACAAAAGGAACTATAGATGAGAAATCAATATAATGAAATATAAATATAAGTAGAAATGAGAGTGAACCACGAGCAATCATGACAGCATGTCGTATACATGTGGCTGAACAAAACAAAGGGAACGAGAGTTGAGAAATCAATATAATGAAATATAAATATAAGTAGAAATGAGGGTGAACCATGAGCAATTATGACAGAATGCCGTATACATGTGGCTGTTGTCATTGGCTGAGCAAATGACTCGTCGAAATATATTTAGAACCTAGTTTTACAGCATCAGTTTGTCGCATGCATCAAGTGTTGTGTAAAAATTTGCAAGTCAAGTGTGTGGAGAATGGGCATACGTTCGTTCTTCCTTTTGCCTGCGCTATTATATCAATATATCCCTAAATTATCATTTTCTGGAAGGACTGTTATCAGTGTATTTGTTTTCAAAGTTCCTTTGTTGTTAGTTTTCTGTGCTCGGTGGATAGTTTAGGGGTGTGTTTGGTTTAGGCCTAGGCATGCCTTGCCAAAAATATTGCTTGCCCATAAACTGGCCAACATTGGCAAGAAAAATGAACGAAGGTGGACACAGAAATATTCGCTTGCTAAAATATTGGTCAACATCCAAACATGAACAATTTTTTTGTCATGACCAAAGTATTGGGAGGGGAGCTTTTGGTCACAATCCAAACATACCCTAGAATAGATACATAAGAGTGAAATTTAATTTTAGAACCTAGTTGTAAGAATAGTGCTTTATTAATAATACATCTGATGTGATAATTTTTCTTTGTGCTTGTATGTGTTTAGAATTCAGGCAACAGGCTAATCCTATTTGTTCAAATAATTGAATGTCTGCAGAAGAAGTTTGATATAGATTCACACTCACATCGTAATTACAGAGATAGACAATTGTGTTGTAGTTGAAAATGAGAACCGTGTTGTAGTTAGTATTTTTGTTTCCTGAAAATGAGCTGAGTCAGCTGTTACACCAAGGGAGCGTTAATCTTGATAGTTTGATGCACTAAGACTTCGATCATCTTGCTCAACTGGTGTTGTTGAGATGCAGATTTGAATTTTAGTTCAAACAGCTGTGCTCATTGGGTGCCCCATTACAGGTGTAGATCATAGTTAAATGTGGTGTAAGGGCTCCTTGTGTGAAGGACACGGGCCATACTCCTCATGGAGAGTTATTTTTGCTATCTCATCAGTCATGCACGTGTATTGTGTTATAACTTCCTTTATGGATATGTTTGGGAAAGAAAATGCATAAGCTTTGCAATAACTTAGTAATACTACTTTTGGTCTTTTACTAGTCAACACATGATCTGAGCTACATTTTGCATGCAGTAGTCGGTCTTCTTGTCATACCTATTCTGAGAATAAACTATAGGTATTTGCTTCTAATTGTGTTTGTTTACCCTTTTACAGGTATCACTTCCTAGGCGAGAATATTATTATAGTCATATATGACTTGGGATAGGCGAGACACCCATTATATCAGGTATTCAGGTGCAGTACTGTGAATTGGTGATATCAGATTAATATACAGGTTAGTTAATTGTTTCTAGCTAACCAGAGGTGTGGTTTACGGACACCAACATGCTAGAGGAGCGGATACAAACATTTTGTGAAGGTTTCAGATTTTAGTTTAATTTCTACGTGTATTAGGTCTTTTGGTTTTCCAATGAGATGTGCAGTGGTGATTGCGGCACACACTTAGAAGTGTTCCAACATAAGCTGGAATTCTGTCATACGGACAAAACTTGTATACCAGGGATGCTGTATTATCTTGCCCATTTATGGCAACATTAGCTCGTGTGTTTTCTTCTCTTTTGACCATTTCATTTGTTACTAGAGATTTGGGTGACTTTACTAGTAAAACTATTTGGGGGTGCCAATGCCCATTTATAATAAAGTCGCCAAAAGTACATAATTATTCTGGTTCTTCCTTGTCATATGTAGTATGCCTTTGCCTTGTCTGCAATGGGAAATAGAACCTTGGATCTGATCATGCATATTAGCAATTTGTGTTTCATCATTTTAAAGCTTATCCAGTTGGTAGGTACTCAAATGCAAGCTTTTCATAGCTTAGGGTGCATGTGCTCGTGTCTTCCATTATCTTTTTGAAAGTGGCTTTAGGTCATGTGGAGGGGAACTTGCTTTTAGGTAGTTAAATGACAACAAGCTATATGTGTACTTCCCTCTACAAATAGCTCACTGTTTGCTGCTTCCATATATCTTGATATGCTTCCTTCGTGATCCCTACCTTCACTCGCTTTCGGTCACCTATATATAGAGTGCTTCACCTAACGGTTTTCCATTTCTGATGGTTGCCAATGCTTTGGAGTTTACTCCATGATTGGTTCCTCAGTTCTTGAGTTGCATACATTTCCAGAAGCTCAGAAAATTATATCCTTAAAATACATCCAACCGAAGGTTCTGCTAACTCCTGTATCTGTGTTGGCTTTATTGCTAACGCAGTGGCGTCTGCTCCATCGCCACAGTGCTCCTTTCGGGGGTAGCCTTGTTCGGTGCTCTTTCCACTTCCTGCCTTTGCTACTATTCTTAGCTGCAGCTCCAAGCCTACAACGACCCAATCTCTGCCATCACCCATGTTCACAATGACCTTGCGTCTGTCATCGTTATTCGCTGATGCCCAACGTAACCTTCAGTGGAAGCAAGCCATTGCTGTTGTTCCCCACCCTCATGTGCGTTACTAATCCATTTCTTACCACAGTTGGGCTGGTGCCTCGCCGACACGTAGGGAATCGTCATGAAGCTTGTGTAAACATTTTGCAGCACCTTGTCTAGTTATAATTTTTTTGGTTCAGCTCATCAGTAGGAGCTTGAGAGCACGAGAACTGAAGAGTAGAAATATGGCCCGGGACAAAACTCTTTATTTTAAAAACACAAACACGGCCTTTTTAAACCCTGAAAGTATGTGCAAATTTTAAATCAATATATGTTTTCAGTTGCGTAGTAGACAAATATTAAATATGTAGACTAAAATGGAGTTTTTTTTTTTTTTGCTTTGGAGTCGTAATTTTTTTGTTCTTCTGTATCCTATTTTTAAAAAAAATCAATAAAAGCTTGCATTTATGTAGGGCACATCAATAGGCTTCTGCGGAATTATCTTTAGAACTTTTTGAAACTTGAAATATGCTTTTGTATTTAAAGAAATTAACGGCTTTGTGCAGCCTGGAGTCCAAACTGATTATCCTGCTACGCCACGCAGTATGATGTAGTGCCGGCGTGCCACTGGCCGTTCGAATGATGCCGTGTTTGTGAGCGAGGCAGAGGTTCCATAGATTTTCAGTGCTTAATGCCGCGGATGAGCTGATCGTTGTGTTCATAAAGCCGGTGGCGCTCAATAGGAGCCTGACGTACTCTTTGAGCATCTCGCCAGTACCTCCAAAAACAGCGCCTCGAAGTCTAGATGTGGGCTGGCCCTATTTTCTCAGTCCCAAAATTACTGCTTTGATTCCAACGCCCCTATTTCACCTTTTAGTTCTTTTTGCACACATCCTCTATGTGTACACTTGTTTAGCATCTTCAATAATTCAAGCTCTAATATTTCTGGCTCATGGATGTTGATCATACCCAAATCCAACATAATTAACACAATAGTTTAAGTGCAAATTTAAACATTCCAAACACAGAAACGAAACTTAGGATAAATAGTGTGATTGGATCCGTTGGATCTAACGTTAGACGGTCAAGATCTTTTGGATCCCCACACTCTGTGCCTTTTTATATTAGTGGTGATAAAAGGATATAGGGCCTGACTTTAAATTAATAAAGCCAGCTGGCCACACGATACAAGGTGTTGGAGCAACTTTTTTTTTTTTACCTTGGAGCAACCTTTGTTGATCCGTCAAAGCCTTGTCCGGTCATGGCGCCTTGATGGGGTTTAGCGCTTCGACCTCTTGACAGTTCCTCACATGAGCCAACAATATACAAACTCAGAAGGACTTATTACTCTTCTTGTCAGCAGAGTTGCAATGCATGCGCTTCTGTTATCTGCACCAAAGTTTCAGTTTTACTATACGTACACGCAAGATAAACACCAAATTACAATAATTAACCTTTTTTTTCTTTTGAGAAACCATGATATAAAGTTATAAACACAGATGCATGCACATCCTATCCCTATGAGCTCGTCCCACGGACTAAGCTGGCATATATATCTTGAATTTGACAAACTGCACAGACGCTGCTATTGACGGGCATGTCACCCATCGCTGAAAGAATAATGCCCAATTAAATCTTGGATTAGTTCCAGATAAACACGATCATCCATGCCAAGTCTAGAATTTGAACCTAGGTGGGCTGGTTACATCACAACGAACCTAACTATTTGAGCTGCGCAGCTCGCTGCAACACTGTGACTTGTTCATTGCGTGCCTGAAACATCATTGATTCTTTCTGAATGGTCAAACGGTTCTCAAAAGAGTTTGCACTTCTATCAGACGTGAACTTGCGAGTGTCAAGTTAGTGTTCGACAATCCTTCTCCGATATGTGTTGCTTGGCTGCTGGCCTGCTGATTGCCAACTATCGGATCACTGGATGTCCTCTTGACTAGTATAGTTGCCAGGTCTTCTAGTACCACACCAATGTATTGCCATAGATATCCTTCGGGCCTTCGGCGTCAGCTAAAATATGAATCACTTCTACGATCAGTCGAGAAAACTTCACAACATGCAGAGAGGTTGTAACAAGTAGAACTGCAATAAACTATGCAATAAATCGAACTTGTGTGTTACTCCATAGATGTCCATGCCTTATATACAATCCGAACTGACGCAATCAAGGGAATGCATATGTTAGGTCATGTAGGGGAGTAAGAGAACCATCGCATCGGTGGCCTGCTTGGTACGTGCGTTCTTGACAAAGGGGATGGTGAGCAAATTAATCACATTAACTAAATCGTAGCAAACTTCATTTTTTCATCTAGAAAACATAGCATTTGCATATGAAAAATTGATACCGTTTCATCTAAATTATCATCCTCAGATATGCATTTTTATCACAATTACATCAAACTAACATATGCATTTGTATCACAATAAAGCCAATAAAATGACACAAAATTGACGTGTATTTCACCACATATTATCAACAAATTGGCAAACATTTAACACATCCATTCATAGATCAAATTCACCATCGAATTCATCAATTTAATAACTTTTCATACGAAGAAAAAAAGTTACCATGTCAATGTTGGTCGGTGCATGGTGTGGAGGAGGAGGGTGTCGAATTTAGGGCATACCAGGTCTCTAATGTGTATACTCAGGGGTTAGCCATGGACGGATACGGTTAGGCCGGTGGTGCCTGCGTGTGTGTGTGGGGGGGGGGGGGGGGGTAAGTTGAAGAAGAAAGCTTTGACCGAGCGCTATTCTATTCCTCTGTCGACAACTTCTTCCTATCAAACCCGAGGCTTTGTTAACTCAAAGCTGGGCAATAAAATGCCTTTGATAAAAAAAATATACTGGATGGATTTTGTACAGTACTGGAGTTGTTTTTGCTGACGTTTTTCTGTTGCTGAATAAACTTCAGTGAGAACTGTCATCATGCCTACAGCCCTACATTACTGCAGGTGCATTACAGTAGATAATGTCAAGAAGAACCGAAACTAATGTACAAAAGACCATTTACCATGCTCAGATCTACATAACCCATCGAAATACTCTTTATCCCAGCCGTGATCAGTCAAATATCCATCCAAGATAAGCTTAATTAAGTAGTCTAAGCATAGTCATGAACCTTTACCGCTGGCTCTTCTTGAACCTAACCGTCAGAGTCACAACCTCCAGGACGAAGGCCACCACGACGAGCACCACAAGAGCACCGACGTAGGCGCGCTTGTACTTGTTGTCAGGTTGCAGGATGCCGATGCCATTGAAGACGTTGACGATGCCCATAACGACCACCGTGTAGCCGACGGACCAGTGATACAGGTTCCAGTAGAAGCGAACTTTCACCGTCTTCTTAGGACGAATCAGTAGAGCAGAAGCCTGGTGGATCCAATAAAAGTTTAGCACGTGAAAAGCAACGGTAAACTTGTTTGTCGAGAGTAAGATATACTGTATGTAAGAGATCGTTCATCCACCCTAGGCAGATTGTATAGAGGACAGACCTGAAGTGTTGATAGGATGAAGAGCGCAGTGCCCATGTTGCGATGGCCAGGGTGCCCCAGGGCACCTTTGGCGTTACCAAGGGCAAGACCGACGAACCACCCGGCGGCTCCGATCAAGTAGCCGCCGCATTGGCAGGCGACGTGGAGGTAGAACCATGCCGGATCAAGCGCCGGGAACACCCTCATGTACCTCGCCAGCATGACGCCGAAGGGGAGCAGCACGCCCCAGCTCACAGCATTCAGCACGCCATGGATCTGCACGCGCGTACGACGAACCAACTAATTAAGTTTTCCCAAGTGACAAAAATGTATCAGGAAAAGGTAATCCACGATTAATGCCGTACATTCTTGGTCTGTAGCTTCTCGCTGTAGGCGCTGTTCGTCGGAGCGGGGACTTCGTTGACGACGACGGCCGCATCCGCATCGCTGGAGCTGAAGAAGTCCCAGCTCCGGGACGACATGACGTTGTCCCCGTACACCTGGTGACTCTCCGGTAAGCCATCCGAGGACGACGTGCCGGCCTGCCAGACGATGTTCTGCCTGGTGCTGTTCCCCGGCAGCGTGATCGTCGCGTGTATGTCGTATACGCCGTCGGCGTACTCCGCTCCACGGCTGTGCACGGGGAAGGTGAGGTTCCCGTCGGCGACCACGGGGGCGTAGCTCTCCGTGACCGCCGTGAGGACGCGCACGCCCCCGGTCGCCGCCGTGTCGTGGTAGGCGAACACGGTGTTGGCGCCGAGCATGCCGACCGCGGACGGGTTGATGGCCCACGCCGCCCACCCTGCCGTGCCCCCCGGCACGCGGAACGCGACGTCGGCCGTGCCGTTGGCCGCGTGGTAAGTCCAGTGGACGCTGGCGCCCAGCTCCGCCAGCGCGCCACATGCTGCGTAGATGCGTCCACCGGAGAACGTGTGGTCGGTGCAGTTGGTTTGCGCCGCGGTGGGCGGTGAGATGAGTGAGACGGCGGCGAGGATGAGGAGGCACCGGCGCGTCGCTGGCGAGCCCATTGCGGCCAGGGTGGAGAAGAACTCAACAATCATGTACGGCTTCGATAGTGCGAGCTACATGGTGGAGTAGAAGTGAGATGGCGGGCAATGTCAACGGGCGAGGAGCGAAGGAATACTTGCCTTCTTCATGCATGTCAAAGACGTGACAAGCTGTTCGAACGCGCTAACCAAGAAACATGCGTAAATTATTATATTTGGGGTGAAATTTGTTTTTTTGAGAAAATATTTCGGGTGGAGATGCCCAAATACCACTTGGGCCAAATACTAATCGGCCTTTGCAGGAGTGGGCTTTGGTGTCTTTTCAGGGAACGGGGCCTTTGTTGGGGGAGTTGTGAATAAGCCTACTCTTTGCGGGCGCGGACTCATGGGTTAACACATGCAGCCCAACTGGAGCCGACTTGGACCCAGTGACTTGTAAGAGGCTGCCTAGGACGTTGAAAACTAGTCTCGCAGCACAAAGAGGGAGCTAGGATGACTCCAACGGGGCGACCCATCGAGTCCGCGCGCGTCCGTCCCTGTCCGCGGGAGCCAAAAACACGGCCCAACGGGACGACGCAAACGGACCGCGGTCCGTTTTTTGTTCCGCCGCGACGCATTCCTGGCCCAAATTTGGGCCACCGATGCGTCGGCCCGTACGCTCGCGGAGCGCTCCTGCGTCCTCCCCGTGTCCGCCCTGGCCCCGCGTGTCATCGACCCCAACGGCCACCTACCCGCAATAACTCTGGCGGTGGAGCTGTATAAATCGCGCCGGCCGGCCAAACCCTAGGGCACAAACCCTAGCACTCCTCCCCAATCGCGCCGGCCGGCCAAACCCTAGCCACGGCGGCCACCATCTCCAAGCTCAGATCCACGCGCCGGAATGGATCCGCCGCCGCCGCCGCAGCATCTGGTGGACGAGGTCGAGCGAGCGCCTATGAGCGCGCGCGGGCGCTATCGCGGCAGCTTCTCGCGCCGGATGGCGACCAGCCCGGCATGATTCCCCAGCCGCCGCGTCCGCGCCTGACGGACGCCCAGAGGAGTGCGGTGGAGGCGGCGTTCGCGGACTGCGCCGACAGCGACGAAGAAGAGTACGCCGCCGGTGTCGCGGGGGATGGCGCGCCGCCGGAGCCTCCCATTGGCGTGGGCGGCCCTTGCTGGCTGGTGGTCGGTTATTAATTTTCTTCAAGTTTAGGTTTAGGTTTTAGGGTTTAATGTTAGGAGGAAATCCTAAATTTACTATGTAATTTTAGTTTTAAAAATGTAATCCTAGTATTAAAAAAAGTTTGGGGAAAAAAATGGCAAGCGGACTCAATGCGTCGGCCCCGTTGGGGGCACTGGCCAGAAAGGGGCGGACATGGGCCGGACGCGCGTCCGTTCCACGACCCAAACGGACAAAACGCGGACCAAACGCGCGTCCGTTTGGGTCGCCCCGTTTGAGTCATCCTTAGGTCGCTTCAAGGCGACCGTCCGAGGTCGCGTCGCCTGCTACGAGGACTAAATGGGCCGGCCCATTTTCACGCGCGAAGCTGTTTCTTCGCGAGGGCGTGCTAGCGAGGACTTTTTTCACGCACGAACTCAGGGTGCTTTTCCCCGCTGTTTAAAATTCGAACAAGTTTAAAAATTCGAACAAATTTCAAATCCGAACACAAAATCAAATTCAAACAATTTTAAAATTTGAACAATTTTCAAATCCGAACATAATTCAAATATGAACAAAAATCAAATCTGAACAATTTTAAAAATCTGATTTTTTTTCAAATAGGAACAAATTTTGAATTTGAACAAAATTGGAATCGGAACAAAAATCAAATTTGAACAAAATTCGAATCGGAACAAATTTTGAATTTGAACAAATTTCGAAATCGGAACAATTTCGAATTGGAACAATTTTTGAATCGGAACAATTTTCGAAACGGAACAAATCTCGAATCGAAACAAATTTCAAAATCGGAAAAAAATTCGAATCGAAACAAAATTCAAATTTGAACAAATTTAGATTCATAACAAAATTTTAAACAAAATTCGAATGGGAACAAAATTCAAATTCGAACAAAATTTGAATCAGAACAAATTCGAATTTGAACAAATTTTGAGTAGGAACAAAATTTTGAAATCGGAACAAATTTCAAATCAGAACAAATTTCGAAACGGAACAAATTTCAAATCAGAACAAATTCGAATTTAAACAAAATTTGTGTCAGAACAATTTTTAAAATCGAAACAAATTTCGAATTTGAACAAATTTCGAAAATCTCGACAATTTAAAAATTGAACAAATTTCAAATCAGAACATTTTTAAGTTTGAACAAAAATTCAAATCTGAACAAATTTTAGTTTAAACTTTCTCCAATTTATTTTTCGAAAGAAAAAAGAAAAGAAAAACAGAAATAGAAAACGAAAAAACAAAAAGAGAAGAAAAGGAAAGGAAAAGTCACCTGATGGGCCGGCCCATCTGCGCTGACGTGCGCTTCCCTTACGGCGACGCGCGGCTGGAGCGTCGCCGTAAGGCGATATATAGGATTTGCCGCACAAAGATACAGTTACGCTAAACACAATGGCAGCGGAAATCCATTTTGAGTCATATGAGCATTTGCTTCCACTTTTAAAATCGTGTTTTAAAATTTCAAAAAAATTTGAAAAATATCAAGTGAAACATCCCAACATTGTATGCTCACGCACAAAATTTCATGAACAAAGACATTTTCTTGTGGCCTGTGTAAAAAGACAAAACAATGTAGGGTGATAAGTCATTTTGTAGCACCAATTTTTTTTCTTCTTACACAAGTCACAAAATATATCTTTTTCCGCGATACTATTAAATTTTTCATAATGTGAGTATCTAGTCCTACATGTCAAAACACCGCCTCCCAGCGGTTTTTGTCTAATTCAACCTCCATCATTTTTTGTTGTTGAGAAAATTCAATTTCCTACACCAATCATATTATTGTCACTTATCCTTTGAACAAGTTAGTAACATTATCTATGATCAATGAAGAGAACATCAAACATTTCTAAAAAAAAGAAACAACAAAAGATTACACTGTGGGAGTGTTTTTTTGGGGTCTAATTCAACCTCCAATATTCGATCATTAATCATGTACTTATCTCCATCTGATGAAGAAGCCAGTATGCAAAATTTCCATGCCTCCTTTATAAAAATGATCCAGCGAACTTGTTTTGAAGAAAACATAAAAAGTTAAGAAATATTTGCTCAACGATTACAAAGGCTATTTTTTCTCTTGCACGCCAGGCGACGGTCGCGAAACTGCGAGATCGCCAGCCTGTACTGCGTCCTCCATCGCTCGTATAATATTTTTTTGAGGAACGATCCGACTCAATTATTCAGAAAACACAGTATAAATTACAACCAGGTTCAAAGAAAAGAAAAGAAAATTACAAAGACCCAGAAATTTGCATGGAGCCCCCTGTCCGCATGAAGAGATCACAGCCGGATCCACACCGCTCCCCAACCTCCTAGTCGATGCCGGAGACGCCGTACCGCTCGCCGGCGGGAAGAGGACGCCGCCACACTTTGTAGATAGCCGCAGAAGCCGTCCGCCGCCAGGCGCCAGAACTTGATCTCGATGAACGAGCACGGCCACAGCAGCCACTTCCCGCGTCCACCGTTCTTCCAGCCGCCACCGCACCAGCTAGGACCACCAGCTCCAACACCGAACCACCACCAAACGCCACTCCCCCCGCCACCAAGGCCGGTCGGAGTAGAAACGTCGACGGAGACCACCACCACCACCAACAGCAAAACCAGGACATCCACAGCCGCCGAGCTCTCCCCTCGCCACCACGGCCGGCCAGAGAAGCTAGGACAGAGGAACATACCTGAACACACCACCACTAGTAGGAAAAAGCCATTCTGTGGCGCACCCCAAAACCGATTCTGTGGCGCATGGGGGTGCGCCACAGAATCCTCGCCACTAAATTGTTAATTCTGTGGCGCACCAACCCATGCGCCACAGAAATCTCAACATTCTGTGGCGCACCAAGGTCTGGTGCGCCACAGAAATGTGAATTCTGTGGCGCACCCTACCCCGTGCGCCACAGATTTTTTTTTGAATTCCAAAAAAAATGGCGGCCAGATCTAGATCTGGATTTCTAAAAAAATTCAAAAAAATCAGAAAATGAACTAATTTGGAAATTCCTATATATTTGAATTTTCTGAACATTTTTAACAATCCTAATGACTCTCAAATGTTGACTTCCCGCTAGGTCACCCATCCTAGGAGTGCTCCCACCCAAGCACGCTTAACTTCTAAGTTCTACTCACTTCACCTACCCTCCTGCTACTCAAGTTCTTATTAATAATAGTATCATATCAACCCTTTTAACCCTTGTGTATGTCTATATATGTGTGTAGTTTATGTGTGTTATGTGTATATATATATGTTTTAAAAAATTCAAAAAATTCAAAAGTTTGTACAGAAAGTTCAAATAATCCAAAAAAATTCAAAAAAATCAAAAAACTCAAAAAATTCAAAAAATCCCAAAAAATTCAGAAAACTTCAAAAATCCAAAAACTCAACAAATACAAAAAAATTTGAATTTTTTTATTTTTTTTGATTTTGTAGAAAAAAACTTCATTTTGAAATAACTTTTTTTTCCCTTTGGAACCCGGTGGGATCGGGTTCCTTTTTTTCTCTAGTTTATTTTGACATATTAAACGCATTTTTTCGACGTCGTATGCAAAAGTTATGGCCGTTTTACGTTTTTTTTCTGGATTTTGCAAAAAAGGTCAAAATTTCTATACAAACTAGACAGTAACACCTAACCACATCTCGAAGGATTTTATTTTTTGAATTTTTTATCATTTCCTTTGAAGGTTTTGAAAACTGAAAAGGCGATCCACGCGGGGGGGGAGGGGGGGTGGTGGTGGTGGTGTGCGGAGCTGTTTTTAAAAAAAATTCTGTGGCGCATGGGGCTTGGTGCGCCACAGAATTTTTGATTTCTGTGGCGCATGGCCTCGTGCGCCACAGAATTTGCATCTAGCCATGTGCGCCACAGAAAGTCACAATTCTATGGCGCACCTGCTCAGAAAGTAGGTATTCTGTGGCGCACCTACCTCCATGCGCCACAGAAATGTGACTTTCTGTGGCGCACATGGCCAGATGCGCCACAGAATTCACATTTCTGTGGCGCATGGAGGTAGGTGCGCCACAAAAAGCCTGTCCATAGAAAGGCTTTTTCCTACTAGTGCACCTCACGGGCCTCACATCGCCCCCGGAGAAGAAAACGACGCGATGGCGACAGACCCGAAGGACAAAAGCTCCAAGATGCACAGCAGTCCACGTCGCCATGACGGCCGCCAGCACGGGGAGCACAAACTCCACCTCCCTCCCGGCGAGCTCGCCGGACCGGAGAAGGGAGGGAGAAACCTTATTTTCCACCACCGCCGCCACCGCCTCCAGCTCGAAGACGACGAAACTGTGGACGAAAACTAGAAAAACTAGTACTAAACTACTCGCGCGGACGAGATCTACAGCTTCCCCCCGTCTCACGACGCCACGCCGGCGCCGGAGACGGAGGGAAGCGGCGGAATCGCCGGCGAAACCCGGTCGCCTCGCTTTCTCCTCTCTCGGTTACTGTAGCGGTGACTTATCCCTTCATCGCTCGTATAATATTGTACAGTGCAGTCTCCATCATGTGCTATTCAAACGCTAATGAAAGCCAGATTAACACGGCTATCAAACAAACCCCTCAAGCTTCATAGAAAGAAAAAGAAACGTCAGTAGCATCACTACATGGTCCGTGCGTGCAGAAAAGAGACATCATGTCATTGCGATTAACAAAAGATCCATCATCGCCGCTCACGCTAGTGCCACCGCCCTGCACCTCGCGTAACTTTTTTGTGGTGAAATTCTCTGCTTTTAACATCTCCCGCCACAACCACAACACAGGCGCACCTGAAAGTAATAACGACCCGTGATGATCCCTTTTGACCCCGCAGCGGCGCGCGTGGTTACGAGGCGTGCAAAGCCTCCACCAGAGAACAGTCGACTCAGGGCCGGCCCTGAGGGGGGTCAGGAGGGGCGGCCGCCCGGGCCCCCGAATCCAGGGGGCCCCCAATCCCAATTAGCTAGGGCATACACACTTGAGGAAGAGATGGCGCCATTAGAACACATCGTGAGCTTTCTAGCTATCGTATCGAGGAAGAAGAGGACGAAGCGTTATGTTGTGTACTTGTGTGCATCGTGTTGGGCTAAAAATTGAGCCTTTTTCATTTGGACAACTTGGGCTTTTCTCTTTAGTTAGCTTAAGCTTTTCCCCCTTATAATTTGCCAAGGAGTTATGTGGGAAAAACAACTGACGGTCAGGCCAGTGGTCGACAACAGCGCCAGAAGATCGATCTAGGAATGCAGTGCACTACTAAAATTTAAAGTAAAATATACAGCACAACAGGCGAATGATTTTTTTCTTCGACCAAAAAAATAAATCAACTCATTTTCCTCTTTCATCTCATGTTGACAGACCACTATCTTTGACTTCACATGTTGTGTTGTTTGAAAAATTTCAAAACCATAAGCATACATTGTTTGATATGATTTCGTGTGCAATTCAATTGTTTATTGTAACGTTTGACGGAATTTCAAAACAATATGTATACGTTGTAAGGCGTGAAGTCGAGTCCTCTTTGCCGACACTCCTTCGACGAGTATGTTTGATACTCGGCAAATACGTGTTTTCCAGTAGTGAACACTTCATATGTCATATGTGTACACACATATAGTTATTATTTGTTTTTTTATAGGGCCCCTGGGTTCTGTTTCGCCCCAGGCCCTCAAATTCTCAGGACCGGCCCTGAGTCGACTCCACCCTGCTGCACTCGTGTGCTTTGGTCTGCTTGCGGGAGATGATTGTAGTTTACACGCTTTTACAGAGACTATCACTTCTCAGTGGTCTTAGCATGGTTCATAGGTACTCCCTCCTTTCTACAATATAAGATGTTTTAGTTTTTTTCCACATGCACATGCACACACATGTATCTAGACACGTTTAATTGCATGTGTTCATTTTTTTAAGTATGAATCTAGACATGCATGTGTAACACCTAAAATATCTTACATTGTGAAACAGAGGGAGTATTTGCATATGTGGCATCATAGATAATGGAGAGATAGGAATGTTGAACTCCCTCCGGCACTTTTTATTGTGCATATTAGGTTTGTTTTAATAATATTTGTCTTTTGTACTCTAAAATTGGTCAACATTTTAAGGAGATGTATCAGATTCATAAGAAGAGGCCGACGGTCAATGCAACATCGTATACGACACAGACATCGCAACGAACACCACACTTACAACACTAACCCAATGGTTAGCCACCACTCTAGGTACAACCACGACAAAAGGACTCACCTTGCCCAGCAAAAGCCTCACGGTCTCGTCTCTGCCAATGCCGGTCACCTTCGAATAATGAGAACATCTTTCAAGACTGCCCTAGCCGGCATAACTTCCACCCTTTGAGCCTAGAAATCCCGTCGAATCCTCCATCGTGAAAGCACCAGTGATGGCATGCATTGCGCCCCAAAGACTCACTATTGTGCAGAGACAAACACCAAAGCGACGTACTACCGAAAACAGTGTGCACTACCAAGTCATGCCTCCTGAAGTGATGCCTTCAACAAAGAAGCAACGTCGGGAAAGTTGACATCGGTGATCTAACTAGTTGGACCTCGGTTTTCACCTACGGAGACAACGCCCCGAGGGTGAGGTAGATGCCAGACTGATCGACGATGCCCCCATGCATGGAGTGCCGCACATGAGTTCCCCGCCCACCAGACCTCGGTATAGCACCTCGAAGCCACCGCTGTTGTGCCACCTTGTTGTCGTCACACTAATCTAGTACCAATTTTGTGTGCCAATATGTATTTAAACATGCTACATTATCCTAAGTAAAAAATTTCCACAAATTTATGCGGAAAAGTGTTTGTGCTCCCGAGCACCAGTGCTCCTGGTGCTTTCAAAAAATCTGAAAAAATCTGAGTTCTACAAAATCTGAAAAAATCCGAGTTGTACAAATTTGTAAATTTCCACAAATTTGTAAGTTCCACCATGCTAAGAAAAAATCTAAATATTTATAAGTTTCAAAAAAATCTGAAAAAATAGGGATGTAACTAATGATGTATTCTACAAATGTGCAAAAGATCAACTTCAAAAACATTGTATTCGGAGCTACACAAAAATGACAAAATCTAATAAATTTAGAGATTTGAAAATAAGCAATTAAGCATACTCAGATCCACAAATTTGTCATTTTTGTGTAACTCAAAATACAAAGTATTTGAAGTTTATTTTTTGGCACGTTTGTAGAATACACCAATGGCTACATTCAAGATTTTTTTTCAGAATTTTTTAAAACACATAATTTTTTTTCGATTTGTTTAAAACGTCAGGATCACTAGGATCACTGGTGCCCGAGATCACAAAATCTCTACTCAAATTTATGTACAGTTTGTCGGATACTGATTGCTATCAATTGAGCAAAGCACTGCATTAACAAAAAACTGGTGAAATGTACCGTTAATCTTTGCAAAAACTTCCGGTCAGACCGGTGGAAACTGCAATTTGGCTCGCTCGCCTGGGAAAAGCCGCAGCGTGGCGCAGATTTCGAGCGAGCTCGCGCGCCCACCGTTGTCGCAGTCCGCCATGAGCGCGAAACGGCCGTCCGTGATGTACGACGATACCGTCGCGCCCAACGCGGTGTAGGCCAGGTCCAGGAGGAGGATCGTTGCCAATGGCAGGCACGGGCAGGAACAAACAAACGGAAAAGTGATTCCTTGCTTCCACAGCCACCAAAAGTTAACCGGCCGGCGGTGCCCAGCCACTGGCACTGCCGCTTTCCGCAGCGGGATTCCTCTCCCTCTCTCTATCACAGTCTATCGCACGCTGCGCGCGTGGTCTCGCCTCTTCCACTGACAGCTCCGAGCAGACCAGGCATGGCCCCGCATGTCATCGACCAAGGCCTACATGCGCAAGTATAAAGGATGAGCTTACAGCAGTAGGCATGGCAGCGTAAACACCTGTCCTCCGTCGTCGTCAACCCTGGGCACTGGCAAAAGGTGGGCTACAAAGATCCACGGCGCACTACCGTCTTCTCCTCGTTCCGTTCGGCGTAGTGGGTGAACAGAACTCACTGTGTCTCCGTGCACGGGGATAGCATACGAAGTGTGTACACATTAGTAGGACATCGCCCGGAGTCGACCAACCACCCACACAAACCACCACCTTCACCCCATCATCACTCCCGCCAGCCCCCACCCGCCCGCCCGCCGACGCCAGACGCCAATCGCCATGGTCTCGCTCGCCGGCTCCCAGATCCTCTCGCCCAGACACAGCCCCTTCACGTCCTCCTCGTCGCCGTCGCGCCGCCCGGGCCACTCCATGCGCACCATCCGCTCCGCGCTCCTGCACCCGGACTCGCCCCCGGGGCCCACCACCTCCCGCCTGCTTCGCGCCGCCGATGACGCCGACTCCGACATGGAGAACCTCACCGACTCCGTCATCGACTTCCACCTCAGCGAGCTGGCCGCCACCGCGGGGCCCGCGCACCCGGCGGCCGTCGCCAAGTCCTCCTCCGCCAACGCCGCCGCCACGGACATGCTCGAGCTCTCCCGCGACTTCTCCGACTACTCCAGCTTCAACTCCGATATCTCCGGGGAGCTCGAGCGGCTGGCGGCGTCGGCCGCGGCCACGCCAAGATCCGACGCGCCGGACCTCGACGCCGGCGTGGATCTGAACGACCTCGAGTCGATGGATCTCTCCGAGGCCGCGGCGCCGCTGGAGCGCGTGGAGCCCTTCGTGCTGGCGTGCGTGCGCGCCCTGGGCCCCGACGCGGCCTCCGACGCCCGGCGCGCGGCGGCCGCCAGGATCAGGCTGCTGGCGAAGCACCGCTCCGACATCCGCGAGCTGGTCGGCGTGTCCGGCGCGATCCCGGCGCTGGTGCCGCTGCTGCGGAGCACCGACCCGGTGGCGCAGGAGAACGCGGTGACCGCGCTGCTCAACCTGTCCCTGGAGGAGCGGAACCGGTCGGCCATCACGGCCGCGGGCGCCATCAAGCCGCTCGTCTACGCGCTCCGGACCGGCACGGCCTCCGCCAAGCAGAACGCCGCGTGCGCGCTGCTCAGCCTCTCGGGCATCGAGGAGAACCGCGCCACCATCGGGGCCTGCGGCGCCATCGCGCCGCTCGTCGCGCTCCTCTCCGCGGGCTCCACGCGGGGCAAGAAGGACGCGCTCACCACGCTCTACCGCCTCTGCTCCGCGCGCCGGAACAAGGAGCGCGCCGTGAGCGCTGGCGCCGTCGTGCCGCTCGTGCACCTCATCGGAGAGCGCGGCACTGGGACGTCAGAGAAGGCAATGGTGGTTCTTGCGAGCCTCGCGAGCATAGCCGACGGCCGTGATGCTGTGGTGGAAGCTGGCGGGATACCTGCGCTGGTTGAGACCATCGAGGACGGCCCTGCGAGGGAGAAGGAGTTCGCTGTCGTCGCCCTGCTGCAGCTCTGCTCAGAGTCTTCCAGCAACCGTGCGCTTCTTGTGGGAGAGGGGGCCATCCCACCGCTTGTTGCGCTCTCACAGTCTGGATCTGCTCGTGCAAAGCACAAGGTAAAACGCCAGATGTGATTGATTTGTCAATTTTACTTTTAGCGATAACAGTTGCTCACTAGTACTATATCCATGTTTTAAGTGTCAGTCTTGAGTTGAGCTCTTGATGCGACTGTCATTTGCATTGAGCAGTGTCCAACGAACTCATTAGTTAGTTTGATTGAAGCCTGGTTGACATTAAGTACTGAAATGTATTATGCTAGTTGGTTAGTTGTCTACATAACAGTTACAGTATTATGCTAGTTGCTATGAATGGCTTGTACTGATCAAGCCAGGTGATGACTTGTAGATTCGGTTCAGATGGTGGAGATGTGCACTTGTTTAATGTCACACTTATTAAATATGCAGTTCAGGATCTGCTAAATCCTGGAAGTACAGAGGATGCGTGCTCTCTCTTGTGCAAGTCAAATCTACAGTTCTTTTTACTCGTAAACAATGCTTGGTGTCACTATAAAACGAGGAAACATAAATTTTCGTGGTGAAACCATGTGCTTGAGATTTCCTACTGAAATACTCGTACATGCTTGTAAGTTTTTCCACTAGAGTTTGTCTATGTCATGAGTTATCTTATTATTATGTCTGCCTTAGATTGCATCTGCCATTTTATTTTCTTGTGGCTGAAAATTGATTCTCAACTCTAGAGTCACTACTAATCTTCAGTTTTGTGACTTGCAGGCCGAGACTTTGCTTGGCTACTTGCGCGAGCAGCGGCAAGGTGGTGGCTGCAGAGCTGGAGTAGGCGCAGCTACGACGAGCATGGCTCGGTAGTGCACTAGTTATGTGATGAAGCGACGAGCTGGGCTAGGTAATGCAGTGCTGATGTGGTGACATACAGAAAGTATGCTTGGTTTGTCTTTGATCTCGTCTGCTCCTTTCTTGATTCGAATATTGAGAATGGAGTAGCCCCATATGGGTTGGGGCATGATGATCATGTGTAATATAACGGCTGGCTTTTGGCTCGGTTATGTGAATACATATATGGTCTGCGAGTGATGGATGGGTAGATCATAGATGGTTTGGTCGCTAACATCAGTTCAGAAGAGGGTTGAGGTTATCTTAGGATAGGATTTGGATTGTTGCTGAGGTATGTGATGCCCAGTTGTAGCTGTGTACAGGATGTTAGGGTGGTAATATGGTATTCTTGCTTGGATTTGTGAGGTTATAGGGGAATGTTGGATAGTCAACCATCTCTTTTTTACTTGATGTTTGGAGTCCAACTCGCCCCATGTTCCGTTTTATCTAGTGTGACCTGTTTCGCAGACCGTTTGTTGATTCCTATTGCTCCAATTGGTCTGTTTCTAATTGATGAATCCAAAGTGGTTGTGAGATGTAAGATCTGCCATATTCTAACTCAGGCATTTGGACCATTTTAGCACTTGTCTGATGTATCTGGAAGCCCCTCCTGCCAGTAACTGGATGACTAACGGCTTACCAACTACCGTGAACTGATGCTTGCCACTCTGCGGGTGTGTTAGGCCATGGTTGCACTAAGAATCAAGATTGAACTGGTATTTTTTCAAGATTGAACTGGTTGGCTGTCATGAGTAGTCCCTCAGTTGATCGACATAGGGTGTCTATACTACTGGTTCCTGATGCAACACATGAACCAAAGATCTCCTGGTATGGTCATGATCACTAATATCTTAGGGCATCTCCAATGAAAAACCCCAAACCAGACATGAGAAGTGTCTGTTTTGGTCCGTTTGAGTCCAGAGGCCCATGTCAGCCCTTGGTCTGTTTGGGGTGGGTAGTGAACCCAACACACCCTATTTCCATGTTTTCCCAATTTCCCACAATTTGACATATGATTGAAAATAACTCCAAATAAATGAATACAAAAGCAAATAAAGTACCACTTAGTAGCCACTCTAATCCGACTTACATAAAATACCAAAAGGATCTCAAATGGTTATACGTGAACACATGCAAATAAGATAAATATGGAGGGAACACATTGTGATCTTGGATCATCTTTCTCCAACCGAGCCCTTCTATCCAAATCCATGATGTTCAAGTCGGCATCATGATCCGGTACTCCTCGGCGAGCACACACGGCTATCGTGAAATAGTGTTTGCCAATGTGTCATGCCATGGCTGCATGCATTCAAGAATTCAAGATTGAAGTAGCTGGCTGTCATGAGGTGTGGCCCCTCCGTGTCTGCTCTACACCTAGATCACTGGTTCCTGATGCAACACGGTGAACCAAAGATCAGCGAATTCGCTAGCAACGATGGATGGTTCGTGCACTGCTGGAGATCGCTGCGAACTTTAAGTGGCAACCGTGGATGATCAGCTGCATGCAGACCTCCAGTACGTTGCACAGTTTGCATAATCTCAAGTCATTGTCTTGGCTAGCTGGTCTACAGATTTGATGCCGCTATGGAATGAGAAATCTGATCCCACGAGCACATTACATTAGTTTATTTATGGTCGGGATAGAGAGGTTTGGTGGATGATCCAGTTGGGCTGCGTCCTCCAGTCTCCGGAGCTGACTCGTGTTCCTCTTGTTTAATTATAGCTGTTGCTTGCCAGGATGGGACGGTGACGCCGATTCTACCTGCTCAACTCCGAGGAAATGCTTGCACATCTTGACCAGCAGAATGAGAACGCGAGGAGGACAGATGACAATGACTCAGCTAGCAAGCCAGATTTGCCTCCGTTTTGGTCTTGTCCGACTGTTTGTTGAGCCCCGAACAGCTTGCAACAATAAATCTACAGATACGCATACATATCTTCAGTCTTCTGAGAATACCACTCGTGCTAGAGTCAGAAACAGCGCCCTCTCGTAATTCGCAAACCAGCCATCACTCCAATCCAACTGCTCCAAAATAAATAAATTAGGTTGGTCCGCGTCAGCACATAGAAAAAACTTATAAACAGTTTCCAAATTGGAGACCTGGCGTGTCAGAAAATAATCCTATGAGACCGGGTCTATTTGCTCAGCAATTTAGACCCAGCATCACACGCCGCGTGTCATGGCAAATCTCAAAGCATCCTTCTTCTCCAAATTCTCTCCTCATTATTATCACCGTCGTGTCAGCCTAATTTCTGTCGTCTAGAGATAATCGCTGGCGAGCCTTCGTTGCCTAGAGCTACCTTCACCTTAGCGAGCTCAACCAGGCTCGTCGCCTGACTGCACGATCTACTCCGAGCGCGTCGCGGCTACGGGTATTCAGAGCGGTGGCGCAGACGACCATTAGAAATACCTCCTGCGGAGCTGATGTTACTTTAGCCGCACATCACAACCCAACCGGTCCGGCCACAGCGACGTCGTCAAGCAGAACCGCCCCCATGGATATGTTTGGTTCTTTATTCATGAGACTACGGACCAGTCTATTTAAGAAGAGTAGTATATAGTTTCTTGCCCGTAACTCAACCTGGCAATACCATGAGTCCTCGATGGCCAAGGCTTGACCTCAACAACGATTGGTCTTTGTGTATGCCCTCACCGGTGATTGATATTCATCAATTTTGATATTGCAGTTATTTAAGGAGAAAAAAAGGGAAAGGCATCGGAGAAGAAGGTAGCTTTGAGATTAGCAAAGACAGGTGACACGTGATGGGAGGGGTCTAAATTGCTGAGCAATAGACCTTCTCTCATAGGATTGTTTTCCGCCGCCGACGGGTAAAACAAATTAAGGTCACAAGCAGCCGGCCGCTTTGCCATAAAATTTGCGTCCGATGTTACCTGGCGGCTCACATAAACTATTGACCCGTGATCTGTATATGGATTTTCCTTCCTGCTGAACTCAGGCGGCCTCGCTCGTTGATCGGCTGACCCGAATACGCACGCGCGCTGACGCCGATTATACCTGGCCATGGGAAGACCGGCCCGGCCCAAAATTTCAGGGCCTGGCCGCCATGGGCTTGTCCATGGGCGGGTCTGGGCCTGAGATTTCGGCCCGAATGTCGCATGGGCTGGGCTTTGCATATTGACGTTTTCAAGAAGAAGACCGGCCCGAGGCCCGAAAGCCCGATGGAATTTTACATCCATGGGAGGGACTGGGCATGAAAATAGTCCCGAAGGTCGGATAGGCCTGGGCCTGGGATTTTATCCGTGGGCTTTTTTAGGCCCGGCCCGGCCCATGGCCAGGTATAGATGCTACCGACCTGCCCGAATGAAGAAAACAAAGAGGAAAATTGCTGGGGGCGGACCTATGGAGATATCGATTGACCACGCGTCACGCCGCGTTTGTGGACGCCGCCGACTTGCGAAATCTAGCGAGACATTGATCGGCGTCTCGAGTGTGTTATAATATAATACATGTGCGAGTTAGTATTAGACTAGAACTTCGAGACCTTCTTGTAATCTAAATTTATCAACTTAAGTGAAGTTCTTTGCATGGTTAGCTCTACAAAATAGAGTTTTGGTGACTCGTGTTCCTCTTGTTTAATTATGCTGTTGCTTGCCAGGATGAGACGGTGACGCCGATTCTATCTGCTCAACTCCGATGGAAATGCTTGCACATCTTGACCAGCAGAATGAGAACGCGAGGAGGACAGATGACAATGACTCGGCTAGCAAGCCAAATCTGCCTCCGTTTTGGTCTTGTCCGACTGTTTGTTGAGCCCCGAACAGCTTGCAACAATAAATCTACAGATACGCATACATATCTTCAGTCTTCAGAGAATACCACTCGTGCTAGAGTCAGAAACAGCGCCCTCTCGTAATTCGCAAACCAGCCATCACTCCAATCCAACTGCTCCAATATCAAAAAGGAAAACAAATACTCCAAGGTTGGTCCGTGGTCAGCACATAGAAAAAACCTATAAACAGTTTCCAAATTGGAGACCTGGCGTGCCGCCGACGGACAAAACAAAGGTCACGCAGCCGGCCGCTTGCCATAAAATATGCGCTCCGATGTACTCATCAACTATTGCCCCGTGATGACACGTTCCTCTCCTTCTTGCTTCGAGCATTTTCAATAGACAATGTAGCAACCACCCGATACAATTTTGAGACCACCGATGGGGCAAACAGCACAGACAAGCCCAAAAGGAAAGGAAGAGAAAACAACGCCAACATCGGCGGATCAACGAAAACGAAAGTGACTCGCAATCGCTGCGTCCTCTCCAGCGTATGCCCACCACGATCCCAGCGCTCTGAATCGCTGCGTACCAAACAGCACCTCCAAGAAGGAAAGCGACGACGACGACCTGCTGTCCGGACTGGTCCTAGGGTTTCCCCCGGTACGCTCCGAGGAGTGGGGAAGAGGTACACCCGACGCCCTTCAAGAAGGAAGGGCGACACTCTCAAGCGTCACCACGTCGGTGCCAAAACGGCAGGGATTTCTCCCGACCCCCAAAAAACCACATCCCAGACAAATTGTAGCGCTCCACCAATCCTCTCGCCCACCAACACACGCCACTGCGATCTTGAAGTCACCATCGCCGTCTCACCATGGCAAACAATTCTAGGCCAGACTGAGAAGAGACAATCGTAGACTATGGGTGGTGGTACCACAACCACGCGGGAGGGAACAACCTCCACCGCCATAGGCGGTAGCCGACCGGACACAATAACAAGAGCACACCAGACCATTGGAGCTGGAGGGTGGCAGCAGCACGGCCACCTGGAGGACGTCCTCCACCGCCACCTGCGGGTGCTGACCGGACGCGGTAGCAAGGACACACCAGGCCGGGCAGGCCCGGCCGAGCCCATGAGGACCCGTAAAGTCCCCGTCACCACGCTGCTGCACATAGGCCACGCCGCCGCTACCCTCTTGACCGACACCATAGGTCCGGCCGGACCTAGACGAGCTCGTGAAGCTCCTGTCGTCGCACTGCAGCAGGGGCGGTGTCGTCACCTCCACCCATGTCACGGGCTGTAGCTCGTAGTCAACCCGAAAGCAGCCAGGCCATGTAAAATAAATTAACTAACTTATATGGTAGAAAAGCCTAAACACTCAGCTCCAACAGGTGTCCAATTCCTTACATGGTGTTGCAATTTTTGTATCACGCCCTAATCTTTTTTTAGGATGACTCCAACGGGCCGACGCATCGAGTCCGCGCGCATTCGTTCCTGTCCGTTGGAGCCAAAAACGGCCCAACGGGGCGACGCAAACGGACCGCGGTCCGTTTTTCTGTCCGTCGCAATGCATTCATGGCCCAAATTTGGGACACCGATGCGTCGGCCCCGGACGCGCGGCGGACCGCTTTTGTGTCCTCCTCCAGTCCGCTCTCTGGGCGAAATTCACACTCCGACCTCTCCTCCTCTCTCCCAAAACCCCAGTCCACACTCCAGCCCTAGCCATGGCCGACGCCGCAGCCGCCGCGGCGGCGCCGCTGGACCTGCGCCCCAAGCTAAAAAGAAACCAAAGAAGGAACTCACGCCAGAGCAGAGGGCCGCGGAGACCAAGAAGCGGGGCGCCCGGAGGAAGAGGTTGAAGCAGGACCAGCTCGACGCGGTGATGCATGTAAAATGCATACATGAACTTTGCACTTTATTACTCATATTCCAATCATATTTGCATCATATAAGGGTTATATCAATATTTATCATGATTTTGGAAATATCTTAATGATTTCCTATTTTTATGGAATTAACCCTGCACAGCAGAAACCCTAGTTTGTATTTTAATGTTTCAGGGACCCAAACGTCGTCCAAATCACCTGCAAATTTAGGGGCGTCATTTTTTGGAAAGGAAGAAGACCTGTGGGCGAAGGAAGCAAGCAAACGGAGGCCTGAGGCCCAAAAGGGGGTGGCCCACGCGGCCACAGTACCTGGCCGCGTGGGGCCCACTCTTTTGGCCCTCGTGGCTCCGTTGCCATCGATCTTTCGTCCACCGACTCCGTCTTGACCTAAAAACGCCTATAAAAAAGGTCCCCTGGCGTTTCGCGAAAGGAGGCGGCGGAGAAACACAGAACCACGAAACAGAGAGTCAGAAGGCTGCCGCCGGAGAAGATCGGAGGGGGAAACGCCGCCGGAGTCGCCTCCGGAGGGCTCTACCCCCCTCCGGCGTGTTCATCATCAACATCTACAGCAAGAACTTCTTCACCATCATCACCATGATGAAGGGGGAGTAGTCCACCCCCGGACTAGGGTTTGTGGTGGTAACTTTTGTATCTCTTCTCTCTCTTGAGCTTCACTAATTAGTACCGTATGAGCTGCCAAACATGATTACGGTCATCTATGTAATACCTTTGTGGAATATTGTGGTGTGAGATGATTTGTTATGCATTTACCGTTGTGTTGGAGCTTTTATGACTTGTCATGCTTTGATAGAATATTGTTCTTTAAGAAGTATGTATGTGGGTACGGGATAACCGATGTGACACGGCATAGGTATTGAGTGACACAGTACCGCCCAACATCCTTTATCTGGGGTAAAAAGAAAGAGTATGAGTGGGAGTGAGAGCAACCATGCTAGCCTTACGAGGGTGACCTAGCAACACAAATGAGTATTTCTTTCAACTATGTGTTTTAGGACATATAGCCGTCATAAAAAGCTACCATTAAAACATGACAATTGTGTGTACTTTATCTATAACATGATGATCACCGTAGATGAGAGAGAGAGGATTAAGTGAACCCATGAACCATGTCCATTGTTCCTATAAGAAACACTCACTTGAGCTTGTACTCTTGTTACATAGAGGATTGGGCTTTCTCTCTTTGAGAGCTTTCACTTGCTACTACCTTTGTCTTGTCCTCTTGCAAAGAAGAGGATTGGGATACTTTTACATCCATCAAATCAACCATCTTGTTCTCTAAACTTATTTAGTGCATAATCAACTAAAACTGGTGACACTTTAGTTATAGGGAATAGATAACTTTTCCTTCTTGCTCCTGCGGATCGATACCTTACTTCCACATTGAGAGGTGCTACAGTGATCCCTTGCTCTTGGGGGTTATCACGCGGCCAGGAAGGCCGTCGCCGAGCAGCAGGGCGAGGCAAACGAATCTGACCTCGTGTCCAGGGCCACGACCGCTGCCCTCCTTCTGATTGGGATTACCCCGACCGCGGCCGCGGTCGGGGTCGTGACTGCGGCGGCCAGCTCCAACGCCTCGGCGGCACGACCGCCAAGGTCGAGATCTTCCGTGACGGCACCATCGCCTGCGTACGGGTACCTCCCGGGAACCATGTCGCCGCGGGTTTCCCCTACCTCAGCCGATTCCGCGGTCGAGGTACCTACCCTTGATCTCAACGCGGCCACTACACCATTGGCCGCACACTCGCCCGCGCCGCTGATGCATGTAAAATGCATGAACTTTGCACTTTAATTGCTTATATTCCAATCATATTTGCATCATATAAGGGTTATATCAATGTTTTATAATGATTTTTGGGAATATTCATTTATTTCCTATTTTTATGGAATTAACCCTGCACAGGCAGAAAACCCCGTTTTCTTATTTTAATGTTTCAGGGACCCAAACGTCAACGAAATCACCTGGAAATTTACGGGCGTCAATATTTGGAAGGAAGAAGACCTGTGGGCGAAGGAAGCAGCAAGCGGAGGCCCGAGGCCCAAACGGGGGTGGCCCACGCGGCCAGGTACTGTGGCCGCGTGGGGCCCACTCGTTTGGCCCTCGTGGCTCCGTTGCCTCGATCTTTGCTCCACCGACTTCTTGACCTAAAAACGCCTATAAAAAAGGTCCCCCGACGTTTCGCGAAGGAGGCGGCGGAGAAACACAGAACCACGAAACAGAGAGACAGAAGGCTGCCGCCGGAGAAGATCGGAGGGGGGAAACGCCGCCGGAATCGCCTCCGGAGGGCTCCACCCCCTCCCGTGTTCATCATCAACATCTACAGCAAGAACTTCTCCACCATCATCACCATGATGAAGGGGGAGTAGTCCACCCCCTGGACTAGGGTTTGTGGTGGTAACTTTTGTATCTCTCCTCTCTCTTGAGCTTCACTAATTAGTACCGTATGAGCTGCTGAACATGATTACGGTCATCTATGTAATACCTTTGTGGTGAATATTGTGGTGTGAGATGATTTGTTATGCATTTACCGTTGTGTTGGAGCTTTTGTGATTTGTCATACTTTGAAGTATGATGTATGTGGGTACGGGATGGCCGATGTGACACGGCATAGGTATTGAGTGACACAGTACCGCCCAACATCCTTTATCTGGGGGTAAAAAGAAAGAGTATGATGTGGGAGTGAGAGAAACCACGCTAGCCTTACGAGGGTGACCTAGCAACACAAATGAGTATTTCTTTCAACTATGTGTTTTAGGACATATAGCCGTCATAAAAAGCTACCATTAAAACATGACAATTGTGTGTACTTTATCTATAACATGATGATCACCGTAGATGAGAGAGAGAGAGGATTAAGTGAACCCATGAACCATGTCCATTGTTCCTATAAGAAACACACACTTGAGCTTGTCCTCTTGCTACATAGAGGATTGGGCTTTCTCTCTTTGAGAGCTTTCACTTGCTACTACCTTTGTCTTGTCCTCTTGCAAAGAAGAGGATTGGGACACTTTTACATCCATCAAACCAACCATCTTGTTCTCTAAACTTGTTTAGTGCATAATCAACTAAAACTTGTGACACTTTAGTTGTAGGGAATAGATAACTTTTCCTTCTTGCTCCTGCGGATCGATACCTTACTTCCACATTGAGAGGTGCTACAGTGATCCCTTGCTCTTGGGGGTTATCAAGTACTTTTCTGGCGCCGTTGCCGGGGCGTAGCGCTTAAGTTTCTATTCTTGTGTGCACTAGACTAAGCTTGGGGAGGTTCTTTTATATCTTGCAATCATCTAAGCTTGGGGAGGTTCTTTACTTGTTTATGATACTATGTCTCCCATTTATGATGATGAATATGATATTTTCAGTCCACCCACTATTGAGTATAAAGTTTATTGTGATTATGATATGCCTCCTATATATGATGATTACAATGATTATTATGAATGTTTTACTCCCACTATTCCTAATGAAACTGTTTATGCTTATGTGGAGAGTAATGATACTTTTATGCATATGGATCATGATAAGAATGTTTCATGTGATAGCTATATTGTTGAGTTTATCAATGATGCTACTGAAAGTTTTTATGAGAGAGGGAGACATGATTTCATATATCTCAAAAATATTAAGTCTCTCTCTTTTTGTTGAAAATTTTGAAGTTGCACTTGCTTTGCCTTCCTATGCTAGTCACTTTGTGCTTTATTGATTTATTTTCTTACAAGATCCCAATGCATAGGAAGTGGGTTAGACTTAAATGTGTTTCATATTTTTCTCTTGATGCTCTTTTATTCAATCTTATTCCTATGTGAGCATCATTAAAACTATCAAGCCTAGCTATATGGCTATAAAGAAAGCGCTTTGCGGGAGGCAACCCGGTTATTTTTGTGTGATTTTCTTTGTGTCCTCTTGCTGTACAAGAGACTTTGTGTTAGTTTAGTTTGGAGTTTTCAATAAAGTGCCAAGTTTTACCTTTTGGTTTGAAAAAGTTGCTTATAGTTCGGAGATTTTATTCCTGCACGAGTCAGTGCACGGTATGATTTTTAATTCTTATTCTGTAACTCCGAATGAGCTCATATTTGAACTGTAGTTGCAACTTTTCATCCTCTGTATGCATGAATTTTTGGAATTTTTCGAGAAAGTTTGGTAGGGTAGAAAAATACGTTTTGCTGCTGCTGTTTTTCTGGACAGATTCTGTCCCATTTTGTTTGATGCATGCTTTGAGCTTTTAAGTTGAATCTTTTTGATCCAATTGAGTTTATGAGTAGGCATACAACATTATACACTTTCTGGACATTCATATGAATTTTTGTTCAAGGATTATATGCAGCAAGGAACCTATTTGTTTATCACTATTAATGCACCCCACAGAAAAGAGATGGGAGAAACGGTGTTTTGAAGTTTTTTCACAGGGATTGGAGGAGATGCACCAAGAGCTATCCAAGGATGGTGAAGACCATAAGCTTGGGGATGTGAAGACAACCCCGGGACCTACACACTCTCGGTTTGCACACGTCCAACTTCTGTTTTTCGATCGAAACACTTTATCGCATAAACTTGGAGCGTCGTTTTTTTGTTTTTGTTTGAGTCTTGAGAGACCACCACACTATCATTTATATATGAGAGAGCTACTGGAAATATGGGTTGAAATATGTTGGATGCTTTTATAAGATTGGGAAAAGGGATGTTTGATTGATTTTTAATGATACATATAGTTGCATGATTCATGAGCTTGTTTATGAGTAATAGTTTGCAAATTCTTTTTGTAGAGCTATCACTTATTCATGTTTTGGTGCTGATTGTTATTTTACTTGGTTTAACATGGATTAGTTAGTTCTATGGACACTCATGCATGCATCTAGATGGTCAACTTTCTCCCTTTTGCTAGCCCAAAAACTCCAACAAGCAAAAACTTGTTTCCAACACCTTCAACCAAAGTTATTCCAGTGAGTCCACCATATCTACCTATTGGCTTTATGCTATTCCGAGTATGTTTAACATGTTGTTTGTGTTATCTTACCTCTGAATGAAAATGTTTATGTTATTGATTGCAATGGAAAAATTGGTTATATAGCTCTCACGAACTTGATGCACAATGTTCTTTTATTGCATAATAAAACTTGACCCATTGTGATTAAGATTATGATGTTTGTGGCTTGATGAATGTTTTGGGTTGGAAGTTAGCCCATATGTGCTGTCACATGGCAAGCTTTCAACACGCTCTTCATCTCATTTAGTTGATATCATGTGCTTTTGTCTATGGATGCTTATCATGTTGAAATAAATGTGGAAATAGAGTGAGTTTAAATGAGTTTGTGTAAATGGTTAGAGAGACGCCTGGGCCGCTAATCTAAGCCATGCATCATTCATGGTGGAAATTTACTTACATACTATGGTGAACCTTCTGTGATACACCTTGCAATAAAAAACTATTCCAAATGGTAAATAAAAAGGGTGTTGAGATTGTTCATTTTGTTTGTTTGTCTTGTCATTTTGATATGGGCTTGTTCCATATCTTGGGACAAGAGGTACCCCAGTTGACGCTCTTGATGATACTATTATGCTTACAATGATATTTAATTGAACTTGCTTTGTTTCCAAG